>JAYKAV010003242.1:61940-146523 GCA_035582835.1 Phoebastria nigripes
GAGCGAGGCACCTCCCCTGGTAGGCTCCCTCACCAGCTGTGTCAGGAAGTTATATAAAGTTATATATATAAAGTTATAATATATATATGTATATTTTTATATATATATAAAGTTATATAAAGTTTTATATATAAAGTCATTCCCTCCCAGTCAGGTGCAGGACTTCCCACTTGCTTTTGCTGGACTTAACGAGGTTTCTGCCAACCCAGTCCTCCAGCCTTTTGAGGTCCCTCTGGGTGGCAGCCCTCTGCAAGTCTCATGAGGATGCATTTTGCCCTGCTATTCATTATTTGGGACATTTTTGTATTTAGCTTGATTATACTGCATTATAACTTTGTACAGAAGTCAGAACAAAACAATTTTTCCATACCTAAACCCCCTGTTTTTGTTATTAATCATCTTGACAAAGCTATTAAGAATGTTTTTAATATGACTGAAAATCAGCATTCTCTGACAAAATTATTCTGACAGGAAAACATCAGCTCTTCTTTGGATTGACTTAACACTTACTACATGCATAGGGAATTATGCCCTGGTCTGGTCAAGCAGTAGTCYAAGTCCTGTTTTTAATATGTGACTTCTTGGCAGGATTTGGGATTTTGAGACAAGCACCTGTCAGGAAGCGGATACATATCAGAAGGGCAACTGTGAAACCTGAAGAAATTTCCAAAGTATCTCTGCTTGAGGATCTAGTGCTCACTTTTCCCTGTATGAATTGCAGATTCCTCTTCCCCACTCCTTCACCAGTAGRACTAGGGAAGGTGTTACAGCTCCCCTAAAACTGCTGAAATAGGACAGAGCAAAACAAGCCTTAAGGCATCATCCTAAAGAGGACAAGCCCCCTCTACTAAATGCACAATAATATGTTCCATGTTTGTTAAGATCTTGAAAGTGAGCTTCTTTCATAACCTTATTCTACCATACCAATGAACATGAAAGATAAGCTTGATTTTTACAGGCTTATTCAATTTAAGCAAACATCTTCCATTTTATATGGAAACTGCAAATGAATGAGAGATTTCTGATTTTCTGTTTTGAAAGCATTCAATTATACAGGTATGACCTAGGTGAAATAAGCTTTCTCTCATGGTAAGTTCAGTGGGATTTAACGTATGCTGATCTCAGAAATACCATTACTCTCCYATAAACGAGCTGCAGCTAGACACATGCCGAAGTAGCTAAGCTAGGGTCTATACTGCCTCTCACAGCAGTGGAAGGAATTGCATTATTAAATGTAAATTGAGTTCCCTATTTAGTTTGATGGATACAGACAATAACTGGTATTCTCTATTTTTTCAAGCTTCCATACTCTCCAAATAGGGTGCTACCCGCTCCGCACCCACAGATCTCTAAAGCCCTTCATACGTTACACAAAGGCAGAGAAGGGACCCCAGAAGAACATCTGTTTATATCAGTCTTGCAGAGAACAGAGCATTTTGATGAGAAGGGTGGGATATGCATCAGCACTTTATTATAGCAGGGGTCTGTCACAAGCTTCAGATGTGGATCTGAATATCCCAAAATACAGAAGCATGTGGTCCTCTTGAGGCATTGGGGCTGCACTCTAATGATAAAGAACTGTCATTCAAGTAGCAATCAATAAAACGCCTGATGTGTTTAATAGTTACTAACTTTTGCTACTATGCTAAACTGGCAGGATGTTTCTTTCCAGTTAGAGGTATAAAATAAGAAAACCAAACATCCAAATTGCCAGGCCATGTTCAACTAAAATAAAGGACTTTTCTCATATATTCTCACTTGACAGACCATAAAAGAGAAAATTGGTCCACTAAAAAGTGATAGTAGGGAATTGGCAACAAGGATGAAGATGGCAGATTTGTTAAACAGTTATCTTGCTCCAAACTTTCCAGAGGACAAAGATGGACCTTTGTTTTCTAGTCACAGGACATACTCCAGAGGACTGGAAAACAGGAAACCTACAACCGCTATTGAATGAAAAAAAGCCACAAAATGTATTGCGGTAAACAAATTATAGCCTGGTTAGCTTAGTTAAGGGAGAGTGGGGATAGGTGAAGAAATGTTTTGAAGGACATATTATGAAGACTTTCATGTGAATAATTAGATCCTAAATACCCAATGTGGACCCATAAGAGTCCTGCTTAAACTAACTCGCTTTCATTCTTAAGAGATAATACTGCTGCAGCAGGAGCAAGGGAACTGCAGTGTTTCATACACTTACATTTTCAAAGAGTAATAAGGTTCCACACTGAAGATAATTGGATAAGGCAGAGAGTTATGGTACATAGGTTAAAATAATAGCTTTAGGATAGAAAATTAGCTCAAAAATAGGAAACAGTGAAGAGGTAGTAAGGGGTGTGAAAGAAAAGAGTTTACTAGTGAGGTACCTCAGAGGTCAGGTAGCTTTTAACTAATGCATGCAAACAATTTAGATAAGATGAAATTTCACCTCTTCTCTGCCTGCTGCAGTTGTTTTATCCACAGGGACTGAACAAGCACAGAATATACAATGGAGACTCAAGATGTACAGAGAAGAGGTGAAGGTTGGYCTTAGTTTGTTGACAAAATAAAAATAGTAAATGCCACACAACCTTGATTATACAAAGGTATACAAGGATACCATGTGGCTCCAGACAACCGGGAGTGCAGCTAACAGGAGAGCTGAGACAGCCTGCTTGCGAGCCTTCAGTAAGCAGCAGCAAGTAAAGTGCTGTGGTAGTGTATTCAAGGTAAGTTTTATTACAGCTCTGCTACAAGATAACATCTGTTGGTTTTCTCATCAGTAGATGGAGATGAGCAGTCATAACTTCAGGTCAAAGTCATGGTCCTCAAAACCTGTGCTGAGGTTGGAGGGAGAGAGAAGACAATGATCTGCAGATGGAGTCTCTGGGAGCTCATGTGCTCCTTATGTGAAATGCGCCTGCATCAGAGATGAGGGTAGAACAAGGCTGGGTTACCCAGCCTTCCCCAGCTTCAGGAGGCTCCTGATTGTCCTGCTCTCCTATTTCCCTGTACAAGCCAATTCAGGCACAGAAGCCTTGGAAAAACACAGGAAAAAAAGCCCAGTAACCTACTGAGTTAACAAAACCCACTTCAAGCTTTCTCTATAGGCAATATGGTGGGAGGAAGTATGAGGAGGGAGGCAATGCTGCTGCTCTCTTAAGGTTTATACTGGAAGCTTCAGGTGTGCCAGGAGCTCCACATTGGTTTTTTTGAAGCTAAGCTCCAGCAGAAATAATTAGCTCTTACATTTTTGTTGACCCACTGGTCAACAGTGCCACCTCCATTGGGATTTCAGGGGCAGCTGCATTCTCCTCCAAAAACAGAGGATCAGAAATTAATTCACTCCCCTTATTAGGTATGAAGGCAAAGTGGCTTTGAAGCAACATCAGTTTATATGGAGAGGAGATGAAGCTGTAACAGCACTCAGTTAGCTGTAACTCATATTGAGGGATGAGCTGAGAAGCATCCAGCCCAAAAAACTGCTGGGTGCTGGATTCCTTCCCTCTACATTGCTAATTTAAAGAAGCAGCCTGAGGATTTCTTTAGGCAAGGCACAGAAAAATCTGAACCCCACTTAAGCCCTTTTCCAGAGTCTTAAAAATGGGGAGCAAGTAATTCAGTGTCTCAGCAATGCGGATTTGATGCGTGTACAAGGACGAGGATTCTGACCTGCATCAGAAACAGTGGAAGCAAGGGGAAACACTTCAGCATGTTATCTAAAGTTGACCGAGCTGTGTAAGCATGTATTTTACAGCTGGAATTTGCACAAGATAGTTACAGAAGAGAGATGACATACAATGATTTATTAGAGAAGCATTCATGCTTTCAGTTTCCTCCCTCACCAATGAAGGTATATAAAAGCCATTCAGTCTGCTAACTAGTGTTAGATCTGAAGTGTCTTTACACTTCAATTCAGAATAACGCAGCCTATGTATTAAAGTACTTATTCAACAAACAGACACCCACTAGCTTCTGTGGAAGGTTGGTCTAGGTGAGAACAATAATTTTCAACAGAATATGGTCCTTTGTGTGAAGTAGTTAAAAAAAGATTTTATTCGGTGTCATACTTCAGTAGATTAATGTAATTGGCTTGCTAATAGTGTTTTCTATAAAAAGAAAATAATAAACAAGTTCTATTTCCCAGTGTGACAGATAAGATTTTATTATGTTTTATTTAGCTGTGCTGAAAGGCCGCACCGTACTTTTTTTGATGAGAGCCATAAAAATATAGTCCTCTTGCTTAGTCTGTTCTTCAAGAAGGCAAGCAGTGACCTACCTCCTACACTTTGATGATGTCCTCACTTTGAGCCAATGACGTTTTTGATTACTTTGATGAAGGGTTCCTTGGTTTAATAACAGCAAGTAGCACTTCCTATTTTCAAGCATTATGGATTCAAACTAATGTTTAAACTAATTAAAAACATTGTTTTATCCTCAGAACCTGTTCTAATCAATTGTCAGAAGAGGAGTTAGAAATAATTACTATGCTTAGGCAAATTTTGAAAGGAGTTATATGTCAAAGTGACAGAAACAGCAGCAGTTTCATAGCACTGTGGGATTAAGGAAGATAAATAAAAATATCTTAACATGACTAATTCTACCATAGCTTTTTATGTTAGAAATAGCTTAGTGGAGAGAAAAAGTCTTCTCCAAATTGGACAGTAATTGCAGGTATGGATTAGAATACTTTTCCCTCAAGTCATGTTTAATTGATTTCCTCTAACAGAAACAAGGATATTTGAATATTTTTTCCAGAGGTTTGTGGACAGTTCCAAACGAGTAAGAGTGGCAGTAAATCATCGGCACTGCTGTCTTCTGCTGATGAACATTATTATTAATGTATACATGGATGAGTYGAAGAAACATGGGTGTGTAATACGTTCATGGTACATTCTTGGGGCAAGTTTGAATTGTAGAGATTTGTGATGGAAATATTAAGATTTGTACAAATGAAATATGAATGGCAGTGCCTGTGTGTTTACAAGCACCAGAAGAAACGGCATGACAAGGGTTAAAAGAATAGCCTGTTTTGATAAAGAGAACACCATTGCCAAGACACTGCTCTCAGGAGTAAGACTGAGGAATGTTAATGTGAAGACCAGAATACCTGTACTCTGATAAGACCACAGCAGAGATGTGTCATCAGCAGAAAATGCTGCATCATAACAGCAGGAGGACAGCAACAAGGCCACAGCATCTCATATGCCATTCCTTTTCCTGCAAGTCCCTCAGGAACAGACATATTCCTACCAGACAAGGGAAAAATCAGGCAAGGTTACTCCTCATTGTCCAAGATTCATGAAGGCCCAAACAAGCAAGATCCTTAAGCAAAGGACTATCCTCTAACAACTGCTGCCTCCTAAAATTAGGAAAGCTTGGTTCAGAAAATTAGTTATACATCAATCAAGAACCACAGGAATGAGTTGAGACTGGACAGCTGGCATCCCTTGTCCTCTCTGTAACACAAATTATCTTGGCTATAACATTTACAACATGCATTTTGGTGATTTTGTATGTCATGTATGGCAATGTGAATCAATGAAGTCTGAGAAAATGAGTGTGTAAAATCAGTTTACTCGGAGATTTTCTAAGCCAGTATTACAATTTGCCTCGGAAGCAATTCTGAAGAAAGTTCTTCACTGAACACAGTTACACCTGGGAACAGGCTGCCCAGAGAAGTGGAGTGTCCCTCACTGAAAATATTTAGGACACAGCTTGATGGGGCTCTGGAATAAATAATCTAAGACTGTACAGTCTAACCCTCTCATAAAAGCAYGATCTCTATACATGTCCTCCAATCTAGACTTTATATCTTTTTATGATTCTTCTTTCATATGACCTCATTCTGAATCTTATTACACAAGTTTCCAAGTGTGTTTAGATTTTTTTAGCCAAATGCTATGCACCTCATTGGATAAAATGCCTGGAATTAGTTAGAAGAATGAAATATGGATGGGTTTTGGGATGGGAGTTTTTGTGACGTATTGGATCCTGGTGAAGAACATGTTTTTGTTCTGGAGAATGTATGAGTTTATTGGAATAGCAAGGAAATTTGTTAGTTTAAGTCTTCTGACTTAAGATTCATGTGAGAATATTCTGATTCCATCTCACAGACTTAGCATAAGCAGTGGGCTCACAGATCTGGCCACATGGAAAACCCTTACAGGCTCTAGATCTTCACTAGAAGACTATGTACTTCAATATAGCTTATCCAATGTCTTTTCTGAGCATGGAAAGATGAAAGGCAAAACAAGAGATGACTGAGCAAAACTTTCATGTGAGGGTGATCAGGTTGCCAGTAGTGTCACAAGAGAAGTTAAAGACGCTGCAAGCCTAGAACTCCCCTCTGTGCTAAATGGAAGTAGCTAGAGAAAGTAGTGCAGTCGTCAATGTAAGACCACGATGATTCAGATAAAGAAAAAAGCATTCCCTGGGCTCACTGTTATTCTCAGAAACAAACTTATTTCTATTTATTTTCCCTTTACCATTCTTTCCTGTTACTGTCTAAAAATATGTATTTTTAAAGTACAACCAAATGAAGGACTCATAGGGATAGGAAGTCTAGCTACAAAGCCTGCAAATGWCAATTTACCACATGAATCATATTTAAAAATGACTTCAGAAAAATTGCACACTTCTCAAAAGCAATAAGTATCACCCCATGCTATGTTCTGTAAACAGCACAAATGACATTATACATGATTATGCCTGTCAGGAAATTCTATGCAAGCCCACTCTACCAGAGCCTTTCAGACAGAAAGTGCAGTAGCCTCACTGCAACATGCATCAGCCAAAGCTCCTRAAGATTTGGCTTCTAATTACGTAAGCGTGACATGGGCACGAATCTCATTTACCCTGGTACACCCCAGCAAGGGGGCTAGGAGAACTAGGTCTAGCAGATATGAAAAGATTAACTGCTATGTCATGTTCATCACCTCCCAAGTAAGCTGCTGTAAGATCATGATGGATGACTGTTCAAGAGTCCTCACAACACAAAGGCTGTTTGTACCAAGAACCTGGCAAAAAACAGTCTTAGACCCAGCTGTGCTGATCCATGATCAAGTTGAATAACTTTGAAGAAAATACCATCAAATGGAGAGTATGTTAAGTACCCTCTGTGAAGCTCCCTCTGCTCTGCAACCAACATAGGGTGTGAGGCAGCCTCTCATACAACCTGTAGGCCCCTAATCTCAATCAAGGGGACTTTGGGTATAGCAACAGCCAGTGATATGTAGGGCATCATACATGGTGCAGATAGTAGCAGGTGCATGATGACTTCCATGAACACACAGGTCACACTGCCATTGCAGGTATCAAAAACATGCAGCACAGATGTATTACTCACACCACACTAGTGTTGCTATTTGCATCTGCTTCCAGGAATAGCCTGGCCACAAATCCAGGCATTTTTGCCTCCTGCTCCTTTAAGGAGCATTAAAGATTAGTTTGCACAGGAACATAAAAAGAGGTATCAACAAGTTCAGATGAAGTGTGTTCAAAGCTGTGAATAAATCTGTCAATACAGCACAGTGCTGCACTCTGTAGAGATACCTGCACTAACTCTGAAGGAATGTCATGTTATTGTAGCCCTACTCTTATGGAGAAATACTTCCAACTTGCAATGCTGTCCAAGACATAACTAGAAAGCACTTTCAAACTATCCCAAGATTGTCTTCAATCATTCTTAGCTCACTTTTGTAGTGCAGAAGACTAATCTTGTTACTCTGTAGMATCTGGGCTTTAAAATAAGATGCTACAATGAAATAAGAAATCGAAAGAGGTCAAAACTGCAATACCTCAACATGACTAAAGCATATTGCAAACACTTCAAAGAAAAAATAAAGCAAACCACACCAGCTATAACTGATCAAAACAGTATTGGGCTCTACCCCTTTCTTTTTCGTCCCCATATAGAAATAATCTATTTTACACATACAAAAATATACTTTCTAAAACACCAGAATTTGAGCTTTCTACTTTTCATACTACAAAGGAGCCTGACATTTAAACTAGTCTGTGCTTTTTCTTAAGCTATAAGAATCACCTTGAACATGGAATAATTAGGTGCAATCCTTTCTGCTATTCATTCACACCATTCAAAAACAAATCTGCATGAGGGACATATATGTTCATAATGAATAAAGCCAGTTTTAGTTAAATCTTGCTGTATAAATCCTGTTTATCAGATTTTTTTCTCAGAAATAGCACCAGCGAAGTTTTCAATACTTGAGGCAAAGCAATTAAGCAAGACATTCTAGAACTGGGCATCTGCCATAGCATACTTTATATCTAATTGTTTCTCCAATAACTGTTCTTACATACTAATTGCCAATCTCTAGCTATTTTACTTGGTTAGTGCCATCATACAGCAATGGAATGGCTGACCTCCTCTATTTCCATTACAAATTTATAAACACAATGCATAAATAAGAATAAAGCTGTCCAAAATCCCTTCCCTTTACTGTTTAACAAGAGTCTGGACTTAAATCTAGCTAGTTACCTGTTGAAGTTACTCAGGCTGTCATTGGGTATCATAAACAGCAGCTCTGGCTTCTGAAACTTATTTTCAAAGGCTTTCACCTACCTACATATGGACTCTGGAATATACAAGATGTACTATGTTTTATTAGTAGTAAGCTCCACCATTTGTCTTTTAACTGTTGCTGCATGGGACAGCACAAAATATCTGATCAACCTCATGACTGTAGAGTTCCTTTATTGTTTATTTGCAGTGCCATTGCTCAGATTTGACTAGAGAATGGTTTTTATTACATAGCAACTCAGACTAATGCCTTTGAATACTCAGGAAGATTACAGTGAAATTTCTAAACAGCTGGTCCAGTTTTGTTTATTTTTTTAAACCAAGATGCTACAGTTTGTGGGTACCAGAAGGCCCAGAAATGGAAGCAGCGATTGGGATGTAGCTGTTCTGATCAATAGAAAGGTGAGAAAAGGACTAATGAGAACAGGGCCTCCAATCAGATCGACCATGCCTAGAACCTGTGGTAGAGCCTCATACACCGCATGTTTTATAACCCTAGCAGACACTAGAAGTTTTATAGGATTTTTAACAGAAGCAAACCCTTCATGTACTCCTGGGAAGTTTATAAGTTCTGCATGGCTTCATGCTGAATAGATAAGCTTTGCATAGACTCCTGTAGGGGTTACTGCACATGAGCCACACAGTGTTTTTCACTCTTACAGGGAATCACAGGAGATTTGTGGCCCTAATATGCTGATACTGAGAGCACTGGACCACTCAAAAATCCTATTCAGAGTAAAGATGAGGTTATGCAGAGGTTTATAACATGCTATTGTTTTACAGTTAGAGGAAGTATACCCCTTTCAAAATCTGCTGTCCATTAAGGTATCACAAAAAAACCTGAGGCTACTTTGTAGTAACTGCACCAGATTAGGAAAGTCCAGTAAATACTTACGAAAGTCATTAACTACACTGCAATGTGCTATTCATAGTGTCAACTACTGTGTTCTAGATTTAAAAAAAACCCACACAGTTACAAGCTGATCCAGGAACTGAATCTTCCCTGCTTTTCAGGACCTGATCTGAGTAACAGCAGTCACCAGAAGATGCTTCTCCTTTATTGATCCCTAAAACTTCCAGTTCCTACATCAGCCTATGCATTACAGCAAAATTATACTTTATACTCTTTGGGTAATCTGGAGAAAAGTATAGGGGCTGCAGGCCTGAAGAGTTGTTACCTCTTTATTTCACTCTGTCACAGATATGCAGATAAGTTCCCTGTTAGTCAGGTATTTTGTAATAATCCTCACCTCTAGCTAGGTTAAGGTATTTATCTAAAAACAGAGAGAGAAAACATGTTTATAGAGTCAAAAAGACATAGGAAACAAGGTAAGGTGTTGGGGGTTAACCCCAGTAGGCAGCTAAGCACCACACCACTCCTAACTCCATTTCCTCCCCAACGCCCAGTGGGACAGGGGAAGAAAAAAAGGAAGAGTAAGAGAAAAAACTCATGGGTGAAGGTAAAAATAGTTTAATAAGCAAAGGAGAAGCAAAAGAAGAACGAACATAAAACAAGAGATGCAAAGGCACTCATGCACCACCTCCCATGGACAGACTGATAACCACCCAGTCCCCAAGMAAGAGATGCTAACTTCCCTAAACTCCCCTCCTCTCCATTTTATTGCTGAGCATGACATTACACAGCATGGAGTAGCTCTTTGGTCAGTTTGGGTCATCTGCCTAGTCGTGTCCCCTCCCAGCCTCTTGCCCACTCCCAATCTCTTCACTGTGTGGGGCAGAGCGAGAAGCAGAGAAGGCCTTGATGCTGTGCAAACACTGTTCAGCAATACCTAGAACAGTGTTATCAGCATTGTTTTGGTCACAGATCTGAAACACAGCACCATACGAACTGCTATAAAGAAAGTTAACRCCATCCCAGCCACACCTGGCACATAAGGAAAACCACTCAAATTACTCTTTCAAATTCAAGTCCCAGAGCCTCTCTCACTCTATGTGTAGCTGAGAAGTTGTTCATCATATAGTCTAACACAAGTCCAAGGTCTCAGGCCAGGTGTCTATTCTACCACCTCATACTGCAACCACGTGAGAGAAGGAAAAAGCTATCATTTACTGTCCTGCCTGTTATTTCTGGTTCATCTTGTTCTCCACCAGAAAGGGGCAAGATTTTGTGCTTGTTCATTTGTTTTTCCCTCCTTTTAAGAACTGAAAAATCCTCAAGCGAAGTGCCTTAATCAGTGGAAAAAGCAATGTGCAAATCTCAGCATGAAGCCTGCCATGCCCTGAAACTTCCATTTTATGTAAAGACATTTTGTACAACCATCAAAGAGATCAATGCATGGAAATGCAAGACCATTGTCAGATCTTGAAGCCAGCTCTCATGGCAAACAACCATGTGATGATAATGGGTTTGGGGATCACTGACTCCTAATCATCTCTTTAAAGTGTGCTATGCTACAGCCCACATGTACAAACTTGTGGTTTTGCTGCATAGTCTAATGCTCAGGTAAAACATCGTACTTCATTCATTCTTACAGGCTGCAAATTTATCATCATCCTATGTTTATTTGCTTTACCTTTAAGAAAAATTATTCTGGGTGCTTCAATGGATGTTAAAGCCAATTCTCTCCTTCCCCAAATACCCATCTAATATCTGATGTCTTTCACCCGATGCACACCTGCAGTTGTTATTTCCCATGTTCCAAGGTCTCCAATCTGATATCAAGTATTTTCTTTCTCTCTGAACAGCCCCAAACTTGGCCTGTTCTTAGAGAATAATCTCACTTTGGACTAGTGTTCAGCATAGTCTTTCAAATAGATAGCACCTGAGAACAGTCATCTATGCCTCATACCAGCAGAGGACAGGAAGACATTGCAGGAAAGTCTAGGTCAGTCTGAAGCCCAGAAGAAAAGCTCCCCTTTATCCAAGGACAGCTGGACAGTACAGGCGATCAAATACCTGCAGTCCTAAAAAGGATTTTAACTTATTTTCAGAGTCAAAGTACCTAATAGTTGTCTCAACTGATCCTAATCTTCCCCCTTGCTTTAAAGCCTGGCTTTTGCCAATCAGCCATGCATCAGTGGCAGAAATACATGATTTCATTTGGCAATAGGGAACTGTTGATTGATTGCTGTACAAACTGTGCTGATTTACATGATTTTACCATTGAGACTAAAGGTAATTTATTTTAGGTGGCTGGGAGGACATCAGATCCTTGTAGCATGCTCTGAAGTTTGCTTTACCTGTCCTYAAAAGAGATTGAAATTATTCCATTTACATAGTTATTTTAAAATTGGGCCTCGGTTAGTTAAATYTCTCATTCTGACAAATTGCCGAGTGATTTCTGAAAATAGGTCATTTTGATGACATACTATTCTTTCAGTCCACCCCATACAATGGCTTTTTCTAAACCAGAGATTCATATTCACTACCTTATCATAAGAAATACAAAAAAGTCATTAAACAAAATCAATTTCTTTAAGGAACATCTTTAAAAATGTATGAAATCTACTTTACTGTCTTTGGCTTTCAATTAAAACCAACTAAAATCTACAAAGGCTATGTTTACAAATGTGACAGATTGAAGTGAGAAGGGCAAGTTGTGCACAAGTGAGATTAACCAAAATTCATAATAATTCAGACTGAACGCTGCCTTACTTAACATTTTCCTGCTGTGCTCTTTTTGAACTTTCCATTATGCTTAATAGGATTCTTTTGGGATACAGGATTAAAGGATTACAGGCATTCTTACAGAGATTACCTGAACATTGCAGATAGACCCAAGACACAAGAGTAATCTCTGGAAGTGCATCAGGTTATGCAGCATTTTAGGATATTGTCACCTGGAGCTTTTTTCCCAGTTGTACATTCCTAAAGCATTCAAACCTAGAAACTGGAAAGAACTCCTTCAAAGGATTCAATGAAACATCAAGATCATATGGACATGTGCTACACTAGTCATAATTTTGCCCTAAAAAGACACTACACCCATAAAAGACAGTCTAGTCTTGTCAGAGTTAGAGACATTAAATGGTAAAGAACTGGGTCCAGGGTGGGGTGTTATCAATGGGAGCAAGACAGCAGGTCTCTGCAGCTGATAGTCTGCCTGTCCAAGGAAGGCAGCTCCAAGGAAGAGAGAGGACAGCGGCTGTGCCCAGCAAGACCCTGCTTCCAGACATCCTGAGCTATGTCTCTGTTGCTTTATCAAGTCCAGAGTCAGGAAAAATTTATTAGCTCTTAATGGGTCCCCTGGAGACAGCAGCAAGGACAGATGAACACCAAGACCAGCAGAATTGCAGCTGCCTGTCTCACCTCAGGAACAGGGAATTGGATGCAGCAGAATTACCAAAACCCTCAAGGAGAAGGATAAGAAAAAAGGAAATATAGAATGCATTGAGTATAAACTGCAGTGAAAGGTGCTACTATTTAGATCAGTCCGTAAGCATGACACTACCCTTCAGCTTCATGTGCCCAGTACTATTCTTCAGAGTCAATTAGTCCTGACCAGGTGGTGGAACATAACAAGACATCTCACATGTATTTAAGTTTAAGAACAGAAATACTTGTGACAATGAAGCTGCATTCCAACTGGGGAAATTGCCAGAGTCATCATTACGCACTCATCACAGTCTAATATTTAATTACAACAGAGATCCTGCATGTTTAATGGGGGTTCATAAAATCTTTTACCTTATATTCATTTGGAATACTTTTCCCCTCAGTGATGTAGGCAAAGGAAGTCAGGGAAAGGACCCTGAACTGCTTTTAGTAGCAGTCACAAAGCAGCACTGAAAATTCCCTTGTTGCTCTATTAAGTGCAGGCTGCTGCGGCTGCTCAGGTGAGCTGCAGCAAGTGTGGATATTCACATTGTCAAGAGGGCAAAAGAGGGAATTGTAGAGTTAACACCAAGAGGGCTCTGCATGGGGGWGCAGGCTGGGGGAAGCAAACACTGCAGCAGCTGGAGGTGCAGCAGCTGAACTCCCAAAGGAGGAACACTTCCAGACAACTTTCCCCCACGCAAGARGGAAATCCAGGACAGCAATGCAGCGTCACAGACTGTTCAGCCAGACACGCTTGCAAGGGCGGGCATGACAAGCTAACTGGCAAATACACCTACAGAAAACCACACACTACTCCAGGCTGCTTTTTTTTCAGGCATTATACAGTTCCAGCCCTGCATAAGCTGGAGTCACACCACCAAGGAATATAAACCTTCCCAACTACAATTGGAGTCCCACTGCTCACACTTGCCTCCCACCTTCCCAGAGTTAGAGCAGCTGGAGGGGTGGTGGCTTTTAAACCACACTGAGCTGACTTTGACTATCAGCATACTGTGTCTTTTTCTGACAGGCTAACTCTGCTATTGCACTCCTGTTTATTGAGATTATATGGCACTACTCAATTTTAAGAGCAACTGCAAGTCTCTTGTCTTCTCTCAGTGCTCTCAGACTTTAAGCCTCTATATGAAACCTAGGGTGAAAGCATTTTGTTTTTAAAAGAACCAGGCTTTCTACCACACAGTCACCAAGGGTAATACAAAAGTCATCTCTCCCACCCTTATGTGCACTTACCATCGGGTGGCATGCCTCCCTGTCCAAAGCTCTGCAGTCTGTTCTCCTGCAACATGTTCTAGAAAGTGTAGAGGCCAGCTAGGTATTGAAGTGCAAAGTTGCAGTTTTTGTCCTTGGAGGCCCAGCACAGCTGTACAGGCCCAACTTGTGTCTTCCATCTTCAGACTAGCACAGCTTTCTCTGCGTGCATATGAAGAGGTATGCCTGTGGCACACAGGGACCACTAGCAATTACTAGTGGTGTGCTGACCACATTGGCAAAGCCAACCACTGTAGAATCAGACCTCAATACAGGCCTAGAGACAATGCTACCTACAATGTAAGTCCAGAGTACATCCAGAAAACTCAGATAGTAAGCCAGAACAGCAGAAGACAGATCCAGCCATAAGTACATTACAGCATAGCTCAGAAAAGGATTGAACCCTCAGGTCTGACTTAAATAGAAGCCACTGGGCCCATGGGCAGGTGTGGGTGGTGGCCCCATGTGAAGCCTGGTAAAGGCAATTAAGGCTTATTAGCACCCTCAGGGCCCTGACAGCAGGTTTGCCAATGTCTGTTCCTTCTGGAGAACTCAATGATAAACACCAAAGAGAGTTTAAACACAAGTAAGCTTGCCTTGAGAAAGCTAGCAATACCATTACAAACTTGCTCCCTGCATGCTTGTAAGCAGGTCCTTTATGCCGGACTCATTTCAGACATCTCAGCAGCTCTCTGAGTTGCCACAAACCCTGCGTAACCACCCTTGGCCCAAAGCTACTCTGAGATGAGGCTGTTTACTCCCTGCTTTCCACCCAGCAATCCTGTGCTCTTCCCACAAGCTCTTTGCTGCTTGTCCTGCTGCACCCCATTGACCCTTCAGCTCTGATAGATAATTTTTGTTATGATTTGCTCCCCAGGTACACAGATTTGTCACCTTTCCTATCCCTTTTTCTGTGAGCTTTTGAGAAGCTTTACCTATAAGCACTTTCTGCCTGCATTTCTGGGAAGGTCCTCCCGGCTGCCTTTGTTGGGCTTTTTTTGGTTTGCTTCCTGCAGGGATTCTGCTCTTTGGTCTCCACAAAAATCTTCAATCATCTTTTCTGTCTTTTCTCTGTGTCATTTAGGAAAGCTTGGCTCACATGTCATCTCTGCTAGTTCTATCCTGGCTGTGTCCATCTGGATTGAGACTCCCCAGCCTTTGGCTAAATGCCGTGCTTGCAGAAAGAGAAATGTTCACAGGCCCTGTTTCCCTCTGGGGGATGGTGGGGCCTATACTCCATCACCCACTTGGCTGCCTCAGGCACAGTGACAGGGTGCCTGCCCCCTACTTACAGTTTTACTGTTTACAGTTTTACTGCCAAAGGTTAATGAACACATTGTTGTTCCAGGTCTAGAAAATACACGACTCCTCCTGCAGTTTCAGCCCTTTCTCCCTTAAACAATTTCCCCAGGAATTCCGAAACCAGTAGCCAATTGACAGGTGCTATCCTCTTTCATTTTTGTTTGCCTAAATCTTGGGCCACGATACTCCAGCATTATTTCAGACTGTACAGCAAGGCTTTCTTCACTATGCTACAAACTTCAAAGTCCTCTAAAATGTGTTTTAATCAACTTTTAGAGACTTTCTCTGCAGTAGGTGGTAGGTACTTAGCCTTTTCCTACTCCTCAGCTCCATGCATCAGCCAAAACTTTTCGCCGGCATTAAAAAAAGGTATTGATAAATGATTTTCCTTAATACTTCGGAATATAGATTGCAATATCCATCTTGGTATTCAAGACCCTTGCATGAATGCTTCTTCCACCTTGAGGCCAGCAGGCTGACCCTGAGGCGAGGCCGCGGGTCACAAGCCTGGCAAGGCTCACTGTGAGTGGTGGCAGCAGCGTCTCAGCTCAGCCTCGAGCCTGTTGGAGTGGTCACAGCACTCCCATAAAGCTGGCATATGTTGGGAATGGCGTACATTGCAGGAAGGGGCAAGGCACCAAGATTTTCAGGAGGCTGTGAAACACAATGTGTTTTCTGCTGAAGAGCAAGGCAGGTGCCATTGGTGCACTTCGTAACACAGACCCGACTAAGAGTTATCCTGTGTAGTCAACTATTGCTACCAAAGGCAGTGTAGATCTAGCCATGGAGAAGCAGCACTGGAGGAATGACAACCTTTTACTGCTAGGTATGACTGAGCCTGAACTACTATTGGTATCTGAGCATGCCAAATGACTGGGCTCTGACCTAACTATGAACTACCCTCCCTTTCCTAGGAGAGATTCTTGCATGAACAGGTAACACAAAGAGAGTACAAACAAGACCTTCTTCCTCTCAAATATGAAAGCTACATTTCCAGTTTTTTGTTCAAACCTACTGCTATTAAGCTTGGCTTTTCTTAAACCTCAACAGCATTTTGGTGAGCTTCATGCTGTCCTGGATAGGATGTCAAATTTAATACGATTTTAGTCAATATTCCAGGGATGTACACACAAGTCAGACATAAGAAGACACCAACCTGCTGCGCTCAGCTTAGTCCGGCCAGGAGTCTGGTATGTCTTGGCACATACAAAACAGATTATTAGGAACCTAAGTAACTACTGCTAGAAATACGTGACTGCTTGTGATGATGTTAGCTCAGTGTAAGAGGTTACTGCCTTCTTCAGCTGGAAATGACTGCCGCCTCAACAGAGAGTGGCTGACGGTTGGCATGGTCTTCCATTCTGCAGACTAATGAAGTTCACTTGAAAACTCTTCAGGGTTTATTTTACATTGTAATAGAAAAGGAGTTGCTGTTATGTCTCAGCTGGGAGGAGGTAACTTCCATTAAGTGTGTGATAAGTTGTATATGTGCTCTTGTCTGAGAGGTCAGGGAAATGGTCAGACATTTGATGAGTTAAATAAAAGTGGTGTGGATTGTTTGCTTTTGGACTGGGAAACTTAAACTCCACTTCTCTTGAGTGTTAGGCACTTTTTTGGATCTGGTCCTTGTTCCATAGCCCAGATATCAGAATCCCATTGGGGAAAGGAGGCAGGTTTGAAAGACATAAGAATCTTATGTCCTGTCATTCATTGTGTTATACACAAAGCATCAAATGCATTTCTTTGCAGAAGGTATTCATCAGACTTACATACTGTTAAAGTTGCTATTAAGCCTGAACTGAAAAGGACACTATGTATATTTTATTTATCCCTTCTCACAGGGATTAGTTTTGTCCATAAACTTGCATGCTTTGTATGTACTAAAATGTGCATAAGGTACTTCATTTCATGAGTCATCTTCACCTTCATCCCTCCTAATAATTTCTGATTAAGAGACACATTCAATGCCAAAGAACCRAGCTGACTTTTTTTAATATTCTCTCTCTATAAAGACTGAGTGCTGCATGAACTCGGTAGCATATCTAATGATCACATGTAAGCAGGTGCAGATAAGCTCACCCATGTTTTTAAACAATTAGAAGTCAGGTAATCTTGTTAGACACCAGTGAGTGGGAGATAATATATTCCAAGCTGGTTTGCTTAGTCTCAGCACCACACGGCCCATAACCATACTACTCCCAACTGGATGTTTTGAGCACAAGCTGAACTTATGTCCATATTGAAAATATTGAAACAGSATGTAGAAATGTCCCAGAAGTGACTGTACAATAGAAACATCAGAATTAGTTCCAGACAGGAGGATAATATGAAAGTTTCAATTTATTGCAGTAGACACAACTGATAAAGGCAGATCAACATTTATTACATCAAAGAAATGGGAATGCACTGAAAACTATATCTGTAAAAGGGAAGTGGCCCAGCTAAGGCCATCCATTCCAGAAGACTAGCCCAGAGTCACAGATAATATTTCTAAACTGACAGGAGTGCCCAGAAGTGTGTTCAACAGCCACATCCGCATCACAGGTCTCCAGGTTCTTTTGTAGTCACCCTGACATGTCTTCCATGATATGATGTTGGGATTTACAAATTATCCCATGCTCCTTTGCATCTGTGACTRTGCCACATTTAAGCAGCAAGTGCTGCTTCGAACTCATCTGCTTGAGACACAACCCAGTATGATCCAAATGATGGACCTCGCCTCCTACAGATCTCCAATCTCCTCTCTGGACTTGCTGCATAGTCGCATTGCTGTTCACTATTTCTACCAGTGAGCTACATAAAGTCCACAGCACAAAATCTGTRAGCAATGCACATCCTCCGAGGGATCATATATTTGAACCAGGAGGTGGTGAAATGAGTAACCTGTGACCTCCACACAGGAGTAAGGCAAAGGAGGGTGGCAGCTATCCTAGGCAGGAGATGGCTTCCTCCCTCCCCAGTTGGTTCCCCCTCCATCCTTGCCTTTGCAATCAATGTCTGAGCTAATCACAGGCCAGGGATGAGGTGAGCACCCAATTTTTGGAGTCATATGCACTGGGGAAACATCTAGTGCCCCTAAAGACAAAGCTTTTCTTTCATAAAGACATTCCTAGGTGAATAGTGAGTATCCTCCTCTGCAGGTCTCTCTCCACCTGCTATTCAGACATACCTCTAATCCTGTCTATGTGGTCTCTGTGATGGAGATTATGGATTCGGGTGCTCTTTTCCCACTTGGCACAGCTATGGGCCAGGAGCAGAACTGAAGTATTATGAAGCCAGCATTCATCGACCTGCTATCAGTCGCACCTCACCTGCAGAGGTGAGAGCACTCTCTCAGCCAGAGCTGTTTCACTGCATTGCCTGTGGAAGCAAAGCCATAAGTCATACTTGACAGGATGTGTGGGCATGCAACACATAGGAGCAAAACAACACACACACAGAGGAGACACGTAGGTTAAGCAACACAAAGAAAGAACCCAAACATAATTAATAATAAACTATTTATTTGTAGACCAAACCATGCCCTCCCTGAATGCTTCCATGAACATCATTCCTGGTCATCTGTTCTGCTTCATCTTTTCCCCTCCTCCTGGCAGCAAAATGCTTCCAGCTGCAGCATCAAAGCTGACAACCTTAAGTGATGGTTTCCAAAAGATGTCCACCTTTTTCCAGGAATGGTTGTTGTGTCTTTCTTTGCTTTTCTGGGGAACCACCAAAGTTGGCAGGAAAGCTGTGCCTGCATGGCTAGAGCAGTAACCACTACTGTCACTCCTTCATTAGAGGAGCGCCCATTCCTGGAGCCCTTGATTGTGGAAATAATGCCTTGAAGTCTAGGGCCTGCAACAGATGGAGTCAACCAGCACCTCCAAGGGGCGAGGKCCATAGGACATTGGGGACTATTGAGAGGAATCACTTCTGTAGCTCTCTTGAGCTTTTCACCACTGGGACAGGGACAGCAAATGTCCTTCAGTGAGCAATGTTAGAGTTGTTTGCTTGGTTCAAGTTGACAGGACTGGATCACAAAGTTTGCTACAGCTACAGACAGCCTGCGTCTCACAGCTGTTGCTCACGCACATCTTGTCTTGGAATCCTGCTTTCAAACTTAACTATTAAGTGACCAGTATATCTACACACGGCTGTTTCATGCCAGTCTATGTATTGCTTCTCTGGTGCCCTTTACATTGTTGATAATTAGATTCACTTAAGAAGTGCAAAATTCATGGAACACCCAGAAAGAACTATTTGTGTGGTAGGGAAAGATAAAAAGGGAACTTCATTTCACATAAATATTGTTAAATCCTGCTTATAACTCCATAAACATCTTTCTCTTCATATTTAAACTTTATAGTGGAGTACAAGGTACAGAGTTTTTTTTCATATTCAAAGTTTACAGCAGAGCTTCAAATACATATTAATGTGGAAGCTGTAATGTATTCTGAGTTAAGATGTCATAAAATCTAGGGCTTTTCACATCATCGCTTTTGAAGGTCGGTGCCACAGAGAAAAAAAAGCATCTGTATTGGATCACCGTGAAGGTTTGTAATACATTGCAATAAATACTGCAATATATTTCATTTTTATACGTTTTTGATGAAGAGGCAAAAGTGCATCTTCAACAGTTGCTTTTCAAAAATTGCTCATCTGTTTGGAATGGCTGTAAAAGAGATTGAAGCTAAACATTATTCATGGATACATTACGGCTCCTCACTGAGACCACAGCTGAAATGAGAAGAGGATTCCAATGATATTTCATTTGGAGTATTGATCTTTCTGAGCTCGTCCCACAAAGCTATTGCATGTGCATTCCAGGCAAGTATGAGAAGATGTAGATTATCCTAGCTGGCTTTCTTTCTGTGCTGATTTTGGCTGGGATAGAGTTAATTTTCTTCCCAGTAGCTAGTATGGGGCTATGTTTTGGATTTGTGCTGAACACAGTGTTGATAATACAGGGATGTTTTCGTTACTGCTGAGCAGTGCTTACACAGAGTCAAGGCCTTCTCTGCTTCTCATACCACCCCACCAGCGAGTAGGCTGGGGGTGCACAAGAAGCTGGGAGGGGACACAGCCRGGACAGCTGACCCCAACTGACCAAAGGGATATYCCATACCATATGACGTCRTGCTCAGCATATAAAGCTGGGGGAAGAAGAAGGAAGGGGGGACGTTTGGAGTGATGGCGTTTGTCTTCCCAAGTAACCGTTACGCGTGATGGAGCCCTGCTTTCCTGGAGATGGCTGAACACCTGCCTGCCGATGGGAAGGAGTGAATGAATTCCTTGTCTTGCTTTGCTTGCGTGCGCGGCTTCTGCTTTACCTATTAAACTGTTTTTACCTCAACCCATGAGTTTTCTCATTTTCACTCTTCTGATTCTCTCCCCCATCCCACTGTGAGGGCAGTGAGTGAGCGGCTGAGTGGTGCTTAGTTGCTGGCTGGSGTTAAACCATGACACTTTCCTAAGTTTATTTTTCTTCCCCAACTTGGTTATAAACATTTTGCTAATTTTGTGCTTTGATTCATCTAGAACCCCTAACAAGGGCAAAGACTGCTCCTTTGCAA
The DNA here is from genome assembly GCA_035582835.1 of Phoebastria nigripes. Classification (NCBI taxonomy): domain Eukaryota; kingdom Metazoa; phylum Chordata; class Aves; order Procellariiformes; family Diomedeidae; genus Phoebastria; species Phoebastria nigripes. The sequence goes on from JAYKAV010003242.1 coordinate 82,870, forward strand.
ACTTTTGAAAATAAAACTAACACTTGTTGTTCAGAGAGTGCCTAAATCAATTCAGAAGTGATGTGTGGAATACTTTTGTCCCTCACTGCACAACAACGAAAAGTAGCAGTTATTTAACTGTGAAGGAACACTTGTCAACAATTTAGGTTGCTGGGTGCAGAAACCTGGAAAAGTCCCAGTCTAAAGCACGAGCAGAAGAAATGGCTGCAGTTCCTTGTCTCTACYTGGGGCCTCATACAGGCTGGAAAGGCACAGAAGAATCATAGAATCATAGAATCATTTAGGTTGGAAAAGACCTTTAAGATCATCGAGTCCAACTGTAAACCTAATACTGCCAAGTCCACCACTAAACCATGTCCCTAAGCACCACATCTACACATCTTTTAAATACTTACAGGGATGGTGATTTCTCAAACATTTCACATTATGCTGTGAAAACCACATAAATACCCCCAACAAACCAAAAAAAAAAAAATCTAATAAAACTTTGCATTTCTGCCTTTCTTTTGATCCACGTTTCAGGGTTTTCCAAAACCAAAGAATCTCATATTGTGAATGTATAGATAGTGACCAAGATGTGCAAGTATCTCAAATTTGGGGTGCCTGTATCACTATTAGAACAATTGGATAAGATTTTTTTAAAAACATCCATTAGAAAAATGTTTTTGTGAAAAAAATTCTTTGCGGAAACATGGGGCTTCTAGTTAACTTCTCTGGCCCAAACTGATCACTTGCAGGATGCACTTACTTGCCAAAACTGGGTGAAGAAGAGTGGCAAAATAGCCCACTGACCCAAAACTTACCTTTTGCAACTAGCATATAATTTGTGATGAATAAGACCAAGGTTTGAGCCTTGCTCATTTTATATCTGAGCCTACTGCATTTAAGGTATGTCAGCCACCAAATTAATATCTTGCCTTCTATGGCTTTCCACAAAACTTTGAAAGACATAGGCTTGATCCCATGTAAAAAGTGAAAAATCTTTTAAATCCAATAAAAAATGTCAGAGAACAGAAAAATTCTTCACTCCATATCTACTTGATTCCAGTTTTAGGGGAAAAAAAAAAGGGGCAAAAAAAAAAAAAAAAAAAAAAAAAAAAAGAAAAAAGACAAAAAAAAAAAATCAAACCCTTAGCCCTTAGATAGCTGCCCGTAACAGAAGGAGCTCCTACGTTACCATTCAGTTATGAAAAGTTAACTAAGAGCATTTTTCTGTTTTGTTTTCATTAAAGGTTTGTTTGAAATGGCATAGAAAGCATAGGCATAAGCTGAGACAATCAGCAGATAAATATTGAGCAGATTTATTTGAAAGTCTGTATCTTCTCCCATTGATAGCAGCAATAAAGCTTTCAGCAGTGTGAAAGTCTAGAAAAACATTCCCTGAAACTATGGCCAAATGGATCTATTTTTCACTCAAACTGTATACCGTATGGGGGCCATAAACTGCCACAGGGTCACATTTAACAGGGGAACCAAGCTAAATAGAATAATAACCAAGTATGTAACTTAGTCTCCAACTTTCCCCGCCCCTGCCCCCCTCCCATATGAATCTTAGTGATTGGAAAACCGAGTTGCTTTTGCTTTATAAATAAATAAATCACTTGCTTTGACACTCAGTGAATTTAGCTGGAGGCAAAATGAGATCTTTTGAATACTGTTTGTTCTTGCACTGTTTCTGACAGAAGCCCAAAATCCAGCAATAACAGAGTTTAAAAGAGACGCTTTCTTCTGAGATCTATAAAGAACAAATAGGTAGAGTGTATCTTGAGTTAAAAAAAAAACAAAGAAAACATTCAAACCCATACAGACAAGGTAGATGTTAGGTGGGAGCTTTTAATCTCCTTTTAAATGTCTATTGACACATTCTCATTGCTGTTACACAACTTCTGGATGGACTTGCCACTCATGTCACTAAGATAGGTATTGTTTTTTTCCATGCAGTGAGTACAGATAACTAATGACTTTTGGAATAGATTTATTAATGTTTTGCACTTGTTTCTGTTAGTGGGTGTTTGGACAGCAGAAGCAGAGTACCCTCAGGTTTTGTGTTTGTTTTTATTTTTTCCTTTCATCTTGACAGCCTTATTATTGAAAAAATAGATAAATAAGATTTTTTCAAGACCAAGAAAAAGGCTTCTGTGGTGCCTTAAGAAATTACATTCAAGACATTATTTATCTAGTTTTACAGAATACATCTTTTCAAAGCTTATGGTGCAAATTTAATGCAACATTTTAATGCAAGTTTTAGAAAACCATAAAACTCTGGAGTCACAATTTTCTACATGTCTACACATCTATTACGGCCATAATTATTTAATTAAGCTGACCTGCTTCAAAGCGGCAAATTCTAGTGCTGGACATTTTATTCCAAAAAGTCTTTGACCAGCAAATGCTTCAGTTCTCTTACTGCTTTGCCAACCCTCCCTCCTGCTAAAAATCATTATCTGAAATGATCACAAATAATCAAACCCTTGTTCATAGAATCATAGAATCATAGAATCATAGAATCATAGAATCATAGAATCATTAAGGTTGGAAAAGACCTCTAAGATCATCAAGTCCAACCATCAACCCAACACCACCAAGCCCCACTAAACCATGTCCCTAAGTGCCTCATCTACACGTCTTTTAAATACTTCCAGGGATGGTGACTCCACCACTTCCCTGGGCAGCCTGTTCCAATGCTTAACCACTCTTTCAGTAAAGAAATTTTTCCTAATGTCCAATCTAAACCTCCCCTGGCACAACTTGAGGCCATTTCCTCTCGTCCTATCGCTAGTTGCTTGGCAGAAGAGACCGACACCCACCTCGCTGCAACCTCCTTTCAGGTAGTTGTAGAGGGCAATAAGGTCTCCCCTGAGCCTCCTCTTCTCCAGACTGAACAGTCCCAGTTCCCTCAGCCGCTCCTCGTAAGACTTGCTCTCCAGACCCTTCACCAGCTTCGTTGCCCTCCTCTGGACATGCTCCAGCACCTCAATGTCCTTCTTGTAGTGAGGGGCCCAAAACTGAACACAGTATTCGAGGTGGGGCCTCACCAGTGCCGAGTACAGGGGGACAATCACCTCCCTACTCCTGCTGGCCACACTATTTCTGATACAGGCCAGGATGCCATTGKCCTTCTTGGCCACCTGGGCACACTSCCGGCTCATATTCAGMCGGCTGTCAACCAGCACCCCCAGGTCCTTTTCCGACAGGCAGCTTTCCAGCCACTCTTCCCCCAGCCTGTAGCGTTGCATGGGGTTGTTGTGGCCAAAGTGCAGGACCCGGCACTTGGCCTTGTTGAACCTCATGCAGTTGGCCTCAGCCCATCGATCCAGCCTGTCCAGGTCCCTCTGCAGAGCCTTCCTACCCTCGAGCAGATGGACACTGCCGGCCAGCTTGGTGTCRTCTGCAAACTTACTGAGGGAGCACTCAATCCCCTCGTCCAGATAGTTGATAAAGATATTGAACAAGACCGGCCCCAAAACGGAGCCCTGGGGGACACCGCTCGTGACCGGCTGCCAAGTGGACTTCGCTCCATTCACCACAACTCTCTGGGCCTGGCCGCCCAGCCAGTTTTTAACCCAGCGCAGAGTACRCCTGTCTAGGCCATTGTTCTCTCTTAAGAAACTAGAATGATCCGGTCCCTTCACATTGCTCCAAAAATAAACCAAAAATCTTGCGAAACATAGAAAACTCACCAAAAACTCACCAAACTCATAGAAAACTCACCAAACTTCATTGCCTAGTAATGGAGATTGTTGTTATAACGTCTTGTGTTCCTCATCTAAATAGGTTTATTGGAATCATTACACAGCACTACCATCWGTATCAGCACAGCCTGAATGCTGATGTTTCTGCAGAGGTTGTTAGAGACATTAAAATATACTAGGAGCACTGCAACCATTTCTTTGCCTTTCTTACAGAATATTTCAAATCCATTTTCACATCATCCTGAAGATTTTTCTTAGATGAAGCTCCCAATAAAAGCTGTAATTTCCTTTCAGGAGAATTCAAGAACCACTGACAGGCCCAAAAGAATAATTGTTGCTGCAATGTGGATGGAGAACACAAAAAAAGGCAGATCATGCCAGGTACAGATGATACTTTTCTTTGAGAAGATACTGGCTTTCTGTAGACAAGGGAAATATGCTAGATCCAATTTGCCTGGATTACAGTAAGGCATTCAGGGGAATTGCTAGAGTAGAGAAGTTGGGAATTAGGAGACTGATTATAAGATGGGTTAGGAAGTAAAGGGAGATGACTAGCACTGTGGTAAATAAGGAACTTTAAAACTGAGGGAAGCTGTTAGGAGAACATCTCAGGTCTTAGGACATGCTGTGTTCAGCTTTTCTTTAATGACCTTTACTCACAGAAAAGACTTGTAACTCTACTAATAAAATGTGAAGATGTTGCAGACCTGGAAGACACCACCAGGAAGGAGAAATGGATTATCGTGTAGAGAGAAGCAAATGACCTTAGGGAATGAAGTGGGACATGAGAGACAACATAGCAGTACTAACGGCTGTAATGCTGTACAATGCTATCAAAGAAAATCCTCTTATGGGCTGGAAGTTAATCAGCTGTAATTAATATAGAAGGAGGAAAATCTTCTTGCCAGATAGTCAGCTTGGAAGAACAAGGGACACCAATCTGATGTGGTCATTAAAGAAACAACTAATATTTATGAGCCAAAGTCACTCTAGCAAAGATGGAGGGTATTAATGCCTCCCTATAAAACCCTGTTAAGAGTTTATCTAGAATTCAGAACACAACTCTAATCACAAAGGCTCAAGAGAGGTGAATTCACAAGGAAGAGCTACACAGTGTGCCTACTAGGATGGCGGGGGGAATGAAGTACCTRTCCTGCAGAGTGAGAACAGAGATGTCTGCCTTGCCGAGGGAGCAAAAATCTGCGTTGAAAATGAATACAGTTTGGGTACCTGAGTTTTGAAAGTTTGGGCTACTCACTGTTTCTGTTTCAGATGGATATACATTGCCTTTTTTCCTCCAGGGTGGTCCTATCTTACTCCCTGAAAATGCATCTTAAAAAAACCCAAAACAAAACAAAAAAAACCCCAATCAACTCCTCCCTATGATGACTCTCCATCATTTATCAGMGGTCCTGGTAAACGGGGGAGGTCCCGGACGACTGGAGGCTTGCCAATGTGATGCCCATCTACAAGAAGGGCCGGAAGGAAGACCCGGGGAACTACAGGCCTGTCAGCCTGACCCCAGTGCCAGGAAAGATTATGGAGCGGTTCATCTTGGGGGCGCTCGCAAGCCATGTGCAGGACAACCAGGGGATCAGGCCCAGCCAGCATGGGTTCATGAAAGGCAGGTCCTGCTTGACCAACCTGATCTCCTTCTATGACCAGGTGACCCACCTAGTGGATGAGGGAAAGGCTGTGGATGTGGTCTACCTGGACTTCAGTAAAGCCTTTGACACTGTCTCCCACAGCATTCTCTTCCTAGAGAAGCTGGCKGCTCATGGCCTAGACAGGTGTACTCTTTGCTGGGTTAAAAACTGGCTGGGCGGCCAGGCCCAGAGAGTTGTGGTGAATGGAGCGAAGTCCAGTTGGCGGCCGGTCACGAGCGGTGTCCCCCAGGGCTCCGTTTTGGGGCYGGTCTTGTTCAATATCTTTATCAACTATCTGGACGAGGGGATTGAGTGCTCCCTCAGTAAGTTTGCAGAYGACACCAAGCTGGCCGGCAGTGTCCATCTGCTCGAGGGTAGGAARGCTCTGCAGAGGGACCTGGACAGGCTGGATCGATGGGCTGAGGCCAACTGCATGAGGTTCAACAAGGCCAAGTGCCGGGTCCTGCACTTTGGCCACAACAACCCCATGCAACGCTACAGGCTGGGGGAAGAGTGGCTGGAAAGCTGCCTGTCGGAAAAGGACCTGGGGGTGCTGGTTGACAGCCGTCTGAATATGAGCCGGGAGTGTGCCCAGGTGGCCAAGAAGGCCAACGGCATCCTGGCCTGTATCAGAAATAGTGTGGCCAGCAGGAGTAGGGAAGTGATTGTCCCCCTGTACTCGGCACTGGAGAGGCCACATCTCGAATACTGTGTTCAGTTTTGGGCCCCTCACTACAAGAAGGACATTGAGGTGCTGGAGCGTGTCCAGAGGAGGGCAACGAAGCTGGTGAAGGGTCTGGAGAGCAAGTCTTACGAGGAGCGGCTGAGGGAACTGGGACTGTTCAGTCTGGAGAAGAGGAGGCTCAGGGGAGACCTTATTGCCCTCTACAACTACCTGAAAGGAGGTTGCAGCGAGGTGGGTGTCGGTCTCTTCTGCCAAGCAMCTAGCGATAGGACGAGAGGAAATGGCCTCAAGTTGTGCCAGGGGAGGTTTAGATTGGACATTAGGAAAAATTTCTTTACTGAAAGAGTGGTTAAGCATTGGAACAGGCTGCCCAGGGAAGTGGTGGAGTCACCATCCCTGGAAGTATTTAAAAGACGTGTAGATGAGGCACTTAGGGACATGGTTTAGTGGGGCTTGGTGGTGTTGGGTTGATGGTTGGACTTGATGATCTTAGAGGTCTTTTCCAACCTTAATGATTCTATGATTCTATGATTCTATGATTTTGTGAAACACAAGCAAGAACATCATCCTGCCTGGTTAGTACTTCAGTGAGCATTTCAGTAAGGCTGATCTGTAAAGCCCATTTTACAGAGTGCATATGTGTTCACAGTGCAGAACCTTATAGTACAGCCTTGGTACAAGCAGAATGCATTAGAAAAATACTCATAAATAAATATTTCACATGCTCCTTAATCAATGTTTTTCCTTCCTTTTCAAATTCAAGCAAATGTCACTTCTTTGCAACTTGCTGTCCGACACTGTTGTGACATAAGTTCTCGTTAATCAATTCCTTTTTACAGTAGGAATACCYTGAAGTCTTCATCCATTTAGTTCCTAAACTTGGAAAGAGCAAGGTTTCTTTTTAATAAGCACCAAAGCTTTCTGATTCCTTAAATTTCTGAGTTATGTGTAATGAAAATCAGTTTTTTCCTATTGTCAGAATCCAACCACTCTGACAACCACATATCCAATAAAATTTTTAACTTCATTTGCTGCAAAATTTACCTGACAACATATCAGAAAACCAAAACCAAACAGTTTTCATCCCTCACTTCAGGAAGAGTTGTATGTTTAAAGGCGTCTATACATATACATGTTCAAATACAACAGTATAGAGGAGGAGAGGGTTATTTTCTTTRAAGAAATACTTTCCCCCATCTCCTGTTCCCATTTCTCTCTTCCACTCTTCCCTCCTTCTCATTTCTTGCCTTTAATCCACAGGTTTGTAGACACTTTGCACAAAAAGAGCCAAGAATGGTCTTCCTGATATTAATTTCTTGTACCCACTATATCTTGAAAAAAATTTCCTTCCTTTGTGTCTGCAAGAGCAGACACATTTGGAAGACACATTCCTTTGTGTCTTCCAAAGCAGCCTCACAGAGTACCAAATGACAATGATGCACAGCAAACATTCCCCAAGATTAATTATAGATTGATGGAAATGAAGGGAGAAAAGTAGAAGCCATAAAATCCACAGAAYGCTTTTGAAAGAATCAATGGAATAAATACACTTGCTTGCAAGACAACTCAATGCATCATCTTGCCTTCTGATAGCATGCAAAGCCATTTTCATCCCCCGGTCTTGAATTTCCTTAATGAGTTAACAAGGAGCTCTGTTAAATGAGATCCTATTATACAAGCTAAAGACCTAAACAAGATTTGTTTTTAAATGATTCACTATCCATCATCTTACTATTCAAAATTCAGCTTTAGAAAACATCATAGGTAACATCCCTCAAAAAGGAAAATTCTCAATACCTACTTGCTCTTCTCATTACTACTTTTAACGTGGCTTGCAGTCTGTCGACCAAGTGCAACACACTCAGGCACACACAATGATGATGACTAACTGAATGCAGAATTATCCATTCCTTTTGCCAAGTGTAGTTCCACACAGCGTCTATTCCCAAAATGTGGAGGAAGATCAAATGGCCTCTGGTAGGCTTAGTTTTAGGTCATCTGGATCTGCAGCCCATTTTAACTGACTGCAGGTTTGCATCTAACACGGTGTCAAACTCTAATAAATAAAGGACTCTCTTATTCATGTGGGAAAGACAACACATCATAACGGAGACCTTAGAAAATGCATCTTAATTTCTTACATCATAGAGTCATGCAGCACTCTTAAAGAAAGAAAGGATGCTGTAACCGAAGGTACTGAATTAGTCCTTACATGACCTCATGTTATTATATGCTTTTTGTGTGACCCCAACAAGTGATTTACCTCTCCGTGCCCTTTTTGTAAAACAGGAATAAAAATGCTTCCTCYTACTCACCTTTTGTCTGTCTTCCCTGGAGTGCGAGCTAGTAGGGTATGAATTCTCTCCTTTGAGTACATAGAGAGCGCCTTACACAGCAGGAGCTTTCTGCATTGTGCCATCTGAATAAAATGCTTGATAACATTTAATGAACACTGACGTTTTCGGAGTATCTTTGATACTTTGAAAAGGCTTCTGTTACATTCTCATTCCTAAGAAATAGCATGATCCCAGTCATTCTAACACTTGAAACTAGTCCTGGAGAGGATGTGCAAGATTAAAGCTTATGAAAAAATATCTCCAGGCTTACATATACTTATGTATGYCACCTGTACGTAACACATTACTCTTGTGTATCTCCCTTAGTTACTGGTTAGAACAGGAGCCCTGGGATCCAGCGAAGAGGACAAACCTTACCAGCTGCTTGGTATTATAGACTACCATAATTAGAAAAATCCACTTATGAGAAATCCTTCCTCTCAAAAAAATATTCCAAGACCTGAGAGGTCCTAAGTTAGAGCTATGTCCGTTAGCTGCAGGCTGGGGTACCAGATATTTCTCAATTTGTGGCCCAAGAAGCTGTGCACTCATCAAAATTATCTCCCTAGAGGCACGGATGGGAAGATTAGTTCTGCCTCTGAATGACCACAGTGCCCCCAGACTCAGCTCTGGCGTGGCCACAGAGCTGCTGGTGTTTTGCTCTCCTCCTCCTGGGGCAAATGGAGCAGCTGATGTAATATAAGATTTTGGGGAAGGGAGCGTCATTTTGTTCTATAGTATTGCAGAGCCCAACCCAAGTCATTCCAAGTGGACGGAGGGGCTCCCAATGGCATCTTGTTGGCTCTGTCTGTCTGTCTGCCCATGCTGCCCTGAGAGGAGCTGGAAGGGATGGCTGAGCTTGACTTTGCTTTTAACCTGGATGGGCATTCTGTTGGCAAGGTCCAAGGATCTGCTTCCTCCTCTTTACTGCAAGGGAGAAATCACTGCTTGAGGCTTTCCAACCCACAGTGCATTTCACCAAAAACTCCAGGCTTTGCTAATCCTGCATGAGGGCTCCCCAAGGCTGAGGTAGGCTGCTGGGAGCACGTGGGACCCTGCATATCACTTCATCAGATGGACCCATACTCTGCAGGTTCCCCACAAGGTTCCTGTTTGGAAATGAGGCACACAGAAGAATTCTTAGCTTTGCAAAATCTCTGTAGGAGCAGGAAGAGACACAAAGTAAGACTCTGATGCATCCAAGTTTATGAACATGCACTTACCACTCCCAACCATTACTTTTGGGGAAGCAGCGAGTAATGCATTCTGTTGTCCCTGGGATCTCAAGGGGGCTTCAACATGATGCTAAAATTCAACATATGCTTTACTGAATTGGGACTTAGGAAAGGAAATAGGGAGGAGAGAGAGGGGGAAGAATAAGGAGCTGTGTTTTTGTATCTGTGTTTTTCTATCTGTCGATCTTTCATTTCAGTGAAGAACCTGGAAACTTATTTCCCAGGAAATATTCTGACTCTGATTTTCATTTTACATTTCATTTTTGAACTGGCTGTCCTACTAGGGTCTCCTGTCCCAAATGCAGTTGCAGACCCTTGCTACTGTAACAGATGCCTCAGGTGAGCTAGAAAGCTCAGGGGAACTTTTAGGCCAGCCCCTTGGCCAGAGCAGGACTACTGTGTCTACCTCATTCCTGACAGGTGTTTGCATAACCTCTCCTTAAGTTTTTCTAGCAATGGAGTCTCCCCAGCACCCTTTAACAATTATTCCATTGTTTCATTTTCTGTTGAAAATGAAAATGCCATGAATGCCATTGATAACCTGACACTTGGCTACATGGTTGCAGCTTGCCCTAAATATCACTATTCCTTTCTTCCTCTGAAGGGATATGTTCAAAGCTGCATACAAGACAAATTCTGTATTAGCTGCCTCTTATTGCTGCTTATATAGCAGGGATCCTTTGGCAACTGTCTGTTGCAAAAAGTCCTTTTACATCCTTCCTCTGGTCTCCTGAAGGAACCTCTGCAATTCTTCCCCTATTCAGCTCTTCAACTACTACAATACTGTGACTTCTTTTACCAACTTCTCTGCAGCTGCTTCTGTTTCTACACTTAAATTTTCAGTATTCACCTCTTACTCCTTTAGTTTCTTTCTTTCTGAGGAGGACTTATCTCCAATTTCTCCTGTATGTTCAATAACAACCTCATTGGAACAACTTCACTAAAGATTAATGTCTTGTTTCCTCATGTTTGTCCATCATGTATATTGTCTTGCAGATGTATAGGCTGTATGATAGTTTCCATTCCCCAAGCACACTTTCTGTTTCATTTTTTCTTTTTCTAACTTACCTTACTTCTAAGTTAAAATAAGAGGTTATACAATCAAGTGGTCTGGCTCTAAGCTTTCTGTCAAACCACATTTCAGCTGGTGACAGATCAAATTTAAAGGATGCTGCCCTGAAATTCAGGAATGCCAAATAGGAATCTGATTTTTCAGCTTTTTAAAACACTCTTCTGTCAATTTCTACTTTCCATAACACCACTGAGCTTGGACACCCTGGACCTGAAGTAACATACTTATGATCATATTCCTCTGAAAACCATTTCATCTCATAACAATTGAATTGTGGTCTTTTACCCATCATAACAACATGTAATATGTCCCATTTAGTAAACACAGACATTAGCGCTGAGATTTCATCTCCAAAAGCCATAGTTTTCTACTGATGCTACTTCTAGATAGCAAAAATAATTGTTCAGAAGCCTATCGCTCTTGTTTCATCAAACAAACTTTTTATACAGATGGGTTGGGTTTTTTTTCACCTTCCTTCATACACATTTATACGAGGAATTATTCTCTTGCTCTCTTCTTCAAACATTCCCTATTTTACCACAACTAAGTTTTCTCCAAAGCCTTTGTTGCTGCTAGCACACAAGCTTGTGCACCAGGGTTCACTTTACAGATTATAAAGATTTCACTAGTATTTAAGCTGATGTTCCAGTTCTCACATGTAATGGTTTAATTTCACAAAAAACCCTCCTTTTACTTGTTGTCCAAGACTTACTTAAGTTAACTTAGTTTTAGATGCGTTCGGTCTTTCTCTACTGACTTTTCTAAAAGATGGTTTTGCTTCTTCCAAATATAGTCTGCCTAAACACCGGACACTGCTTAAATCTGKTTTTTTTTCCCTTATTCTGCACAGTTTTTCATCCTGCTTCTTCTAAACAAACTCTGATTCATTATTTAGTCTTTCCTTTGAGTGTTTGATCTTGTTCCATTTCTGTATGCTCATAGGAGTTTTAAGACTTACTTATCCAATGCATTAACATTTCTTGTTCCCTCCCCTCAAAACATATGGCCTGTTTTGGTTGTCTTCCTTAGCCTGCCAAATCTGCATTTGTTTCTTATGTACAAAAAAAGTCTTTCTGATAATCCTTTCCTCAGGTTGGGGCCCCTGATTTCTGTTATAATTTGATCTCAAATTAGAAATTGCACAAGATGTCTGGTCTTGTTTGACATCTGTTTCAAATGTGTTAGGATGCATGAAAAGCTTTCATAGATAGCTTTCAGAAGTTTCATTCTTTCTTAGGACGGTATATGCTTTAACTTTCCTTAGCACACTCCAGTAATTACTCTGCTCCTGTTATCCTACTCAAGTTATCCATTGCCTTCCTGGACAGCCCCTGTTGCTCTGGGCCACACGACTTGTTTCCACTTTACTGCATTCCTTCTACTTCTCAGTTTGAATAGCACAATTTAGCACTTGGTAGTCAAAGAGAACGCTAAGTCCAGAAGTCTATAAATATGAGGTTTCCCTAATTAAATAACATATAAACCAACTTATAGATGAATAAACCTATTGTAAGGAAGGGACAGTGTGTGCTACCATCAGTCGAATTAAGCCGCTATTAACAGCAGTTCTAGTTGGTTCCTGTATGATATGTTATCCAGTTTGAAGTGGTCTATTAGAGGGCCAGGATAATAAATGAAGGCAACAATAGGGACCATACACTAGGTGTTAAATTTCTTTCAATGTTAATAAACGGCAGTGTCATAAAATTTTAAACAGGATTTTAACAGACATAGTTCATTCTGTAAACTAGACTGCCCTTTTATCTTTAAACCATGTAACTAAAATACTACATAAAAGAGAAAAGATACCCTTTGAGAAAGAACTATTATTCATTGTAATGCGTAATCAAGGTTATTTTCTCTAAAAATCATTAAGCACTTGTCACCAAATTTTAAATACTTTAAATGGAGACCTGTAAAGAGCTCATATATTTAAATGTCTGTGTTTTCACAGGTCCATTAAATACTAGCTAAATTGAGATAAAAGCATTTAGCTTCCACTTATGAGCAGGGTTAGAAATAGCAACTAAAAGAAGAAAATCTCAGAGGGGAAAAAAAAAAAAAAAAAGTTGTGTTGATAGGACTGACACAAACAACACCAAAACCAAGCATGTCTTTTCTGCAAGACTATTTCTGGAAGGTTTCTCCCATGTTTTCAAACGATTTATAGTTAAAAACTTTTCCTTCAGCCAGCCTGCAGCCAGAACTTGAATGGTTAGAAAATAACACAGGTCAGATTGTCAGCCGTATATTTCATTCATGTAAAATTTTGAGTGCATACCGAGCTGCTATACACAGCAGGAGTCTCTGTTTGCAACAAGTAAATGGACAGTTTTTCTAAAGGAGTTTAGCAGGAAAATAAAATGTCATAGCCTTCACATTACTTGTTCCTTCCCTGCTTGAGACCTCTCTTCCTTGCACCTCCTATTCTTTTAAGTTTCCGTGTTGAACAGAATCTGGATCACAGCCTGTGAATTGTGTCAGGTCTTTTGTCTTTCTGTTCAAGGTGAATCAAGCTCCATCCAAATTGCTTACTGAAACAATCTAGGCCTGTCTATTAATCTGCTTCAAATACATGGCCTGGAAATAGCTCTGAGGAAAGTGATCTATTAATTGTATTGATCCTCATTTGGCCTTTTATATCACTGGTATTTTCCCCAGATGGGTACTGTTTGCTCTACAGGTTTTGTTAGATCAAAATCCCACATGCCAGCATCAGACTTTGGGATGGAGGTTCCAAAGCATTTGCATTTTGTGATTCAGATCCATCCCTTGTTCTGACAGAAATGTGTTTGACTTTAAGTCACTTGCTCTTATTCTATAAAATCTCCTTTAAAACAATAATTGAACTCTTTTTGTCTTATACATAGCTTTCAATGTCAATTTTTGCTCCTACTTGCCCACCTCGGGATCCCTCCAGGGATGGCTCTAATTTACTCAAGCTGTTAATTCCTCCTAAAATACCTAAACCAATTAAAACATTTTGGATTATTTTTTTTTTACTACTAAAAATTTCCAAAAGGCATGAACCAAATTTTGTTTTACTTTGGGTCATATTAAGATTCTTTATATTGTAATGTGAATGAAGGTAAGGCACAATTTTTTCAATCCAAGTTAGAGGAGCTATCACTGGTGCGACATATTATTTGGAGTGAGCAACGGCCTGACAGTCTAGGCTTTGTTTTTTAATAGTTATTGAAATCTTGCTTATTCTCCCACCTTCCTCATCAAACATTGATTACGCATTTCACATTTTGTATTCTACTTATCTGATAGCTTTTCCAGTTCTTGCTTGTAGACAGCAGGACACATAAGGCTGTCACTTCTTAGGGCAATGGCAATAAATGTAGGAAAGCACGATGACACTTGCAGAAAAGGTTACAAACCTCGCTTTCTTTAAGTCTTCCAGATATCAGTCTGATCAAGGAGCTCAGAGGAGGTGCATCTTCCACTCTAAGTTACCACATTTGGTTTTAAATAAGCTGCTAGACATACATAATTCACAAGAAAACAACCGAATTTCTTTACTCTGAGTGTTGCATGCAAAATTTTTCTATTTAATAATGGTAATAACAAAGGTAAAATACACTACACAACATTCCCATTATTTCTACCAACTTCTCTTTCTTTTTTTTTTCTCCATGGGAAAGGAGTGATTTTCTATTCTATTTTATTTTAAATCACAGCAGAAGTCCAAATTATATCCTTTTTGCATACATTTTGACCCTGATGTGTAAGTTTGACACTTTGAGCTGCAAGCAATACAGCATCTGCCAAAGAGAAATCTGTTTCTAACCTTTTTTTTTTACTACTCCACAATGTAAAAAGCAATAACCACACTGTAGTTTAATTATACATTAGCACCATAGTGTACGTGTAGAAATAAAATAATAAAGACGCAACTGATTTTATGTTTTAGCAAATTTACCACCAATTAAAAAAACCCTACTAAATGTTTATTTGTCCATTCTGTTATTTCCCATATAAGGCTTACACTTTAATGCTTTAACAACACGTAAAGAAAACAACTTAGCTTTTTTTTAAAAAAATCATTTTATATAATTATACAACTTGACATTGTAATTCTTAAAATAAAAATAGACCTTTGAAGACTTTTTGTGCATGAATATCTTATATTATTTGAGGCATAGCCTTTCCATCTGCAGTGCCGCAGTAGCCTTTGGTTTGCTGTTCTTACCTCTTGTTGTAGCAAGCTGGCTTTTTGGGGCCCTGTTTATTGTTAGTAGAAGAACGTATCAGCAATACAGCTGTCTGGAATAAAGAGAGGAATAAAAAGCCTGAAGACGCTTGTTCTAGTTTGAAAGTTGAAATTCATACATAATTTTAAAACAGTTCTCCTGAAGGATGGTGTGAATTTATAACTGAATATATTCTTTTTCACAAAACCCAAAGATGGTTTTACCCAGCCCTGACAGATATCCAGCAAAACCAACAGTGCCACCTTTTCCTTAACTGGGTCTCAGAAGGGACAGATTATTTTCTTGTTAGAAACATATCTAAGAACCTTCTCTAAAAGCAGTTGCGGTTCAAAATCTCTCATGCTTATTCATAAAGTCCAAACCTAAAAGACAGCGTATGTGCCATGTTTTTATGCCTAGTATCTCTCAACATTTAAATACTGCTCTTGACTGTGCCTTGCATTTCCTACACAGATGCTTCTCCTGTTCTCCTTGGTGACTTTTGATAAAACTTAATTGTCTTTTTTGACAAGAGTTTAACTGTGAAGTTCCCTAGCTGGRTAAACCCCCAGGGAGAACGCAGGCATGCACAGTCATTTGGCTTATCCTGGATGTTTTTCACTTACCACAGAGTGTGGTCTGAGCTCACACATACAATGGACTGGAAATGGCTATGGCATGATGGAGTCTCTTCACAGGTCTTTCACACCCAACCTGCATGTGCATAAGTGGCCATTCACCAGAGATTTCAAGATCTTGCTGCTGGGCTGGGTTGCCACACATCCAAAAGTCTGTCAACCAATTAAATATGACTTTTCTGGACATATTAAGAGGAGGTAGCTGGGAAAAATCAGGTAGCCCTAGAGTTCCTCCCTCCCCCTCCTCAGATGATGATGACCTTCGCCAAAATACTCTGATATGTATACACTTCAGAAAGAAAATAAAAGAATTCTCTTCTTCCTTGCACCCCCACAAACAAAGTGGAAAAGAGAACAAAAGCACGTTTTGTGTCTAAAAGTAGCTAAGTCATTGCATAGAAACACCTGTCCAGGCGGCCTAGGAGCATCCCCAAGAGACAGTTTTCAAGGCACCATCTCCTAAATGCAGAAGGGAAAGGAAAGAAAAAATGATAAAAAGGAAGAGGTAAACATACAACATGCACTTGAACGTCATTGTACAAAGTGCTAAGAAAGGAAGTCAAAGAAGGTCCTTTGATGAGCAACGAGGGTAAGAGTGAGGTGCAGCTAATGAGAATCAGAGGCCTCACATGACCCAAAAGCTGCCAGAGCCTTATTGGGCCCGGAGGGGCAGTCACTCTTCTTCTGTAGCATCAGAGATGCTCCAACAACACAAGTGTCTGCTCTGAGCTTATGTTGTGTCAGGGCAGAGCTGTTTTTTGCAATGTTAAATTCTGTTGGTTTTCATATACTTTCCCTAAAACCATGGATTATGAAAAATTGGGGCTAGAAATCTACGGGAGGAGATTTGTCTATCYCTTGGTATACAGTTACACTATATAGCACATCAATTATTTGCTGATTAATCACATTTTTGGAAAATATAAGCTGCTTATCTGTGCAATAAGCTTGATTCCAGCTATTTTAATCATATAATTGCTTTTCTCCTTCACCAAGGAAAGCATTGTTCCAAATTATATCATAGTTTGTTGTATTTTCTATTAGTCCCACTAGGATATGTTGCAGTTCACACAGAGCAAATACACATACCCACACTGTGTCATACACAGCTTGATTCTGTCACTTAACCAAACTGGCTTCATTGGCTTCAGTGGAGAGAGCAGAATCAAGCTCATTTTATACTTATATAAATATAAAAATATAAATATAAATATATATACACTATAGKTTTTTTTTTTTTTAAACCCAAATCTAGTTGGGTTTTTTGTTTGTTTGTTTTTTTAAACTGTAAAGAAGAGAGAAATCTGATATCACCTACATTTTGTATCACAGTGAAAATGTTTGCTGGAGTATAAAAGTGTGTGGTAAGGGACATTAAAACATAATAGCACAGTAGGCCAACTTATACCAATTGCTTTGCAGTGGGACTATTGTCATTCAAGTACAAGTACTAAGTTAAAGGGCAATAAATAGTATATTAGGTCTATTACTGCAGGCATTTTAGCTACAGTAATATCTACTGGAATTACTTGTGTTGTTATTAAAATAGATGATATTTTGGTAACAGTGTGCAAAGCAGGAACATGAACAGTTTCTTTCTGAATGAAGCATTTTTCCACATCTTTCACTCACTAGGATTTCAGATGAGTGGGCAAATAAATAACAAGGCAGAAAAAACTTCGTCTGCAGAACCGGAGACTAGGGATCACAGAGGCTCTGCAATAATTATTACAAAATGCAAACAGGCCCCAGGACACAGCAGCTGCAGCTGGAGGGCAGGTGGAAAAGAGAAAGGGGGAAAAGTGCTGAGAGAGACAGGGAGAGAGAGAGAAGGATGGAAGAGTGAAACCCTAACACCTTTTGCAAAAGAAGTGGTGAATTTTCAGATGTGCTGAAGATCCTTCAATTCAGAGTGTCTGCTAGGAAATGCAAACCTTGATGATGGCACGGTAGCCATTGGTGGTTTTGATAAGTGCGTCAAAGATTATATTTAATTTTAAAACATACGAGAGGAGACATATTGGAAGAGAGGGTCAAGCCTGCCTGCAACTTGTGAGCAGGAAGAAGGAGATTCCTAACACAGCATGAAGCTGGTTGAACCCGGTGCTGCTGTTTCTGTACAAATCTCTTGTTGTTTTTTGACAGTATGTGTGACCACAATGGCATACAGATATTCTTTAGCACTCTCCTTTCAAAAGCAGCAAGAGAAACAAACCCAAAGGCTAGATCTTAGCTTTTGGGCTTGCCAGCATCACAGGTGCAGCAGAGAGAAAGCTTCTATTAGTGAAGGAGGCCCAAAGTTTCAGTTGGCTGAACTTAAACATTTTTTTGCTAGTAACCTGTGGCTATAATATTATGCATGGATCACAACTTAGATTTTCATTTGTCTATCTGCAAAAGATTGATGAGAGTTGTCATTGGTAAAGAAGAAAAATTGTTCCGATTCTGGATAAGCGTACAGCAAATCTTGAGATTTCCTGAGAAATGTATCATTTTCTCATCATTTAAGGTCATATACTTAATTCCAGAAATAGGCCATGGAATATGCTAGAATCTCAAGCTACAGCATAAGGAAAAGAATTGGTAATTTGCTCAATGACCCAGAACAACTGGTCAAGAAGCATTGAAAATTGCATATTTGATTTAAAAAAAAAAAAAAAAAAGCTGGCAATACACAATAGTCAACAAGTATTTAAAAAAATACTTAGACCTACCTTGTGCTTAGAAAAGCAACTTGTAGACTGAGTCCAAGTTACAGCTAACATAAATTTTGTAACAAAATAGAAGCACAGCTACCTTATCTGTGCAGAAGCCACAAAATTTACTGTCTCTCCTCACCCAGACATTTGTCATAAGAGACATCCCTCACTCCATGTCTCCATGTTGTCATCGTCCCTGAGGAATCTATGAACCAAGAAGGCAAGGATCTGTGGTGTCTCTTCCTTGCAGTGGGGTATGCACTGTCACCAGCATCTGACAAGCCTGCAGGTGATTATCAGGAATAGGAAGGTAAATCTGGAGAATAAAATACCCAGCAGACAAGAGGAGACTGGTGCCCTGAACTCGAGGGTGAGTAGCACTCAGCACAGCTGTGCAAGGACGAAGGGGTTGTTTCAGCGACACTGCTAAGGGCAATAGCCGGTACCACAGAACAACACGTGGAGCTGGCTGATGCTCTCRGTCTGCAAGAGATGCAGGCATCTCAAAACCGCCTTTCGTTCCTCCTCAGCATAAACACTCATCTCTGAATTTTCAGTCAAGTAGAAATTCTGGAGGGAGTAAACAAAAGAAAACAGCAACAAAAAGCACTTTCAACTGTAAAATGACTTCATTGAAGTGTTTTGTGAGTACAGACTATTTTTTGGGGGTCTTTACAACTCATCCCATGATATAAAAAGCAAAAGGAGCATCCTGTCCTTCTTGACTTGAACAATATTTCAGCTCTCTGTTTTATTCTCACAGTAAACAGCTGCTTAATCAGCCCTGGCTGATTAAATCCACTTCTATAGGGCAAAAATTTTCACAAATCTAAAAATAACCTTCACCTGACACTTACAGGCACAGTACTGTGTCTTAGGATATTCTGTTTTCAAGGAAGTTATTCAGCATCAGATTAATCTGTTATTAACCCGTAATTGTTTGCTATGTAGAAATGAACATGCTTTAACCAGTTATGTCCCTAATATAGCTATATGGAAAGCTCCAAATTTGTGAAATTAAATATGTAACTCTTAATAGTAGGCTAAAATTAGTATGACTCTTCTCACAAACTATGAAAATATGTGAGCTGGCCCCATTAGAAAGTGACTCTGAAAGGGGAAAAAACTTGAAAATAAACAAGCATTAAGAGCAAAATTCCCAGTATCTGAAGATATTTGGTCTTTATATATGCTGTCAGGGACATGAGGCATCTGTTTTCTTTTAAGCATTGGGAAGCAGCATTTATCAGCCACTTGTGGGTGTTGCTCACTGTTATGAAATGGCTTTTATTAGTCCAAATATTAGAAACTATAACCAACAGTCTGAAATCTTGCTTTATGTGCCATCTTCAAACTGAGATCCTAAAAAGCCACTGACCTTCACAGGCCACGGGGCAGAAAGCTGAGATGCTCCACTCACATGCCACAGAGCAAGCAGCACAGGGAAACGATGAGCTCTTAACGTCTCCTACAAAAGCAAGAACAAACTTCAAGGGTGGATTTTTAGTGCCCTGAGATTGGGTCACCTGAGGTTTCCTGACCTGAGCGTAAGGGTACAACAAAACAAGAAGAGGTAGCTGACGAAATACTGCAAAATACTTTCAACAGTGGCTTTTCAGATTAGATTTTTAATAAGCTGTGTAGATGGCAACTCGTTCATCTCTTTTCAGAACGAAGTGACTTCTTCAGTTGTTGCTAATTGCTTCCAACAGTAATGTCTAGCACAGTATTGCAAAAGCACAGAAAATCTAGGGTTTTAAAGAAAAAGAATTATTTCCATGCTTAAAATGAAAGGAGGTGTAAGGTTGTATATAACTTTTTTTTTTTTTTAAACACCCAACAAATAGTAGTCAGCAAGGGAAAAGATTATCTACTTATCTTGAGAGTTTTGTTATTACTGCTTATAATAAAAGACCAGTTCCCGAAACATTTGTTCCCTCTTTTTCAACCTCACTTAAGAGAAAGCTGCCATTTAACACTAATGATCTGAAAGGTCCTGTTGCCTTTGCAGTCAATATTTCCCTTTCATAGCTCCTTGCTTGCCCCTGTAATAAATCACAAAGCTAGCATTTTTGCCTGTCTACATTCATAGCTATAGATATTAAAAAACAGTGAGAGTGGAGCTGGACGACTCACTTGTGCAGAGCAATTGCAAGGACCACCATTTGTTGCTAATGGGAATGGGTAAATAATTACTTGACATAATTGGCAATTATTCACAATTCGAAGGGACCGGACTGAAATGGAGAGGTCTCTATGGGAGTGTCTGCAACTAAATGGATTGTTTATAGGAGACTTTAAATTATCAGAGTGCCACAACATTTTTTTTTAACTGGAAAATACAGTTGCCTTGGAGATCATTGTATGAGAATGTGTCATTTTGTGATGAAATTATGTTTTAGAAAAATGAAACTAACATTTTGATTGAGTTGAGCCATTCAGTCTTAGATATCTGACTGTTCACAATACCTTTTCAAGAAATACAGCATTTCTTAAGAGAACAAAACTTTTCTGATTCATTGAAATTCAACACTTCAATTAAACAAAATGCCTGAACTTCTGAACAAATATTGTAATTTTCAGCCAGTACTTAGAATCATAGAATAGTTTGGGTTGGAAGGGACCTATAAAGGTCATCTAGCCCACCCCCCCTGCCATGGGCAGGGACATCTTCAACTAGATCAGGTTGCTCAGAGCCCCGTCCAACCTGACCTTGAATGTTTCCAGGGATGGGGCATCTACCACCTCTCTGGGCAACCTGTTCCAGTGTTTCACCACCCTCAGTGTAAAAAATGTCTTCCTTACATCTAGTCGAAATCTACCCTCTTTTAGTTTAAAGCCATTCCCCCTTGTTCTGTCGCAACAGGCCCTGCTAAAAAGTTTGTCCCCATCTTTTTTTACAAGCCCCCTTTAAGTACTGATAGGCTGCAATAAGGTCTCCCCGAAGCCTTCTCTTCTCCAGGCTGAACAACCCCAACTCTCTCAGCCTTTCTTCATAGGAGACGTGTTCCATCCCTCCGATCATTTTTGTGGCCCTCCTATAGACCTGCTCCAACAGGTCCATGTCTTTCTTGTGCTGAGGGCTCCAGAGCTTGAGGCAGTACTCCAGGTGGGGTCTCACCAGAGCAGAGTAGAGGGGCAGAATCACCTCCCTCGACCTGCTGGCCACGCTTCTTTTGATGCAGCCTTCTGGGCTGCAAGTACATATTGTTGGCTCATGTCCAGCTTTTCATCCACCAGAACCCCCAAGTCCTTCTCGGCAGGGCTGCTCTCAATCCCTTCATCCCCCAGCCTGTATTGATACTGGGGGTTGCCCTGACCCAGGTGCAGGACCTTGCACTTGGCCTTGTTGAASYTCATGAGGTTCACATGGGCCCACTTCTTGAGCTTGTCCAGGTCCCTCTGGATGGCATCCTGTCCCTCAGGCATGTCGACTGCACCACTCAGCTTGGTGTCATCTGCAAACTTGCTGAGGGTGCACTCGATCCCACCATCTATGTCATTGATGAAGACATGAAATAGTACTGGTCCCAATACGGACCCCTGCGGGACGCCACTCGTCACCGATCTCCATCTGGACATTGAGCTGTTGACCACTACCCTCTGGATGCRACCATCCAACCAATTCCTCACCCACCGGACAGTCCACCCATCAAATCCATCCCTCTCCAGTTTAGAGAGAAGGATGTTGTGGGGGACCATGTCAAAGGCCTTACAGAGGTCCAGATAGATGACATCTGTAGCCCTTCCCATGTCCACTGATGTAGTCACTCCATCATAGAAGGCCACGAGGTTGGTCAGGCAGGACTTGCCCTTGGTGAAGCCATGCTGGCTGTCTGGAATCACCTCCCTGTCCTCCATGTGCCTTAGCATAGCTTCCAGGAGGATCTGTTCCATGATCTTGCCAGGCACAGAGGTGAGACTGGCCTGTAGTTCCCCAGGTCTTCCTTTTTTCCCTTTTTAAAAACGGGGGTTATGTTTCCCCTTTTCCAGTCAGTGGGAACTTCACTGGACTGCCACGACTTCTCAAATACGATGGATAGTGGCTTAGCAACTTCATCCGCCAGTTCCTTCAGGACCCGCGGATGGATCTTATCGGGTCCCATGTACTTGTACGCCTTCAGGTTCCTTAGATGGTCTCAAACCTGATCCTGTTGTGACAGAACAGTAACCACATGCATCACCTGACCGATGTCAACAGGAGAAGACATTAGCACCTTCTAAAGTCAAATTTGTTAAACATGTGAAGGATACAAGACGAATGTGACAGTACTTTTAGGCAACTTTAAACCACATTAGTTCAAAGCCCCATGAATAATTTTTTCATATGCTAGTATAAAAATTGCCCTTTTTATTATACATGAACAGCATTCTTCTCTCCGTTTACAATTTCTTTAGGATAGGAAGCCAATCTCTCAAGAGGGGCTCTAGATAGTTGTTTTTTTTTTTTAATAAATAAATACTATATGTTGAGAACTATTAAATAGCTAACTGGAGACAGGTTAGGTTTTACAGCCAGGTGAATGTAGAGCACTGATTTACAGGTGTCATCTACTGTACTCTATCTTTCAAATCAGCTTTGTCACTTCCTTTAAATTTGCACTACAAATTCAGACTATTACCCACTTTGCTGAAGCAGTTAGCCAATACAGCCTGGCAAAGTTGTTCCTGTTAAGATGAAAAATAGATTACACAAGTCAGGTATATCATTTGGTGTAATCTTGTTTATTTACAGAAAATAAGCACAAAGTGCAGGTTCTTTGAGCAGAGTAGGAAAAACAAACAGCAGGTAGTTCAGCATCTCAGATAAACCTACATCTGCTGCTAGGCAAGCTCCATGGTTCGAGGAGTCTCTTCCTCTGTTTCCCCTGAAGATGATTCTCTTGTTTCATGTCCTGACTCCCCCTGCCTGGTGAAAGCCTGGTGAAGAAAAGAAAAAAAAAAAAAACAAATACACCAAAACCAAACCCCAAACCACACACACAAAAAACAACAACAACAAAAAGCCCCAACCCAAACCCGTTACACAACTTCTATTAATTCAAAGTGTTAATTCGATGCACCAAATGCAGAAAATATGGCTAAAAGAAACTCGGAGATGAAGGTTCAGTAAAAGGCAGACAAAATGAAGTAGGCAGACAGGAGATGTGAAATTTAACTAAGTCAGAGCTGCAGAAAACAGAGCCTTAGTGCAAAGATGGGCAGAAAGCCCAGAGTACACGGACAAGGATCCGGAACAAGTAGTAAGAGAATTTAAAAAAAGAAAACAAAAAACAAGTCTAGTGATGAAGCGAGGAAAGAAGAAATAGGGTAGCAGTAGAAGTTGATAAGGGAATGAAAACTTCTGAAAGCAATGGAAAAGATAGTGCATGAACTGCAAGACTAAATAAGTGAACTTGTGAGAGCAGCAAAGGAATAAAAAATAACTCTGGGTAGCAAAAGCACAAAACATTGCTGGAGAGGTGAGTATTGGTGATTATTGATGTAAATGAACTTATGAAACCAGGTAAGGACAAAACATTGAAAGGTAAGTGAGAATGCAAAAGCAACGTAGACAAGAGTAAACAAAATGATAAAAGAAATGAATGGATTTGATGTATTGTGGGATATGAGACATTCCTCAGCTTATCTCTAGAGTGAAAGGCAATACACTTGTTTACTGTGAGGAGCAAGGTCACAGCATGGTTCTTATTATAGGTTTTTTGTAGGGGGAAAAAAATTAAGAAACCCTGCATGACTTTCTGTAAATGGTACTTGCACGCCTAAAGTCTGCAGCAGTTCCCATAAGACTTAGAGTAAATACATAGAAGGTTACCAAAAAAAGGAAAACTGAAATGATCAATACTGTTTAGAATAACTTTTCTTTCCAGACTGGACAGATTGTCTCAGCCTTTCTTGTTACTTTATTATTTTTACATAGTCTACTGCAGTACTATTACTGCTTTCCATGATCAAGTATTTAAACAATCAGGGAAAAGCATGCAGTTATAACTCAAAGAAGCATTTACAAAACTGAAAGCCTGAAACCCTCTGCAAGTTTTTCACAGAGTCAGTTTAGGTATCATTTTGAATACATAAACATGAATTTGCACAGGAAACACACCCTTTATAGATACTGAGGCTCTCACACAATGGCCAAACAGTCTGTAAAACCTGGGACTTGAATTTGGTTTTCTAGAAATGTATTTTGCATTTTGCAAGGATAATAAAATAAACATTCATGTAGTAAGAATTAAATGATTGCACTTTTTTTTTTTTTTAATGCTATTTATATAAAAGACACTTTTGCCTTTTAATACAAGAGATGAAGATGTCCAATTACTGGCCAAATTACATCTCCTGACTCTTGACAAATTACAGAAAGCACTTTTTTACCCCTAGACTGCTCACAAGTCTGATGGAACCAAAACAAAACAAAAATAAACCAAAAAAGAAACTCTGTCCTTACCAGAACCAGTTCCAGTTGCTGAATGACTAAACATGAGGAACAGCCTCAGCTGGAAAGAGCAAGTTAAATTAAGGAAGGGAAGCACAGGTGCTTTTTAGTAGGAGAGGAAAATTCTTCAGGTATGTAGCCCAAAGATGGTGTTAAATTTTGTTTCCAAAAAAAGAACATTCCCAGACTGTGAATGGCTCTTAGGTGTAGTGAGATGCCTGGAGGAAATAAAAATGTTTTGGTTTAAAGTCCTTTCCTGAAGAGAAGCATTTACCCTTAGCAATTAAGAATCAGCAGTAGACAACTATTCCTGTAATATCTTTGAGTGGTTTTATAACACACCCTGGAGAAAGGCCTTGATATATTAAAATACAGAGATGCGCAGTAATAGCAGTATGGCATCACTATTATTGCAACTACAGAATAAAAGCTATAAGAGTCTTTCTCTTTCATTTTTAGTTCATATCGCTGGATATATTCTTTTGCAATTATTCATGCTGGCAAACTAAAGGGAAGCTTTCTTCCTCAGAAAGCTGTGGGACAAAGTGGGCTGAGCTTTAGGTGACACTGGATGAGACCTCACTCGAAGTCTGAGTCAGAGGAACATGGACTAGGCTCAGCAGACTTCTACTGTTAAACTAGTCTGCCAAAGAAGAAAAATGGACGTAACATAATGTAAAAGCAGTAAAAAYTTTCTTACATGGCTTGACTCTGAAAGCACGCAAGGGAGAAGAAAGCAGATGAATGACACAAGTGAGATGTGCCACAYACTTCTGCCCAGTTTTTCCTGCTTTGTACCAGCAAATGCAAAAAGTGACAGCATTCTGCTGGAAACCAGTTCCAGCGTTCCCATGATTAGATTTTAATGGACTTAGATCTTAATTTGCATGAAAAAATACGCTGGTTTATTGAAAAGAAAAGAAGAGAACAGCTACGGACTCTTTACTCACACTCACTGAGCCAACGCTTGGTGTGGTTTAAGAAGTTACTTCCCCCCGCTGCAAGGAATCGCCGCGCAGTGAGGGTCCTCAAGAAGAGCGTGTGCCCGCCTCATCACTCTCAGTGCATTTTCCTGCAAAATCACACAAATTGGCAGTTTAAGTGGCRCTGTGATTTGCAGGGGCTGAGGCACAGGCACACGTTCCCTCCTGCTTGACACAGTCGTAGTAGGAATAGGGAAGGGCAGGCATTGCTGACTCATCCTCAGCAAGATGAGTAACGGATGGAAAGTCAGAGCCCAGCAAACTGTGGGCTTTTCTTCCACAAAACCCAGGGAAAAGGGAAAAAAAAAAAAAACAACAATCCTATGCTTGCTTTGTTATGGGTAGCTTCAGTTCTAGTTTCTTAGATGAGAAAACATCAGAAGCTTTCCTTTGCTTGCAAAAAGCTATTAGCCTTTCCCTGGCAGCTGCCACCTCTGAGGTGGAGGAAAGCTCATGCCTTTTATACGTGGCAGGCTCCAGCTCACTAGTCTTTAAAGATTTCAATGTCCCTGAAACTGAAGTGCAACAATGCTGTGACACAAGCAGCAGAAAATGAAGGTGGCAAATTTTTAGGTCTACCTTCTTCATATTGTGCAATGCAAGAAAATCAAAAAACCTTCAGAAACCTAAAAGCTACTGTTCTTCAGCAAACAYGATGCATTTGCTGTTCTCATACAGCAGTCAAAATGTTATCTGAAGTACATGAAGAGAATCTGTTCCAAAGAGCTCCAACCTCCTAGTAAAAAAACCCTGGCATTACACAAAATGTCACTTGTTTCTTGTTTTGTTTTTTTGCACAAATCTCAGAAAACATTTGATCTTTCTGATAAGCTGGATATCCTGGCTCTCTATGAATGCTGGAAAATGTGTTTATACCCAAATTTCTTATGTTCCTCAGCATGCTTTCCTGTGCCATGTGTTTTATGCTGACTTGTCTCAAAGTCTTTCTTCATTATTTGGATTCAGAGTGGTTACTTTGAGTTAAAGCTTAGCAGGGTAGTTTTGTACGGTTTATACTTCTACATCACCCAWGTCTGTGTATAACACATTTATTTGAAAAAAGCAAGGCAGTAATTATTTAGCAAATTAATCTGTCCAGCCCTAACATCAGCAGTTATGGTGAACTGCAAGACACTAACAAAATAGTAAAAGAGGACATTTTCCTTCTAAAATTCCAAACCAAATTATGGTGTGCAGCAAGTAATCAAAATCCAGTTTATCTTATTACAAAGCTTACTCTGGTTTGGATGTCAAATTAAATTATCATTCACTTTTCCAGCAAGAAATAACTGTCTTTGAACTATCTGACTACAGATTATGTTTTGCAGCCTTTACATTCTCTTTCTCCCTCTCTCTTTTCCCCTGAATGAAATCAAGTGATGTCTTACATCAGTGGTGGCAGCAGCAGCTTTGGCTGTTTCTAAATTTGCAAGTTTCTAAATTTAACAATGTATTCTGGATGGGATGGGCTATTATGCTTCTGCATGTCTTACTAATAAAGATGACTATTTTATGAACAATCTGCTTCTATCTGTAAAGGATGAAGATAAGCTTTCTCTTACTCAGCCTCCACGGACAACTGATCAGAGAATAAATAGGTCGATGTTTATGGAAGGTTGTTCTCAAGAAACCAACATCCTCTGTTTCTCCCCAGTTTATGTGGGTCCCTGATGAGCTCTCCATTTTGCTGGCACAGCTGTACAGATCTGCCCAGTTCATTTACCTCCCCTGGGCAATAAATTTTTCCCCACAATATTCCACATGGGGATTGGCGGTTTGGTTGTTTGTGTGAATAGGCTCCACAGCTAMCACTTTTGGCCTGAGGAGATCCGATAAGTTGGACTGCTACACTCTGCAAGCTCTTCAGCAACACCGTTCAGCAAATGCTTCCCGCCAGATGGCCTCCAGCATGTCACTTCCACCTGCCTTAGTTTTCTTACCTGGAAAACTGGTAAAATAAGATGACTGACCTTTGGAGAGTATCAACAGTGCTATCTATTAGTGGTGTCTTCTTCTCTTATTATTATTTGTATTACTCAGAAAACAATGGGAATTTTCTGGCCAGCTGGATTTTCTCCATGCTGGCCTGGCCCCCTGGAATTGGGGTGGCCGAGAAGTACATCAGTGCTATGCCACAATGRGAATGTTCTGACCGCCCTCCCAGGAATGGCTTTGAGTCTGTACTTCTGGGCAAGGTTTGCTGAGAGGTATAAAATACTCTGGCTTTCTGTTCTGAGTCTAGATGGATTATTGGTGAAAACATGTGGCTGTTCAGGGAGGGGGTGAAAGAACCAGAAAGCAGATTTATATTTGGCAGCTGGAGTTGTATCTGCCAGGGCAAAGGCACAACCTTAGTCTAACATGTACTGAACTTCCAGATCTGAAGCAGATTTCTGAGTTCTGCCTTCTTCATTGTAGACTTAACAAATGACTTGATCCTTTGGCTACTGTACAGCAAGAAGACAGTCTCGGGATTTGAAACAGATAAAGGATCTGAGACAGAAGTTTTCTTCAGATTTTCAGATCAGCTTTCCTGGTTTCTCCCAACTACTGCTGTGTTGTCTGCAGTTTCTGAATGTTTCTTCTTCTCAGAAATGCCCCCAGGAAAAGTACCAGATAAATGCATGTTACTTTTATGTTGATTTATTGTGATTTTTATTTTTTTTTCCCCAAAAGAAATATCACTTTGCTGCCTGGCATTAAGTCCTGTGTTTCTGAACATCAAAAGTTCTACTTTAGCCTCCCAGCTTCAGCAGCTGAAAATAAAAACGGATAGGAAGGTGACTGAGCAGGCAGGTGCAGTAAAAAAAATGTAGCTCCACTTTCTCCTCTGGCTATGTTTTATGTCTCCATGATTTTTGTATTCTTTCTAATTTCTCTGTGCATTATTCTTTGCACATCTAAAAAATGAAGGGGAAAAGTGTGATTGCTTACTGTCATCCCCAGTTTTTAGTGGTAACTGTCAAATGTGGAACTCAGCAGTAGCAGCTCTGCTAGAGGTGCATGAGCAAGCCCCTCTTTGCTAAACCCATTCGTTTCAGGTGACTTTCCCACTTTCAGTTTTTTCTTTGCTTCTGGCCCAGATCCAGTGAGAGGCACACATGGAGCCAGACTAGCCATTCTGTCTTTTTCCAGCTGTGATGCAGAAAGAGGTCTCCTCAGTAAGAAACCTTTAGATTGTCTCTACTTAATTTGGAATAACAGGGAAAAAAAAATCAAATGCTGAGGAGGGTGAGGGCTTCTAATGTAAAGCAACCCTGACCCCCAAAGCCTTTCTACAAAAGCTGCTGCTATTAAGTCTGCCTGACATGATGGTGGTGAAGACTGCAAATTACCCTCTTTGAGAAACTTCCACATCATCCAAGAAACAGAACAGGTCAAAACCAAGTCATCCTCTTCAGTTTAGGCTATCAGTTGCCACTCTTGAAGCTGTAACACAACACTGAATAAATATTTTTGGAAAGYTTTCAGTGCTCCTGAAACTACTGTCGGATTTCTGCCACAGGGTAGCTTTTGTGTGACAGCTTACTGTCAGAAATTCCTGGTCACCAGCCCTCTGAAAATTGCAGCTTCCATATGAACCTGTCAGGCTAAGGAAGGCTGATGGCTACCAGCAGGCATAGCTGCTGATAGGCAAAGAAAGACCTTGAATATCTGAGAGGTTAATGGGTGTGCTAAGCACCATAAAAAGCATTTTAGCCTCGTACAGAGCAGGATAGGTGAAACAGCAGGAACATTATCCAGAGCTTTAGAGCAGGATGAACAGAAGCTGAGCCACAGGATCTGTGGGTTTCTGGGGCTGGGGCTGCAATGCAGCAGCTATGCTTTTGAGTTTTGCCTGTCGGGAAGAAACAAACAAGCAAGAAACCACTAGCAGGAAAAGCCAGGAAAACAAGGAGAAAATTCGAGATGCACTGGTACGATGATGCTGAGAGGGAGCCAGAAAACTGAGCCAGCTTGGAGTGCTGGAAAAAGAAATTGCTTCTTATTTATTTTTATTGTGTTGAGGGAAACAAAAATTTGTATACGTTCCCTAAAAAGAAGAAGGATTGCATGCAAGGAATACTTGACTACATCATGAGTTTCTCTTTCTAACAGAAACAAGTCAGCAAGACCCTGAATATTGGCTAATCATTCATGCTAACGTGTTTGGGGTGGATTAATGAAGAACGCACTCTGTGAAATCTCATTGTGTTATATTGTGTTACATTGTGTTCTCCACCTTTTTTAATTTCTAAAAGTTCCCAGTGAAGGCATTGACCCTAGTATAATGAATTTAAGACTGCCAATAATATGTCTGCTTTTCTTAGAGTTTGCAGACCCTTAGAGCGATCCATAGACTTTCTAAACATCTGTGATTGGGAGATAAAAATAAACAAGGTATGCTTGTGACCAGATGCTATCAAATATCTTTCCATGTGTATTTCAAGAATACTTATTGAAAACTTCTTAACTCATAAGCAGAGTGACACAGCTAGCTTTACCTGATATTTCCATTTTTTAATGTATATGTGTTTTAGCACAGCACTTTTTTTTATTCCATTGCAGAAATTTCTCTAGGCAACTCTTGCCCTACACATTGGAAACAATGCATCAGAACACGTGTGAAGATGACTTCACATGGCTCAGAGAAGTTGACATCACCGCATCCTCCTGAAAGCAAAGGCAACAAAGTTAATGATATTTATCTCCTGCTTTCACACAGAAATATCCCAGAAGACTGCAGAGATTACATATAGAGGGACCATTTCACCCATCACTGAAATTCATTCACCTCTGTATCATCTCTGTGCTTTGCAGTGCTCCCATTATGTGCATTAATGGACCAATAAAACATTCCTTGGTATGCTTTAATACTACAGAATATTTCTTCCTATGGTAGGTCCCAACTGAGTGAAATGATTCATCTTGCTATTTCTTTTGGATGTTTCAAGATGTTTATTTTTGTTTTTGACACATTTCAGTGTAAGCTGCTCAGGCAGATATCTCAGCTTGTGAGCATCTTGAAGATAACAGCTTGGTTCTTTCATTCTATAAAATAGTCAGGTCACTAACAGCTGTGCATCCCGATGATCACAAAGAAAATGCTTTCTTACGAAGTATCTCTCAATACTTTTAAAAGTGACACTGAGATTACTCCATAACCCAGATATATTTGAACTTGATTTGTTATACCATCTCTTTAATCATCCCCTTGACAGAGAAGGATTTAAACATTTAGTTGTATCAGTGGTCTCTGCAGAAAAGTGGGAAATCATATCACTTTCCCACCTGATCCAGTTCCTATGATGTATATGTTTTTAAGTTCAAGCAGACGAACAATTCTGCTTAAGTCAAAGAACCCACTCATGCTTAATTTTCAGTGTGTGTTTTAAAAGCTTTGAGTGGGACTATAATCTTCAGACATTTCTTTCACTGTCAGCTTTTCCCCTCTGGTGTTGGATTATAAAACAACTAGAGATTAGCTCTTTGTGCTGAGGTTGGATTCTGCTGCCCTTACAGACTCTGAGCAACACTTTCTCTGGTGAGGAATTTGTAGAAATCAGTGAGGTCAAGTGGTAGTCAACCTTGAAACTCTTTAATTATAATTTTCAAAGCTTTCCAGGCTGGTAAACAGGCTGCTGAGAAAACACTAACCCTTGCAGACTTTCAAGGGTGCAAGAATAAATTTTCTTGAAGGCAGAGTTTTTGTATGTCACAGGCTGGAAATATGAACATAACCTCCTTCCTAATTTTTAATGTCTCTTAAAAATATGTATTGAACATAGTGAGAAAATCTAGGAGGAACACCTTCGCTTCCAATTTATGTCTTCCCAGCACTTAATATAGCAAGTAGTGAGCTATAATCATGGACAACTACAAGTTCTCAGTATCCTGAAGGTTTCAGGACACTTAGCAGGACCTGGTTACTGTTGGGCTATGAATTAAGGCAGATGTTGGCAGCTGTTACTTGCTTCTTCTCTGTTCTGACTTGGTCCTTTGCTTGCCTGAGAGGTACACAGTGGCTCTTCCTCTTCCTGTGTTCAGTCACTCCTTTGCTTTGTCAGTCTTGGATCCACTTTGCGTTCCTGAAACATTACAGCTCCTCTGTCCCTTTAAAGGCCCATTATTAATTGAATCACAGATTTCCATGTTCCTTTTGCTTTGGTTTCCTCTCTTTGACACATCTTGGTCTCCTTTACTTGCCCCAGTGATTTTAATTTACTCTTAATTACTGAATTTGCTCTGCTGTCCCTTACTTCCCTTCACTAGTCCCTTCACAGAACATCGGCTAATCTAAATCAGCATAGCTCTCCTGGTCCCAGAATGCTTTTTCTGGAATACTGCCGCTGGGTAGGAGGCTGTGGACCATATACACTGGTGCATGTTGCTCTGGGAAAACAGTGCAGCATCCAGTTCATGGCAGTTTGGCTTCCAGAAGGTGCTGTAACCAGTGTGACCAGAAATGGGTAGGACATAGCAGCCCTGATGCTTTCTTTCAACCCTCCTCAGCCTCCCCCCACCTTCTCTCAGTTCTCTAACCTTTGCCTTTGTTGTAATTTCTATGTTGTAAGCACAGAATTGTAGAGTTTCAGATAGTCCAGGTTTGAAGGGGCCTCCTCCTGCCCAAAGCAGGGACAGCTCTGAGATCAGACCGGGTTGCCCAGAGCTCTTTCCAGTTGAGTCTTAAAAACCTCCAAGGATGGAGACTGTGCAACGTCTCTTAGCACCATCTTCCAATGCTTAACTGGCTTAATAGCATCTTTCTATATCATCTTCCTGGTGTGTTGTCAGGACCTTAGTGTGCTTTGCTACCATTTATTCCCTTGCTTGGTATTTACACGCCAACCTTAGTGTATCAGCTGAGGGATAGATTCTAAGCAGTACCTGACCTCTGCTAGTATTGAAATCAAAGGCAAAATCAAAGGGATTAAGGCTGTATCCATTGTAAAGAAAGGAAATGCAGTCTGGACCTGAATCAGCTTGTGTTATTGCCCAGATAGGTACCCAAAATATGTCCCAATTTGCTCCGCATAATTTGTTAGCCTGATGTAGAATTGTTGTTGTTCCCTTTTCATTTAAAAACAATAAAACCCAAAATTTTCAAGCTGCACAAATGCAGTTTTAAAAAGAGACATTAATAAACATTTTTCTACATCTAGTGATGGATAAAAAAATTCCTAAGCTAGGACCACATTTATTTAATTAAATATTAATTATCTTGTACTATTTCTAGTCAAATTATCAACTATAGCAGACAAGTGGAAAAAAGAGAGAGCATTTTAGAGTCATGAGACACGTGAACATTTCTTAAGGAACATTTTGATAAAAAGAGAAAGAAAAAGAAAAAGAAAACATCATGTTAATAATGGCAAGGATGACCTTAACATTTTGGATGCTGAGACTGTCTTAGTCTTTACTTCCTGCTGTGGGGTAATACTTATTTTAGTGATCATTTGAATTTGCAAAGAGAAATAAAATAGTAGGGCAATGCAAGCTCGATTGAGGACAGAATTTTTTTGTAAGAGGTCATGTCATCCCTCATAGTGGATGAGGGAAAGGCTGTGGGTGAGGTCTACCTGGACTTCAGTAAAGCCTTTGACACTGTCTCCCACAGCATTCTCCTAGAGAAGCTGGCGGCTCATGGCCTAGACAGGTGTACTCTTCGCTGGGTAAAAAACTGGCTGGACGGCCGGGCCCAGAGAGTTGTGGTGAATGGAGCGAAGTCCACTTGGCAGCCGGTCACGAGCGGTGTCCCCCCAGGGCTCCGTTTTGGGGCCGGTCTTGTTCAATATCTTTATCAACGATCTGGACAAGGGGATTGAGTGCTCCCTCAGTAAGTTTGCAGATGACACCAAGCTGGACGGGAGTGTCCATCTGCTCGAGGGTAGGAAGGTTCTGCAGAGGGACCTGGACAGGCTGGATCGATGGGCTGAGGCCAACTGCATGAGGTTCAACAAGGCYAAGTGCCGGGTCCTGCACTTTGGCCACAACAACCCCATGCAACGCTACAGGCTGGGGGAAGAGTGGCTGGAAAGCTGCCTGTCGGAAAAGGACCTGGGGGTGCTGGTTGACAGCCGTCTGAATATGAGCCGGGAGTGTGCCCAGGTGGCCAAGAAGGCCAATGGCATCCTGGCCTGTATCAGAAATAGTGTGGCCAGCAGGAGTAGGGATGTGATTGTCCCCCTGTACTCGGCACTGGCGAGGCCGCACCTCGAATACTGTGTTCAGTTTTGGGCCCCTCACTACAAGAAGGACATTGAGGTGCTGGAGCGTGTCCAGAGGAGGGCAACGAAGCTGGTGAAGGGTCTGGAGAACAAGTCYTATGAGGARCGGCTGAGGGAACTGGGACTGTTYAGYCTGGAGAAGAGGAGGCTGAGGGGAGACCTTATCGTGCTCTACAACTACCTGAAAGGAGGTTGCAGCGAGGTGGGTGTCGGTCTCTTCTGCCAAGCAACTAGCGATAGGACGAGAGGAAATGGCCTCAAGTTGTGCCAGGGGAGGTTTAGATTGGACATTAGGAAAAATTTCTTTACTGAAAGAGTGGTTAAACATTGGAACAGGCTGCCCAGGGAAGTGGTGGAGTCACCATCCCTGGAAGTATTTAAAAGACGTGTAGATGAGGTGCTTAGAGACATGGTTTAGTGGGCATGGTGGTGTTGGGTTGACGGTTGGACTTGATGATCTTAGAGGTCTTTTCCAACCTTTATGATTCTATGATTCTATGATTCTATGATTCTATGATTCTATGTTTTAACACTTTCAGCTGTGTTCAACAGCTGACTACTACTGGAGTTGTCTCACTGGATCTTAACTAGTAATGATGTAATGTACTATTGTATCAAAGTGATGAAGAAGTGTATTCAGTCTCTCCCTGGAAGTGTGTAGCTTCACAGTACTCAAATTTATTTCAATCTGACAGTAGGAAAGCAAATGCATTAGAACATGGCTTCAGAAGGATTTTCTAAAACACAATGAGACAGATTTTGCCACTTTTACTTACTTTAAGTAGTATCTTAAATGAAGGTGGCAGGAAATGGCCATGTAGTACAGCTGTATTATCTAATTGTTTATCTGATTTCTGGCATTATTCTTCACATTTTCCACTCCTCTGTCAAGCTTTTATTGTAAATGATTTTGAGTCATTTACTAACATCCAACTTCATGACTTTCAGAGTCATTATCTCTCTGTTGTAGTTGCAGCAATGCATTGTGCCTCTAAATTACAAGGCTAGATAGTAATGTCTCAGATCCCCTTTTAATCACCGATAGTTGGTCTGGCAGAGTAGCTTCTGAAGGCGCTTTATTGAYAAAGAGTGGCATTTTAACACCTGTTCATCTTCTTGCCCCATTCCCCTCTTTTTGCCTGCAGAGCTAAAGGGAGGTCTCTTTTGGATGCTATTATTATAGTAAATTTTCACATAAATACATAAATAAATAAATAACCCAAATTATTCCAGGATAGTGCCTGCATTTTCATCCTAATCAAAAATCCTACTGCAACTTGTTTGAACAAAGATTTGTCTCTTATCCTGCAGCACATCTATCTCATCTAGCATGGTTTCTGATTCTGTGAGGTTGCAGGTACTCTTAAAAGACCCTTGATTTTGGTGCAAGTTGATTGTTTTATCAGTGCTTGAGATTGTAGCTTTTTCTTTTTTCCTTCAGTGGGCTTTGTCTCAAGCCCTGGAACAAAGACCAACAATGCCTCTTATGCTTAGAGACTGCAATGTCAGTTTACAAGGCCAAACRCATTATTTTTAGGAAATGTACATGACAGATAGTTATTGGATCAGAAAACAAATTCCCCCTTAGAAGACAAAAGCTATGGAAAAAGATGGGCATAGACTGTGCAAATTACCATGGCAGTTTTCCACATGCCCCTTGTCGAGTCCTAGAGAGGCTCCAGCATGGGACCACACCTCTCACCTCCCCTTGCCATCACCTCTCTGGCTGAGGACAAGCAGTAGGGAGGGGAGCAAGTCCCTGTGATGCCCGTGGTACACGAACACAGAATCAAGCCCTGGGGAGTGCAGCTTGCCTGTGCGTAGTGCCTCATGGCAGGACTGGCTGTGCCTGTGTCATTCCTTGCGTGTCCCTCTAGCCTCTTCCTGAAGACCTCCAGTAGCAGTGACTCCAAAATTTCTCCACAGAATCTACTCCATTAGAAACTTCCTTTCTGATGTCTAACCTAAATCTTCCATTCAGGAATGGAGACATTATTATTTTGTCCCTTTCATTAAGGGAGGTGAAGTCCACCTGCAAAGCTCGGTCCATAGAAGAAGATGAGATAATCTAATGACAGCTCCCCTAAAGGCATATCTAAATGACTACAAATATGCCATAACCTATGTCCATCAGCTGCCCAGAGAAAGTCTCTGCTGCTTTGTGCTCAGTCTCTTCCTATTTAGTAGAGTTGAATGAGATTCATCTACTTTTTCAAGGCTTCACAACCCCTGGGTAGCAAGTCTGAAACATTAAAACTATATTCAGGAGATGAACTCCAAGAAATATCAGATAGCACATGAGATGAATAGTTCCTATATCATTCTGAAGAATAAAAAAAGACTGTTGGTGTACTAAGCTTTTTAAATAAATAAATAAATAAATAAATAAGGTCCAAATAAAAAGAACTACATATATGTAATTTTTGATCTTACAGTTGGAGCCAGCCATGTTTTATATGGCCCACAGAGCTGCTCTCTGCATCTTTTTGTGGGATCTACCTCATAGTGATTTCCAAACTTGAAGCTGCATTCCTGCGAGCGTACATAAATGCAGTTGTGTGTAAGAAAGCTTGGAAAACCACTGTCACAAGAAGAAAGTCTGCAGTAAAAGTATACAAAAAGTGAATCTGACAAATGCAGTATGTAAAGCTAGGAACCCTTTTACTCACACCCTATTTCATCCTTAAAGAATGAAGCATCACAGTAGAGAAGCTTTATGGGAAGCAGTTTTAAGCWGGCATTGATGTTTTACTCTCTGGAATTCAATTTCAACCTTAGACAGTGGAGCTTCCAATTTTAGTGTCTGCTGCTGATAGAGATACGGGATCCTGACATATGAGTTGGGCCTGCAGGGACTCATGCAAGTGGTTAACTTCATGTTGTCATGATGCCCAAGAACATCAGTGAGATGGTATTTTGTGTACAAGTCCTAGAAAGACTGGCACCGTGTTAAAYATCTTTTGTGAGGAGATAAGCCTCTTCCAGCCCAAAATGAATGCGCAACTGGCAACTGGTTCACTGATCTCATTTTTATATATATACATATTTAAAGAACAAGTCTTGAAGCTTGCGGAGAATGCATGGAGTTGGACAAGTTTATTGCTGTGGATTCATAGGCACAAGATGAGTAGTTGGAATTTCCAGATTTGCTCAACTATTCTGTTAAAACTACTTTATTCCCTAAAGCACGTAGCATTTATTCTGTTTTTTTCAGCAAAGTACAACTATTGATTATGAGATAGCATGTACACAAAAATCCTACAACAAAACAAAAAAACCCTACAATAAAACAAAAAGTCTGTCAGTTTAAGTTTACCAGAGGGTCAGTACAAGGAATTTTGGAGCCCTCATTAGCTGAACTCCACACATAGAGGTTAATTCAACTTGACCCATTGACTGACAGAGTGATAAATGGATTTAAGATGTAGTTCTATTATATGCTTTCTTCTGTGGTGAATCCAGTGTAGTAAGTCTTTGCACGCTCACCTGTGTCTCCCATGGAAGCGACTTCTCCCCATTTTTGGACTGCACTTCTCTGATCCTTCAGCTGAATGACAACTGCTGGAGGGACCGCTGGATCACTGGGTTAGGAGTAACCCTGCAAATCACAGCTTTTACTCTACTTGCATCATTGCACTGATGCCCCAATGTGGAGCCTAGGTCTCCAAGCACTGCAAAAGCCCACCTGCAGGGAGGGTGAAACACAGCTCTGGGACCTTCAGACCTTCTTATGGCAGCTTCATCAGGGGAAATGGGGGAAACCTACCCCTATGCCACCCCCTCAGGGTGCAGTCAGACTAGACCACTGACTTCATCCTACAGTTTGCTCCTTTTGAGTAGCACAGTCCTGCTCCCCACTCCTTGGATCAACCACCATAGCTTCTTGCCTTCCCTGCTCTGTCCACCATCCCCAGGTCCCACCTGCCAGATCCCAGCACCTCTCCTGTCTTTGCTCTGACAGTTATCTATCTGCACAGCAAACCGATGCAGCCAGYCAGCCTGGCAGGCTCACTCACTTTTCCTCTGCTGGGCTGGATCTCTGTAGCATTAGTGATTATGCCCTGAGGCTGTGCTTTCATGGACATTTGCCAGGGAAACGCTGCTGGCTTGGGCATTTCTTTTGACAAGAGTGCCTTCCCTGCTGCTGTGCCATGCCTGTTGTTGTGCTGGTCCCACTGTTTGCTGGGCATCACGAGGAACCATGATGACAAACGATCTAGAGAAAGAAACYTCCTCCCTTTTCTTTACAGTTATTTTAGCCAGAGCACTTCACTGCTATTGCTTCTCACGCAGTCTTGCAAACAGCTAAACTATGGGACAGAAATTACTGAAGCCACCTAACAGCTGCCAAAGAGAAATGTCACAGCAGCCACAGCCTCAGACTGATGCTGAACAGTAGGTTGTGGTTTTGTTTTTTTTTTTTTCCCTTAAGTTTTTGTTTTGGACTTTGTGTTATGCCATCTCATTTTGAAAAACTTTCCTTTATTTAGAACTAGCAAGGATTAGTCATCAATCTAATTGGGAAGAGCCAGGCAGTACCTTTTGATAAAGCTGTGACAATAAGCCGACAATTTCCTCCTTGAGTTTTCTAGACCTGTTAGTATCTATGCTGTGTCGGTTAATGAACTGTTTAAATCATACAGTGACTCTTATTCTTGCTTACTATATGCCTTATGGGTTTATCAACCTAACAGCTTTTTTTCTTCTCCCTTCAGGTTTTGAGACTTCAGTCCTGACCTTTGACTAGATGACTGCTACAGGATTTATCCTACAGTTCTATGTTTTGTCATATAAATGGACAATTCAGCAGATGATAAACCCATGCTATCACAAGTACAAATGACTTGGATGTGAGGTTCACAGAAAGGGAGAGAGGATGTGGGATTTAGGAGCAGAACTAACGTGCTTCCTCTTCTCTCTCCAGCAAACATCCTTCCCTAAACATAATACAAACAAAATTGGGAGGATGGGGAAGATTATGTCCCTAACAAGATTCATCATGACATAGTGTCATGATGAATTATCATAGAGGAATTGCAGCCAGAGAATATGCAATTAGTCATTAGTATTACAGAATATGTTATCAGGGCTTCTTCATTCTTGCAGGTTAGGAAAACAACTGGCTGGCCATCAGAGAATGAGCAAACAGTTCCCTGACACCTTCTTCCTCATTCCACATCTCCCCTCCCACCTGCTCTCATTTCTTCTCTCTGATTGCTCTGATGTCCTTTTTGATGAGGCACTAATAACAGCAAGGGTGCTAACCTACTTTTCTTCAAAATGTTAAAGTCACGGAGCATCGCCACAGTGCCAGGGGGCAGCTGCCAGTCAGGCAGTGGGTTACAGCAGAATGAGAGGGAGTGCACTTGCAAATTTTCTTCGGTTTTGCTTTGCTCTTTTCATCTGTGTTCAGGGACAAAGGAAACTGAGAGTAGGAAGGGGGAAGAGGAGAAGAGATTGTTCAGAGAAGAACAGAAAAGAGCATCCAGTTGAAAACATGGGCACAAACTGTTCCAACCTGGCACTGCTTTATGTTTTGTGTGAGTTACTCACAGAGTGTTTCTGAGAACACCTCTGAGGTTGATAAGACGCAGTAACAGCAAAGAAACTGGAGCCCAAATTCCACCCCCAGTGAATGAATGAAAAATGAACTCTACGGCTACAAGCTTGCATGACTTATGGAGGGGGTTATTCTTTTAGAGCTATAGCTGTTGTTTTCCCCATTTAGGAATGTCCTTTAGGAAGAACATAGAAGTAGAGCTAGCAAGCTGCAAATACCATATTTTTATGTTAATGGYTAGCAATCCTTCTTATTTCTTTAAAAAGCATAAAATACCTGTACTCTATTTAGAGAAATTTGCTCATTTTAAATGGAAAAATAAAAGGTTGTATCTCTGTTCTGCATATTGTCACAAGACAGATATGTTTAGGAACATAAAACAAAAAAGTTCAAAAGAGGTCATTCGACAGAAATCAAACATTTCATATTGYTTTTAAGTACGTAGGCTAAACCAGGGAAGTTTTGGAATGAAATGGCGTTACAACACAGGTCAGAGTGATCGGTCACTAAAACATTGCCCTCAATCTGCATTTTTTGACAATGTAAGGTACTATTTTAGATCTGATGTACCCAGCTCTCTCTCACACATGCACACATGCGGAGGCTATTTTCTAGATAATTCTTATATTCCTGTTAGCCTGTACTGAAAAGATGTCTGAAAAAAAGACAAGTTGGCAGGTCTATTTTGTGAGTATATGTGTTTTCTTCTTATGGAGGTATGAACAGCCTACATATAAAATAGCCTCTTTGGGAAGAAAAAAAMCCCATCCTTTGTCTTAATTTAAAGTTTAGAGGAAATACTTATTCCTCTCCCTAAATTCAAAGAAAGGAACAGCTCCAGCCTTGCACTTCAGGCAGACAGAGCATCCGCTTGCCTTACTTTTTATTTTGTATATAGCAGAAAGGCCTGATCTGTTATTAAACCTAGCTGAATGCATGCGCTTTACTTCATATAATCCTTCACTGTCTTTCCTCTATTGTGATTGCTATGAGATAGGTTCTAAGACATTAGCCAAAASCAGTGTTTTCTTAAGAAAAAGGCCGGGAACCACCTAATCTCTCTGAAAATTGTTCTGAGAACTCATTTATTTAGCTCAGGAATCTTCTGTCAGATGCCAGTAACAGCCACAAAGACTTGAATCAGATTATGTGAAAGGACTTTCTCTCAATAAAATTAAGGTTTGAACTCCTCTCTGGTACGTTGTTCCTGCCTGCAGCTCCTTGAATTTTAAATACACTTTCCTTGGTCACTTTTGGAGATGTCATTTCCCTGGTACAGCTCACAGAAGTCCTCGAGAATATGGTCTCGCTACTATCTTTTTATGTAGGAAAACAGGAAAGGCACATTAAAAAGACATAYGAAAATCAGGCATATCTATTTATGTACAAGAATATTAAGAACACAGGATGTGTTCTTAAACCCTAGAGTTTACCCACTGCACAGCCATGGCTAAGTGCCATCCACTTTACATAGGAGCAGCTTTCTAGGGCATGGGTACAGTGGAAAATGGAGCATGGTGCAGAGCTGCTAATGCTGACTTGTCCATGTTGTATGTGACAGCACCATGCAGAGAAAATTGTTTGGTCCTTAGCACCTCTYGAAAGGGCTTTATAACTCTGTAGCATCTTAGGTGCACCTGTCCCTGCTTCTGTTTCCACAGGTAATGCAGGCTTTGGTACACAAGCTTCTCTGCACTGAGAGGGACAGACCATGCCTTTAGTCTCTCTGCGAAGGCTGCCCCTCCTTCCTTATCTGATTAGCTCATTTGTGAAGAACTGGTTTGTCAGGCCCTATATTGATGTTAAGCTAGTTGGTTTTGTACTGGGATATCAGCTCTGCTTCTGTTGTCTTATAGGAACTAGAGTCACCATCTGTCACATCTCTGTACAGTGAATTCTGTGCTGCTAATAGTCTGGTTATCGCTGACTGCAAAGTTCACAGCACCGCTATTTCAATGAACAACCCTCATCTGGGACCCCTGTCTATACAGATGTAATTTGAATACTTCTCTGGACAGTGTTTGTGCTCCAAAGAGCCAATCCAGAATGTTCTACTGATCTTGGAGTTTGATACCAAGTCCGAATCTGCTACTCATAATCTTTAAGTCATTTGCTCCATGGCATACCCAGCACGTGTCCTCAGATCCCCTTTCGAGTTCAGCACCAATGGTTCTCTCTCACCACCTTTGCACCTTCAAAACAGGTCTCACCCCCAGTGATGAAACCTAGCTGGTAGACTTCATGATAGAAACAATATTGTCAGCTGGGTAAATGAAGCTGACCAGAGATGTTTATTTTCCATCTTCAGAGGGGAGYGGTGGCACAAGATTCTCTCTCTTGGACTCCTCTGAGCTTGGGTTTATATCATGATCTTAAAGCCAATCTCATGATTTTTCAGTACCTCTACTTGCCAATCACACAGAGGAAACCTATCCTGTTCAGAAAGGAAGACTGTTTATTGGGCTGCACGATTCCAGCACAGGCCAAACAAGAACAGGAAAGATTGGATAGACTCATATTATATCCTTTTTGTAAAGAAAACATTTGTGTTGGCTACTGTCCTAAGAACTGTCAAAGTGATTGCTGTAGGAGTGTACCATATGGGTTTACAATCTACTTCTCTTCAAGTGGAAATATTATATGCACTCCCTTGAAAAGGATTGGGAATTGGTATTTTGACAGAATACCTCAGAAAAGCATTATGTCACGAAACATAGTACAAAATAAAAACAATACACTAGTTAATGGTTCTTTTATTTTACATTTTCTTTCTTTCTCAAGAAGCAATGTAGTTTCAAAGTAGCTTATGTATAAATCTCTTTTAAAAATCCCTCTTTGATATCACTCCATTTCCTCTCCTTTGCCTTTCTCTCTTTGCTTCCCACGCTCCTTTATGGGGTTTAGCGAGTGAGATGCGAGTTACATTGACAGAACAAACATGATAAATTCCTGCTGCCCTATGAAATTTGTTCAGTAGAGTTCCTCTGCTGCTGCGAATCTTAATGCTGTTCTCAGGCAGCGTTTTCAATCCATCACATACTGTACAGCTGCATATGTGCACCACAGCGGGAAGATTTATGGGTTCCTATTTTTAGGATTTAATGTTTTGGCACCTCCATGCTGTTCATTTGCCCAAACTGTATTCTGCTAATTAAACCTTAAGACCTAAATTATAACATGCTTAGGGATGTTCAGCCA
Organism: Phoebastria nigripes; assembly: GCA_035582835.1. Lineage (NCBI taxonomy): Eukaryota > Metazoa > Chordata > Aves > Procellariiformes > Diomedeidae > Phoebastria > Phoebastria nigripes. Next base: position 125,456 of record JAYKAV010003242.1, read on the forward strand.
ATGAAGTAATATGATTGTCTGAACATTTCTTGCTTGCATGAATTTATATATGAAATAGCTGTCTTGTGAAGTAAAGATAGTATAATGCCATATGTTTCGTTTTGAAAGGAAAACATATTGCTTTTTACTAATCTTTCAATACACAGTTATGTTATTTTTTGTTATTTCAGTATATTTAATATACGTATACATTTGATTTCAATGATACAATTGTTTTTAGCTTGAAAAACTCTGGATGAGGATGTTTTAAATGACACACTGTCTTGGGGAACCTCCTTTGTAGAGGTTAAACAACAGCTGAAAATCTGAAAGTTAAAGGAAGGCAGCAGGATCAGTTATATGCCGAAATAGCATTGGCAGCCACYGGAAACTGTTGTGTTTAGCCTTGTTTAGCAGTCTGTCTTAAAACAACACACTAAACTTGTAAGTCTTTTGCCATCCCTAGCAAAGAGTGCTATTTACCTTAACATAATACAAGAAAATCACTTAATAATCATCTCATGCAGTCTTATTTTACTTAGAAGCTGAGTTGTCAGTTATTTAGTACACACTGATTAATAATATAACACAACATTGATTCTCATCCACAGATGACCACCAGTTTTCTTGACTGAAAGTGTTAAGGGTGAAAATGAAATTGTTTGAAAATGTTTAAAACTTTTACATTAAGGTGGTGCTATTACAAAGTTAGGATTTTTTTTTTTTTTTAATAGAGAATAACTTTAGGGCTCATGAAAAATGAAAATGAGAAATAGAGGAGAAATCCTTGATGCAGAAGATGGGAAAAACAGACTTCAGTAAAGCAGTGAAGCCATCTGAATTCAAGAAACCTGTGATGCAGTGAGTTTAGGACTAAGGGAGGGCTCTGTTAAATTTCTCATCTTATTAGGATTATGCATATTGAATGAAGAAATAGAATATAACAGAAAGCAAGTCTTACTAACAGCCTGGAATTTCCAGGCATTGAAATGAGATGAGGGGATGAGAAAGGCTAAACTGGAGAAGACTAAAAAGATATATTTAGGGCATGTTAATACAGACAGTACTGCAGTCTGAATCCACCCTCTCCAGTTAACACACAGGGAAACCTGGACATGAATCTTTGTCCTTCTCCATTTAACAGGAAAAGAGCTAGTTCTGTAGCACTGTCTCCTTTGCTTACGGGACAATATAGAAGGCACTTGTTAAATCTTTACTTTGAGAGAAAAGTAGACATCAGAGACTAGAAAAACTCAATGGTGTGAGAAGGGAAGTAGTTGTAAAGACTCATGGAAACATTATCTGGCTAAGTGAACCAGAATTATCACCAAAACTGCTGTCTTTATTTCTGCTTCACTGCCAAGCTCTGCAACCAGATCCCTTATCATTCTCCCTCCTGGCCTCCCGCATAAAAAAAAATTTAAAAAAATTAATTGCAGAAGGTGGGGTCTTCCCTTCAGTCCTGAGAAGTTTAGGTAAAAATTATACACTGCATCTTTGGGCTTTTGTCGTGGTTTAACCCGGCAGGCAGTCAAACACCACACAGCCGCTCRCTCACTCCCCCCTCCCCTCAGTGGGATGGGGGAGAGAATCGGGAAAAAAAAGTAAAATTCGTGGATTGAGATAAAGACAGTTTAATAAAACAGAAAAGGGAGGGAAAATAATTATAATAATAATAATAATGATAGAATATACAAAATGAGTGATGCACAATGCAATTGCTCACCACCCGCTGAGCGATACCCAAACAGCGATCGCTACTTCCTGGACCACRCCTCCTGTTTATATATTGAGCATGACGTCACATGGTATGGAATACCCYGTTGGCCAGTTGGGCTAGCTGTCCCGGCTATGCTCCCTCCCAGCTTCTTGTGCACCTGGCAGAGCATGGGAAACTGAAAAGTCCTTGACTAGCAGACTACTTAGCAACAACTAAAAACATCAGTGTCTTATCAACATTCTTGTCATACTAAATCCAAAACACAGCACTAGGAAGAAAATTAACTCTATCCCAGCCGAAACCAGGACAGCTTTACTACCTTTTCTAGAAATCCCAGGGCTGCCACAGCCCAAGGGTAGTGATACCAGTGTGAATTCATAGAGCTGTTTAACTAAAAAGGTAAAAGTGTCATGAAAGCCTTCTCTGAATCCCAATTTTTCTGCCTGGTTTTGGATGACTGTATCGTGCATTTCTTACTGTAAGGTACTAGTGGGTTGCTTTCTACTTTCAGAAGTAGGGATAATACCACCATTTTGAAGTGAACAATTTTTCTAATCCATTTGGTAGGAAGTGGTGGCTTTTCCCTTCCGGAGATGCAAAGTCTCCATGCATTGGGAACTTGGGAACTGGAGGAGCTCTAAGACTAGGTTATGCAATGGTGCTGTGCTCAAAAGGACCCAAACTCCATCTAAAGCCAAAAGCAACGTATCTCTGATACCTGAAAGCATTAGTAAGTTATATTGGTTTATCAGGTTCATTTTCAGGTAGTAACTTTAATACATGAAATGTACCATGTCTGAGAACACGGTATTGCTTCCTGGTGTGATACTACTGCTTCTGGGCTTATACAGGTGTGTTTAGTGGCTCAGAGACTCTGAAAAGATTTTTTTTCCCCAAAACAAAGCCTCTCCCCATTTCCCATTACCAGAATGAGAGCAAACATATTGCCTGGGTATCTCTTATACAGCTCTTTTGTTTCAAGGCTTTTGGATCTGAATCTCTTGAGAACCTCCTGAGCCTGCTGACAACAAGCCTGGGTGATCTAATAGACCCAAACTTCAACAAACAGGACTATGGAAAGGTGGAGGCCAATGAAGATATCTGCCATTTCATGTTACGAAATTTTAGATTATGTCATTTCATGGAGATTTCAAGCCAGCCATGAATAGCCAGGTAATCCAGAACAATCTATGACTGGATGGCTGGAAAATGAACTGAGAAACTAACACATCTGAGTCTCAACAGGGACACACAGTAGTGAAAAACAGCCTTCATGAAGGAGAATGCCTCCTGTGCTGCTGACAACTGTTTCTTTGCAGAACAAGGGGTCTGACGTGCATTACGAGTCAACGGTCAACAGGTCGAGGGAGGTGATCCTTCCTCCCTGCTCTGCACTGGTGAGGCCACACCTGGAGTGCTGTGTCCAGGGGGCTCCCCAGTACAAGAGAGACATGGACATACTGGAGAGAGTCCAGTGAAGGGCCACAAAGATGATTAAGGGACTAGAGCATCTCTCATATGAAGAATGGCTGAGAGAGCTGGGATTGTTCAGCCTGGAGGAGAAAAGGCTCCAGAGCGATTTTATCAATGTATATAAATACGTGAAGGGAGGGTGCAAAGAAGARGGAGCCAGGCTTTTTTTCAGTGGTGCCCAGTGATAGGACAAGGGGCAATGGGCACAAACTGAAACACAGGAGGTTCCCTCTGAACATCAGGAAACACTGTTTTACTGTGAGGGTGACCAAGCACTGGCACAGGTTTCCAAGGAGTCTCCCTCCTTGAAAATATTCAAAAGCCGTTTAGACATGGTCCTGGGCAACTGGCTCTAGGTAACCCTGCTTGAGCAGGGGGGTTGGACCAGATGACCTCCAGAGTTCCCTTCCGACCTCAACCTTTCTGTGGTTCTGTGAACAGCTGGCACCTCTGCGTACCTCCAGCTGACAGACACACTGTGTTTCAAAGGACTTCACATTCCAAGTGTCTGGGCTCAGTCAGTGCCTTTGCGGACAGAGCCTTTTGCCCCAGTAGAAGCCCCTGTCTCTTTATTTCCTGCGTATTCACTCCAATAATTCAGGCAAGTGCTTGTTTTCTTCATTACATAGCATGTCAGGAGTAGAATAACGCTGCAGCTCTGCTTAAAGAAGACCCAGTTGATTCAGTTTGGGAACAACTGTGGAAAAATGGGTTAAAAAGTCCATGCTCTGGTATTCAGTGCTGGAATTTAAAGAAGTACATGACACAGCAGTTGTGTCAGTTGCTCAGATACTTACACCATCAACTTCCAAAGAGATGGTTGGTACCTATCCATACCCATCTATTTGACTGGTAATGATATATAGTAGACTGGGCATTGAGATGGATACGGCAACTAGTTATTGTTTAATTCTGGCTAGGTAATAGCACAAATCCTACCCATGTCTTTATTTCCCTTCAGCAAAATAAGGATGTTTCTCTATGTCACAGAGCTGATGTTGTGTTACTTGGTATTAGACAGAGAAAATGCTAGATGTGTGGTGAATACTTCTAGTATTATCAGTCTGTTATTATGCATGCTACATAGTGAAGGGTTTTTTAACACAGATTTTCAGATTAGATGATCCTAATGTTCCCTTCTGTCCTTAAAAATGTGTAAATCCATTTGACTGAAGTGACACTCTTCAGGAAAGAGGGCATCTAAGAAGTGTGTTCCACAGTCCTGTCTACCAGTACACCATTCCTTCCTAAATTCAAAAGTTCAGGGTGTCACTGCAATAGCTAATATCCACATATGAGGTCCATTATAAAAGCTAGAAAACTATTATTGCAAATTAACATGGATAATTTATCAAAACAACATATTTATGGGTGAGAATATTTATGGCAACGTAACCTATGGACAGCAAATCTGCAGAGCTGTCATTGCATGCTTGGATATCACTAATCAAAGTTGGCAGAAGGGACCAGGGTATAAAGAATATACTTTCTCAGAGTCCCCCAGCTAGATTGTAGACAGGATTTTTTGCGCTCTAACCTTCATCTCATCTAGAGGTGGCAGGAGGACAGTTGTTATTAGCTATAGAAGACTCTGTGAGTTTGGTTTGTTGGTGCTTTCTCTTTTCTGGCTTTATATCAATGACACATAATATCTCCAGTGGCTCAGGCAACTCCTTTGATTATTATTGTACTCCAGAATATATGCACCACATGCATAAAATATCAACAATTATTTAAGCACAATATCCTGCACTGTGCAATGAAAACACTGACTACATGCAGAAGATGAGCAAATCTTTACACTCTCTTTGAAATATTGTATTAAATAACCCTACGATGCCTTATTTCTATTCAAAGTCACACTGGTTGCTTCAGGGCATAATTGGTTGGTTCATTCTTCAGTGCTGCCAGTTATTTTACAAAATCATAAAACTGATTTTATCTCTGTAGTCTCTGTAATGCACAGCCACTGATGGGATTATGTTTTGTGAGAGTTCTCACGTTAATGACATAAACACTGAAATTTTTACTAAATCAGGTGATGTCTTGTTTGTTCTGTGGAGACCATAGTTTGGAGAAAGTTTGTACTGGGATATTTGGAGTGAATTAATATCTGGAGGGATATTTGTTTGAATTCATTAAAAATATATTAATTTCTTTGATAACTGTATCTGACTATTTTCATTTGAAGTGTAATAATTATTTGCATTACTGCTGTTAACTACATATTGCTGGTTGGCACCAATAACTGAATAGAGAAAGGAAATAAAATGATGAATTTCAAGCTAATGTAAATTTTTTCTAAAAAGAGAAATAATAAGTATTTGTGTTATTTGCATACATCTATATATGGAATTTAATGCAATTACCATGGACAACATGCCCTATAAGAGCCTGCTATTAAAAGCCACATTTTTTAGACTGCTCCATGATACATGTACACCTGCTTTAATTCTTTCATAATTATTAAATCATTTTCAAGTTATCAATGCATTTTACATGCTAACACAAATATACAGCTAGGTTAAAGATAGGACAATTTTATCTGATGAATTTAAAAAAATCTTAATTTTTAAATCAAGTTTAAACCTGACCAAAAAAGTCAGCTATGTTATTTTTAAAGTTACTCACTGTTTTGAGTGAACAGAAGCACGGGACTTTTTGCTCTTTCTAATATATTTCTCCAACAGCCTTCAAAGCATGGCAAGAACTGCTTTTAAACAAAGGATCCCTGTAGTGTGAACAGCAGTTATCTCCATGTAATTAGAAATACGTGCCTTTTTAGTTCACTAAAACAATTAAAGCAGGGTAAATACTGGGGACAAATGTACACTAATATACAATCCTATTTAAAAGAAAAATTTAATTTTGACTGCATTGCTGCTTTCATGCTTCTTGCATAGCTATATCTTGAGATTTAAAATCCTTTCTGTTACAGATAGTTGCAATAACTGACACTTTCATCTCGCAAGATCTACTTGACTTCCTTCTCATTTCAATCTTCTCAGACCATTGCAGCTTATGAAGACAAATTCATATTTGAACTTTCTGTTAACTAAAATGTTTCGTTAATTATGTCTATATAATACATAATAACTGAACAGAGGTTCGATGGAACAGCTCTAAAATGTGGTTTAGGAGCCTTGCAAGAAATGCAAAAGTGAGGAGACCTCATATGGACTTTGGGAAGGGGGAGCAGAGGAACTTTGGGAATAAGGTGTCAAAGACCAATATTTTCAGTGTTGTGATGTGACACGAGCACACATACCTTGGTGGCTGATGCTAATGGTAGTGACAGAGGCTACAGCTTTCTCGGTCTCTCTTGGTACCTCTGTGCTGAGAATTGATAATAGCTGACACCAGAAGACGGCTCCAGAGGCTCTTAATGGTTTCTGTTGGCTCCTTTGCTATTTAAACTTTGGTGATGCTGGAGCAGGAATGAAAAGAAGTTTCTACGTTTTACAAGAATAAATTATTTTCTGAAAAAATGTCCTCAACTTGACTGTGAACAAACACCTGAAATCTTGAAATGCTCACAAACTGATAATCAGAAAATGGGTGTGAATTTAATAATCATATGTATTCAGTTTGCTAAACAGACTGCTCAGAAGAAATATAAGTGACACTGTTTTTATAATATTTTTGAGTCAGAGATTTGTCAGGACTGCATATTTCTCACAAACAGCTTTACTTGTCACATCAGTATTTTCCAAAAATTCTATATTTCCTGCCTTCTAAGTAATTTTTGTTATGGCAGGAGAGCCTTAAAAATAGAGGGCCTTCAACATGAAAGACTATATAGATCAGTCTAAACCGTAACAGGAATTAGATTCACTCGCATTGTTTTTGCTAAGCTATTTCCCCAACCCCATTTCTTTGACCTATTCCTCCCTTCTCTTCATATCCCTTTCCAGCTTCCCCTTTTCTACCACATGCAGTTGTCTCCACTGTTAAGGTTTTTCACAGGCTGCATCAATTTGGAGTCCTTCCTGTGCAAAGAGGTTACCTCATGATGTTTATCAGTCTTTATCTACCACTTCCGATTTTTTCCAATAGGTGGTAAAAGAGGAATACACATAGATAAGGTCCGCCAGATGTTGGTAGCAAAAGCAGACTGCATCTCATTAAGTTTATTGTATGGTTCCCACAGAAATAATTTAGCAAAATAAAGATTTGTAGTGCCTATGAGTGATGCAAAGTCAACATAACTGTAAGAGAATTGACACTACTGTAGTGAATGCACCTTGATGAATATCTTTAAAATTGTGGATTTGAAGAGTGGTCTATACTGCAAAGATACAAGAACTGAAAGAAGATTGTTTTGTGACCTCCCTGCATAGTCATTGTCTTCAAAGACCATGAGTGATTTATTTTTAACCATATATATGCCAATAAATACATTTCAGGTTAATTTTTCTGGTGCCACCCAATTTGTCCAACAAAATCCAAACTACACTCAGAGTTGAACTAGCTGGGCTTTGTGAATCAAATTATCACTGGTGGGTTGTGACTGAAGAGGTTACAGCATCATAGCCATTTGTTTGGCTGCTAACAATTGTTAATCAACCATTTTTAATACCGCTGACATTAACTTTGATACCAGGCAAAGCAAGTTAATCTCTCTGTAAGAGAGAGCCTCTCACTCAGTTAGCTGGGAATATATTTATAAGCCGTGAAAATAGCGTGTCAAGATTTCAATATCGTTCGTAAGCATTATGGATGAGGAAATAACCCTTACCAGACATGTCAGGAAGTGATTTGCTCTCAGTAATGCAGAGGGATTACAGTGTACAAAGAAATAATATGCTTTGAAACTTCAGTAGGAAAGACATTTTTTTTCTTGAGGGAAAGATGTGCATATCCTTGTGAGTTAAATGCACTTCAGCACAGGGCAGAGAGGGTGGGAGGGATATTCAGTGCATGCCATAGAGAGCTACAGAGTGTATTTTTGCCACATAAAGGGGTTGTACGTGGTACGATAAGGAATTTCAGGGTGCGTGACTGGACTGGGGGTGACAAGGGTGTAGAAAAGGGTTACAATTTACATCTGCTGTACTCCCTTCTAGTAGCCGTGTTACCTGATGTGCCGGAGAGCTAAAGAGGCCATCAGAATCCTTGAGACAATTGCCACAAAATGTCCCAGTAGGAAACCCAGTTCTTGCCTGCTTGTCTGTCCAGCCAAGGCCTGAATGGTGCGTGCTCATGGTGGGTCACCATGTTACTTGAAAACTGTTGCTGATATACATGTTTAAGCCCACTGCTGAAACATAATACTGGGCTTTCAAAGATTTACAGTCTGCTGTGTGAAAGTTGCTCTGAGAACTTCACTTGGAAAGGGATGTTTTTGGATTCTCTTGCAGTATTTCAGATCGGTTGTCAAATATTACTACTAGATCTCCATGAATTTTCATGGTGTCTCCACTTCTCAAGGAGAGGCAAGAAAACCCTAAGCCTTAAATCTTCTTGCAGCTTTCTCTGCATCAAAATATCAACATGACATAGAGCTCTCACAGGTGTCTATGAAGGAGCACAGTCATTAATGAACTTGAACCACTGTAAAACAGGTTAGTCTTCTACAGTAGTGAGTGCAGTTTCTTTGGGCACTGTAATAATGGAAAGCATATGCTAAATCTGACTGCAGATAAGGTGATTTTTATTGGAAAATCATCATTGCCATATTTTAAGTAGGACAGATAAAAGTTGAAAAAGAAACAATAACTGGCAGAGTCTGGAAGCAGTCTAGATAGGAGATGACTACATGACGTAGTCCTAAAATATTTCAGTCAGGAGTAGATAAAGATGGATGATATATTTTAGCTAAACACATTTTTTTTCCTGCCATAAGAGGTAGATGTAGCTTTAATGACCCATTTGGCAAATTTGATTTCTCTTTTCAAATTCTTCTTCTGAAATTTCCTTAAACACTCCCACCTACCTTCCAGAAGTAGTTCGCTGTTTTTAAACAAGATGCTCTAACCTGGGAATGCAAAAGGATATTTCCTTCTGAACTGAACTAAAATCAGTTAAAATGTTTCATTCAGACTGAAATTTTTTATGATGTTTGGATTGATTTTTATTTTCAGGCAAACTCAAAAGGATTGCAAAAAATCAAACCTGCTAGTAAATTAAAAGAAACTCCATAAACAGCTTAGATATTCACCTGCCAGGGTGGTAGAAAGTTACTACTGTTGTGGTGATGAGGTTGGGCTAGTGTCTAGCAGGGAAAACAGGAAGGAAAACAGACTGCAGATCAAATAAGTAGGGTACTGAAAGAAAAATCAGGAAAATTCTTCTACTTCTAATGGAAGGCTGCAGGAATTGGGCTGGCCCTAGAAAGGCTGAGATAATGATAAAAGTGGGTGTAATACAAGGTTTTAAACTGTCAAGGTCTGTTATATGGTTAATCAGTTCAGCCTCAAAATGCATCTGGAAAGATGCCTTCTAATCCCTTCTTCCAGTGGCAAACCAAAAAATAAGCCAGGCTTTAAAATATGTACAGATCCCACTTAGATGTATATGTGTATATATCTTAACTTTCCTCTCTGATAATCAGTTATTGCTGAAATCTGAATTTTGATATTTTATTGAGATCACAGGATTCTTAAAACCTGGCCCATAATCTCCTCTGTTGGTCAAACTGGGTACAAGAATACTTTCAACATTATATATGTTTCTATTTGCTAACAGGTGGGTCCTAGACTACTGTCCTGGTTTCGGCTGGGATAGAGTTAATTTTCTTCCTAGTGCTGTGTTTTGGATTTAGTATGAAAAGAATGTTGATAAGACACTGATGTTTTTAGTTGTTGCTAAGTAGTCTGCTAGTCAAGGACTTTTCAGCTTCCCATGCTCTGCCAGGTGCACAAGAAGCTGGGAGGGAACATAGCCTGGACAGCTRRCCCAACTGGCCAATGGGGTATTCCATACCATGTGACGTCATGCTCAATATATAAATAGGAGGCGTGATCCAGGAAGTAGCGATCGCGGCTTGGGTATCGCTCAGCGGGTGGTGAGCAATTGCATTGTGCATCACTCATTTTGTATATTCTATCATTATTATTATTATCATCATTATTTTCCCTTCCTTTTCCATTTTATTAAACTGTCTTTATCTCAATCCACAAATTTTACTTTTTTTTTCGATTCTCTCCCCCATCCCACTGAGGGGAGGGGGGAGTGAGTGAGCGGCTGTGTGGTGTTTGGCTGCCGGCCAGGTTAAACCACGACAACTACTAAAAATGGGAGTATTTTCAAGTTTTGAATTAAAGACTGATAACCTCATATTCCTTATGAGTCATTCATAAGACTTCAGCGCTACAGTTAATCAAAATCTACGGAAGACCATAATTCACAGAATGTAAGCAGCCTTTAAAAAGTGGTCAAATCTTAAGTTTTTGGAAGGGCTTTTGTTTTTGTCTTTAAATAGAAAAAAAAGTACAGACAAAAACCTGTTGGGTGAGGTTTAATTAAAGGTGATGTGAAGCCAAGTGCAAATATATCTTCTGAGATTAAAATTTCTGCATCTCTGCACTGGACGGGTACCCAGTGCCATGTTTAAAATGCAGATTATTAAGTCTCTCATTAGGCATCCAATTTGGCATCCAATTTGAAGTCAGTGCAACTTCTGCAATTAATTGTAATGAAACAGGTTTGGACCTTAGGTTTTTTGGTATAAGCAAAATAAAATCTGAATCCTACCCTCTATCTGTGTTAAATGTTCTCCTTGGATGGGGCTGAAGCTGGAAGTGCAATTGTCTGGAAATTCCCTAACATTCAGTTTAATGCACCTGGGATGTCTAAGTTTCTTGTTATTATGGTTGGCTTTTGAAGAGGGATAGTATCTTCTGAATTCTGCCTCTATAGTTTTGTCAGAGGAGAATATTATCATTGGTGATGGGGAAAACAAGGGAAGAGAAAGAAAATGACTCACCCAGCATCTGGCTGTAAGCGCAGCAGTTTTTAAAGCTTTAAGCATGGGATTACTTAGAGCGGTGCAGGAGGCAGATTGAAGCTTTCCACGGGTCCTGCAAGCAGGCTGGGTGCAAGCCAGCTCCGGTGCTGGAGCCGACAGCTGTGTCAGCGTGGTGCTCTGTCTGAGGCACAGGTCCTGATGGACCATCAGCGCATCTCCAGGAACCAGCTGGCACAGAGCGTGGCCATGCTGCGGTGCAGACATGCTCTGCCTCTGCCGCTGAGGAAAGCTTGCTGCCTGTGGAGCTGCCTGCAGAACTTGCTGCATGGCGCAGTGGGTGCACCAGCTCTTGCTGAGATACTGCTCACGGTTCCTCTGGCAGCCTTTCAGACAACTGAGCTGTTTGACACTGTCAGACACTGACGCTTAAGAAATGGAGGCAAACTTGACATCTCCTGCGCAGCTATACGTGCACTCCCCCAAGTCTCTGAGTAGTTTTGGCCTGATCACGCTGCAATTAAAGCAATTTCAGCTGGGTGCCAGCTTATCTTCACATAGATGCCTCAAAGGCAAAATGCAGTGTGGTGCAGTCAAGCCACTAACATATCTTAGTCTGGGTGGGGTATGGACTGGGGGCAAGACCAGTGTGACCACCAAAGGAGGTTAAAATGGCCCCTCTGTAATGCAGAATCATTTTCGAGGAATTAAGCACACAAGGAGGGACAACAATGCACAAAGACGACCTTCAGCAAATTATTTCCAAATTAAGACTGTAGTTAACAGAATTAACAATACAAATAAAAAAGATTTTATTCTCCCCAAACTCTCATGCTGATTGTTCTTTTATAGTGTTTTAATGCTTAGGAATGAAATAAAAAGAAAGATGATTAGTTTATAAAAGTGGTAGGATCAGCAGTGACATTACGACTAGTCATTACAAACTGCCTTCGCTTGCTGGCTGTCCTGACATCGTCAGTTGTGTTTAAACAGATAAGAATTAGCAATCCCGCACTAAACAGAACAGTAAATAGCAGGACTGTCTTCTGAGATTTAGCACCGAGCCACAGACTGTTAATGGGAGAATGGAAGCTGTGAGAGGGAGTGAGTCCTGTTCCAACTGCTAATTAATCCGATATATAAATCCTCAGAGAGATCTCGTGCCCAACAAAATGAGGCTCTTGTTTTCGTGGAAGGTGCTTTTCTAATAGCAAAAGAGAAAATAGTAATAATAATAATAATTAGCCAGTTGACTTGGAAGGCTTTATGTGGAAAGTACACAGTGTTATGTGTGAATATGTTGCCAAATGGAGAGCTTTCTTTATTTATTGGAGTGTTTGGAGCAACAAACTAGAGACTTTGCATATTAGATTGCAATTTGCATATTTACTAAAATGCTTTGCCTTTTTTCTACTGCTTACCCTCCCTTCCCTCAGAAACAAACCTACAGCAGAGCAGCCACATTTCTCTGAGCCCGTTTCATCTGCTGTCATCAATGGATTTGCACCACAGATGAATGTGGCTGGCTGTGCCTCATCCTGGTAATGATGGCAGCTGTTAGGCTTGACCGTGAACTCAAGAATCACATCATCTGTCACCATGTTTGTCTTCCCAACAGTGTTTTTGTCAAAATAGCTACGCTGGGAGGACAGCGCTGTGGCATGCACAGCAARCCTCAGCCTTCTCCTCCCATCCAGCACAAAGGTGCAAAGCTTTCTTTTGCATTTTCTTGCTAGTGGGTCCTACGATCCCAGCGAGAAAGGGGAAGAAGCTGGGCAGAGAAAACACCCTCACCAGAAAGAAGGCAGCTTCAAAACAAAGTTTTGGATTTGTTTGAGGGAGGAAACTTGGTGACTTCAGGTTAACAATGAAAGAAGACCCTAGGCAGGGCACAGGGTAAATTTAATAACAGTCTATGTGTGTGTGTATCTGTGTCTGTGTATGTCTATGCACATTCATATGCGTTGCTCCTGCGTGTCTGGTTTGTTTTCCTTTGTGATGTCCATTTTAATTTCCCCCCATTCCCTTCCTAAGAATTTGTTCTGTCTTGCCTCACCTAGGACTATTAGTTAAGAGGAAATGTCAAGGGACAGCATGTTAAACATGCTGTGTATGTGGCTAATGCACTGCAAACACGCAGAACGAAACAGAGCAAGGAGAAATGCACTAAAGCACTACCTCTTCCCTAGATTCACAGAGTAATCTAGTTGCCCATCCTATGTGCTGTACCAGGGTTTTAARGACATGCAACACATGGCTAAGGATGACACACTCAACTTTTTTTGATAGGAACAAACACCTTGTGTTTAGGCGATCATAATTTTCTTTTTTCTCTGACTGCTCTGATATAACTCAACTGGAAATATCATCCAAAGGGAGATATGTTAACCCAATTGCTAGGCAAATTTGGCAGTGCAGTATGGACAAGGAGAATTTGCTTGATCAGCAGAATATCATTTGGAGCCTTAAATGCATTTACTCAGTTGAAACACTGAATGATGTGCAAGTCAAATGCTTCAAATGCCATTGTTTTCTAACCCTGCCAATAGTCTGCTGCTTCTTTTTGAGTGTTTACATGGGGCTGATCAAACAGTTTTGTTTCTGAATGCTAACTCTTTCAGCACCATCTTTTACCTTAGCTTTTAAGAGCTGTTACTAACTGTGTAAAAATATATATTTTTGCTAAAATATACCTGTACTAACTGAAGTTACTGAAGAAGTAATTACTGAAATCTTGTATCTTCTGTAGTCTTACTAGAAGCTTTAAGATGTCTAGATATCATTTAAAACTTCCTCCTTTCTATCAGAAATGGTTAAATTCTTGCCTTTATGAAAATGGGACAATATAAACCTACCCAAGGCAATACAACAACAGAAGTAGGTGCAGGCAAACACGACACACTGCCAGAGTACTGTAAGCATGTGGAGCTGTGCTGCCATTAAGTTTGACCACACAAACGCAAGCCTCAAAGAACTCACAATCAAAATGAGAGAACAAGTTATAAACAAACAGGATTTGGACTTTACAATGGGCTTTAGGAGTGAAGAACATAACTTTCTTTAAGAATTTCTCCCATTTTGCCTTCTTTTTAGTCTGTTCAGAACTGGTGGTGTCTCACAGGCACAAAACGAGGACAGCACAGCTCCTTCTACATATCAAATTTATACCACCACATTCCAGACAAGATAATCTTCTGTCATGGAGAAGTTTTTATGGTATGCTGATTCATGAACAGAGTTAAAGAAAGGGCTGCGTCAGCGGGCACACCTGGATTTGCAACATGCATTTTACCTCCTTGTGGTTTATAACACTGTCACACATAATTGAGACCTTTATAAATTCTTCTACAAACAGGCTTCCTGGACTACTAGAAAAGAAGATGCTGCAAGGTACCCAGAAATGTGCATGATAAAAGCCTGGGATCTATCTCCTAGCACAGCACAGTCCATCTCACTACATGAATACATTTTAAACATACTTGGACCCAGCATTGAAAACTCAATCTGTGTAAAGACCTTCAGCAGCTGTCACTGCCTTTAACTTCACAGAGTGCCACATCCACCCACAGAAAGGAGATGTCAAACACAATAAAAACTTGCAAAGAGCAACAAAGCTCTAAAAAAATCAAAACAGAGCTTTATTTYTTTAGGGGGGAAAAAAAAAAAAAAGGAGGGAAGGTATTGTAATTAATTTCTTTTGTTCAAAGAGTGTCCAAATCAGTGAATGTGCATTCTGCATGTCTGGTTAAATACTAGTCTCTTTGCTCAGTTCAGCACTCACAATTTCAGGGTTTGAGGGTGAGCAGGTTGGGTAAGATCAGCTAGTATCACAGCAGCTGTTCCTAGAATGTCTCCTGGAGCTTCTTGCATGAATGTAGTGAATTGCACAGTTTAAAAACGTGAATAAAAAAATATTCATAAATGGCAGATTGGAGCAGTAGCTCATGGGATACTTATCTGTTTGCACCCTGTAATAATGATGTTTATGCATAGGGCTAAGAATGGGGAATGCTGCCACAGTTTCCCCTTTTCTCCATCAGTTACTGTTTCCATCCAGTACTCTGGTGATGTGTTTGTGATCGAGCCTGCCAGCAAACTGTTCAGTCTCCCCATTCAGGATATCCTGGTGTCTAGGGAGCTAAGAGGACAGAAGTCTATCATCTCTAATCAGGCTCTGTGGCGCTCATTTCCTTGATTCTGCCAGTTTTAGAAACACTCTCCACTGGAGCTGGAAGGAAAACCTCCATCTCTTCCAGTCCTCCTGGTCCTGGCCCAGAAACTTGAATAAAGCATTTACAGTGAACTTTTCCCAATTCCTTGCTGTTTCCTGCCTCACTTTTCTTATAAACGTCTTCTGTCAGACACATAAATCTTCTCCCAGCTTATTTGGGCAGCTCCTTGGAGGGTCACTGTAGAAGGAAACAACTCAGTCATTCCTTCAGCTCTCTGAACTTCCCTCTTGTGTGACCTGCAATCTTCCAGTTTATCCAAGGGCTTCAAGGCAAGCACTCAGCTGCAGCTGAGAAAGGATGTTACTTCTCTGTTAAACTTTTAGAAGCTGGACAGCATTGGATATGTGTTTTCCTAATCATTAATCTGGAATACATGGCATGTATCATGAACAGAGATGGCTTTTAAAGCAGAACTGCACTCTTGCCCCCTAATTCCTTTTTCTTTTCTTTTTTCTTTTCTTTTCTTTTCTTTTCTTTTTTCTTTTCTTTTCTTTTCTTTTCTTTTCTTTTCTTTTCTTTTCTTTTCTTTTCTTTTCTTTTCTTTTCTTTTCCTTTTCTTTTCTTTTCTTTTTGTTTCTTTTCTTCTCTTCTCTTCTCGTCTCTTCTCTTCTCGTCTCTTCTCTTTTCTTCTCTTTTCTTTTCTTTTCTTTTCTTTTCTTTTCTTTTCTTTTCTTTTTTCTTCTCTTTTCTTTTCCTTTCTTTTCTTTTCCTTTCTTTTCTTTTCCTTTCTTTTATTTTTTGTTTTTCCTTTTTTTCCTTTTTTTAAGAAAATAACACCAAGGGGCAATGAAACTCTGTTGGTCAAGTGAAAAAGGATTTCTAGGATTTTTTTTTTTTTTCATGACTGGAGATTAAAACTAAAACAAAAACTAAAACACTACAAGGAAAGCCAAGTTAAACTCTTGGCTCTCTAGATAAATATGGTCAACAGTTGGGAAAAAATGACCTGTGCAACATATAAATTAATTTCCTTGTTATCTACTGGCCTTTCTGCTGCTTTCTGTTTGTATCTGAGTCACCATCCCTGGAAATATTTAGAAGATGTGTAGACGAGGCACTTAGGAACATGTTTTAGTGGGCATGGTGGTGTTGGGTTGACAGTTGGACTCGATGATCTTAGAGGTCTTTTCCAACCTTAATGATTCTATGATTCTATCTCTACTTGCATATTTCAACTCATATCAGCTAACTTTGAAGGGATTATATGATGTGAGCCAGCAATGTGTCCTTGCAGAAAAGGCTAGTGCTATCCTGGGTTGCATTAAGCAAAGTATTGCCACCGGGCCAAGGGAGGTGCTCCTTCCCCTCTACTCTGCACTGGTGAGGCCATACCTGGAGTGCTGTGTCCAGTTCTGGGCTCCCAAGTACAAGAGAACCACGGATGCACTGGAGAGAGTCCAATGAAGGGCCATGAAGATTATTAATGGTCTGGAGCGTTTCTCATATGAAGAATGACTGAGAGAGCTAGGATTTTTCAGCCTGGAGAACAGATGACTCAGGGAGATCTTAGCAATGTACACAAATACCTGAAGTGAGGCTGCAAAGAAGACAGAGCCAGGCTCTTTTCAGTGGCAGGACAAGAGGCAATGGGCACAAACTGAAACACAGGAGGTTCCCTCTGAACTTCAGGAAACGCTGTTTTACTGTGAGGGTGACCAAGCACCGGCACAGGTTGCCCAAGGATGTTGTGGAGTCTCCATCCTTGGAGATATTCAAAAGCTATCTGGACATGGTCCTGGGCAACCAGCTTTAGGTGACCCTGTTTGAGCAGTCGGGTTGGACCAGATGACCTCCAGCAGTCCCTTCTGACTTCAACCCTTCTGTGATTCTGTGACATAGGTGGTTGCAACAGTTAGACGTTGGATACAATGAACCCAGATCCCTGCCAGCTCCACGATCCTACTGAGATAGCCAATTCAATTTTAGCACCTTTTGCCCAGTCTGCAATGGTGCAAAAAAATTGTCTCTTCAATGAACACCCAAATTCTTAGACATCGCTTAATGCTAATGGCACGGTTTGATGAGCTCATGTTACAGGCAGACCCAAGGAAAAATGGATTTCCCAAACATCTGTGTGGGTGGTACTCAGAAGAGTACCCATACAAGAAGGAGGCTTTGACACTACTTTTGGTTTTGTCTTATATCAGGAGAAGCAATAGCATGACATGACGTGATGGCAGTGAAATGCTCTGGGCAGCAGGCTGTAAGGGAGCTAAAAAAGGATGAAATCTTAGGTTTTCCCTCTATATGTCAGTATAGGTGGGGCTAGGAAAAAGTATTCTCCAGAGAGGTATATCCGAGATGTTGTTTCACACTGCATCTAACCTACATTCACACAGGTTGATGCCAAAAGGCACAGTCCTGTTCTCTCTCTTATCTTCCCGAGGCATGCTCCTGCCTCCTTCCTTGAGTCAAATCTGGAGATCATGTGATCTGGAGGGTGAACTCAAAAGCTCATTGATCTCATGAGTAAATGAGTAATTTTTTTTGGCAGGCTCATTTTCTTTTGGATTAATTATCTGACCCCATTTATCCAATGGCAGTGTGATTGCCAGAGCCAATGAAAAAAGAAGCAACCAGGAGTAGAGCAGGACCACACCTTCTGTGATCTATAATTAGACCAGACTATAAATAGACCCATTAGATCTAGTGCGAAATCTCAGAAGAAAGGGAACTGCAAGGGAGGACTTGTGATTTACAGAATACCTTCCCAGGGCTTTGTTTGAGCTGGTGCAGCTAAGACCTGCTTCTCACACAGGGCAGCAGTTTTGGCTACCTGTGTTATCCTGGCAGCTGAGGCTAGAAGTGAAGGCAAAGAGACATCAGGGGATTTCGGGGGTGAGAGGCAAAGGAGGTGCACGCTGTTAATTTCTGAGGAAGAAAAGGGAGGTGTAAATGCAAAGGACGGATGGATAGGTCTATTTCATGTCTGTTTTGTTATGTTTGGGAAGCATTTCTGTTAATACCATACAGTGGAGATAAGTTTGTATTTATAATATGATACAGATGTCTGAATCAAATAACTACGCTCATTGGTGTTGAGGTGAATGCTCACCCTTAAAGTAAGGCCACAATGTGTGTGGAGCTATGGGGAAAAAATAACAAGGACAAAAGACTTTGCTTTTGCTTGAAAAGCAAGCATGCTTTTAAGACATGCCAGAGAACTCTATTAGCTGTAATGTTGTGGACCATAACTAGAATAGCTGGTGAAATGGAGGCTGGCTGGCAGGGCAACAAAACCAGCTTGGAGCACAAGGTCTGAGGTAGCTTGTATTGAGTCCTGCCAGCCAGTGAGGTTTGGCAGTCACAAAGTGTGAATGCAGTAGGCTACGCAATGGCCTTACCAGAGGAAAGGTCTGTGAAATAGTATTAGTCATAATTTAACATAGTATATATTATTCTATTTACCTGCCTTTTATCTGCTTTTCTTTTTTTAACAAAATATTGCTTAAGGCAAGTCATTCATGTTTGTGAGTGGGGAAAATCATTCCGTGGAGCATTGTAAGGTTTAGCTTAATTTCCCAGCTTTTTGGCCAGACAAGAATCAGTGGTTTAGAAGCATCCCCTCACTTGGCCCTGTTGCTACCAGGTAAGTCCTGACAAAAAGAGGTTACACAAGTAAACCTGAATTAATACGTTATGTCTACTGCTAGAATTCAAATAAATTCTACTAGTGGAACTTAAACTAGCAGATAAAGAAAAAGCACTGCTTGACTCTGTTAAGTATAACAGGGTCCTGCCCATCTCATACTGCAGGGTTCTGGACACCTCTAATCAGTGTGTAACTTAATGCAACAGTGGCATGCCTTGGATCAATGCAGCCTGTTGGGTTTTCAAGAAACTTTAATAGTTTAGTAGAATTATGAGTTTAATAGAAATGTTTCTATTAAAAGAAAAGGAGAGCAAGAAAAAGCAGACTTCATTCCAGTAGTATATGTGCCTGCCAGCTTGTTCTATTGAATTTTATGTGCTTTATAATCATATTTTATACAGTGGTAATTGAGAAGAAAAAAAGTGTAATATTTTTCTTTGACATCATCTTGTAGATATTTTGTTTTACTAAATTAACTCCTTACCACAGTGTGGAGAGACTAACTAGACAGTTGTTCAAATATTGTTCTCTTTTTAAAAATAATAAGCCAACCTTAGCTTCTACTTTGGATTAAAAAGGGAGCTATCAGGGAAAAAAAAAAAAAAAAAAAATAACCATAAAGGCCTCAGCTACATCTATTTCCCCACCCTGCATTAGATTGGTATTGCTCCCTCTGTGGAATAGCCCTAAGAATACTGGTGGAGATGCATGCTTTTTATCTACAAATGTTTTTACGACATTATTGTCTTAGACCTGTCAGTGTGGAGTTAAAAAATGGTCCTGAACACTGTGTTTCCACTAGCACTTGTATTGATGGAGTCACAGTAGACTTCACATTGACAGGGTACTTTTAAGGAGAAATAAAGGGCGGTTTAGACAAGCCCACGGGTCACATTATGCAAATGATATGTGCTCATTAACCTTTCACATAGCTGAAAACATTTGTTACCTGGTTACCTATTACCCTTTCTCCTTCCTCCCTGTCCCAAAACTCACAACCTGCTCTGACACTTCTCATCAAAGATTTAATTTCAGGGAACTACTGCCATTGGCCCTCTGATCATTAAGATTTTATTACTCTCAGAATATATAGCATGATACATTTCCTGGTAGATTGCTAAGTAATGCTTTCAATAATTAAAAATCCATAAATAATTAAAACACAACATTATATTTGTCAACATAAATGAACAAACTATGTCCTGTGAACAGCATTCTGAACAGATACAAGCTTAAAACATGYAGTGATGTGTTCAATAGCTGTATTTAGGAATAAATCTTCCTCTCTTAAAACAGATTTATATTCATTTATCCAAATAATGGGGAATGCAGTGATTCTCAGCAGATATCATTGTCATCAATAAAATTTAATTTTTATTTGTATTAACAGCTGGAAGCAAAAACCCCATATGAGACTAGGGACCCATAGGGATTAGCAATTTATGAACAAAACATGAGAGGATGGACAACAGGTCCTGAAGAGTTTGCATATGGGATAGATAATATCCACAAAGTCTTGGAGAAGATGCAGAGGTGAAGGGCAATGAGCAACTTATGACCTTTCAAAATAAAGTCACATGAAATTCATAATTTGGGAATACATGTAATAAAAAGGGAAGATGTGGTCAGTCAAGAACTGAGAGGACCTTTCTGAAGTTATATAAAATGAAGGGATTCAAAACTAATCACATTTAAAAAAAATAGGAGGATAAAAAAGAATATTTTAGGTGTAAAATTTGAAAAACATCCCAATTTTTTTCACCTAGATCTGATAAAACCATATGGGTAATCGTGCATATGGAAGAACAAAACCATATGGGAGAAACYTTGAACAGAACTTAGAGGATTTGTGATGAGCTCCACTAAGCTTTGACCATCCACTTCAGCAAAGATGTTTGAAAAAAATATCTAATTTTCAGGGTTTACCTACAAAATACTGAATCAAATTATGAAGGAGATCAGAAACAGGTTATCTGAAGTTTATCTAGTCCTTTCATAGAATCATAGAATCATTAAGGTTGGAAAAGACCTCTAAGATCATAAAGTCCAACCATCAACCCAACACCACCATGCCCACTAAACCATGTCCCTAAGCGCCTCATCTACACGTCTTTTAAATACTTCCAGGGATGGTGACTCCACCACTTCCCTGGGCAGCCTGTTCCA
>JAYKAV010003242.1:147173-214290 GCA_035582835.1 Phoebastria nigripes
CCTCGTCCAGATCGTTGATAAAGATATTGAACAAGACCGGCCCCAAAACGGAGCCCTGGGGGGACACCGCTCGTGACCGGCCACCAAGTGGACTTCGCTCCATTCACCACAACTCTCTGGGCCCGGCCRTCCAGCCAGTTTTTTACCCAGCGAAGAGTACACCTGTCTAGGCCATGAGCCRCCAGCTTCTCTAGGAAGAGAATGCTGTGAGAGACAGTGTCGAAGGCTTTCTGAGATGTTTTCCTGGCCTTTTCTTTCACTGTTTTGTCATTTTTTAGTACTCAACCAAAATATTCCTATCACCATTGGCTCTTTCTTGGATTTACTATATGCTACTTCATCTGGTCTTTCAAGATCATCCTAAAGAAATTAGACACTTAACCTCTTACACTTTCTGAAAATCTTAAGCATCCTCTTTGATTATAACTTCCTTCCCACTTTTCTTTCAGAGGAAAAAATCACCTCTGTCTCTGATTTTCCACCTTCTTTCTCCCGCGTGATGCTTTTGATCCTATATTCCTCCTTTCAATAAATCCCAGAACTATCAAGCAACCTTTTGTATTTTGTGTTTGGATGAATCACCCATGGCATTTCATCAGCAGACAGTGCACTTCTCAGGTCTGCAGGTCTGCTTGACCCAGAAGTGTTAAAGAACGCTCTGCAAGACCCTAATCACTGAGCACTTGCAGGAAATATTTCCAAGGCTTGTCTAGACCTGCTGAAGTCCTGCTGCTGTAAGAGAAGAGCTCAAGCAGGAATGTTTAAAGCATTCTTTTACAAAAGAGTCTTCCTTAAATTAATCAAAATCAAGAMAGAAATTTTTACTTTGTGTTCCACATCCTTAGAGCTCTTAGACAATTCTCTTTCCTCTGACCTGCTAACCTTAAGCCTTTGTTTTCATACTTTTGGTGGAGAATTAGAAGGCCTTTGCATAAAGGGAAATGGAATCAATGTTTAAAATATGAAACAAGGAAAGATTTCTGAAAGTCATCTACATAAAGCATAATGTAAAATTTAGCAATAACAAAAATATTGAACATTTTACTTGGAAACATAGAAACAAGGAGAAACTTTTTCATCAAAAAGCCCTTTACTTTTGCACAGACACCTTCAGATGTCTATGATGTCTTTGCAGCGAGACATCAAAATCCATGAAAAACAAGTGAACCACCTCAGAACTTTTGGTGGCCCACAATAGCCACCGTCGCTGAAGCTTGTAAGAACCATAAAGTATAGTGGGATGAAAGGAAAAAGTGATACTTAAGAGCCAGAAAAACAGAGAAAAAAAATAATGTAGACTATGAACTCAGGAGGAATGTCAGTTACATTGTTGTTACATACATACATGTTACAATATCATGGGGTAGGGACTCAGCCGGTATAAACTGATACTGCTCCTCTGACTTGTATTGACTCAAACGGGCCAAGAACATGATTCAAACATATTTGATTCTCCTCTTGTTTTGGTGTTGAACTAACTGAAAACTACTCCATATTTTCATTTTGTGAACAAAAGCCATTATCAGGAAAACCTCTTCTTTTAATGAGAGTTAAAATATATTTTGTATATGATTTATTTTAGTTATATATGCAACAATAGGGCGTTTTTATGG
This sequence comes from Phoebastria nigripes, assembly GCA_035582835.1. Classification (NCBI taxonomy): domain Eukaryota; kingdom Metazoa; phylum Chordata; class Aves; order Procellariiformes; family Diomedeidae; genus Phoebastria; species Phoebastria nigripes. The sequence continues at coordinate 148,787 of JAYKAV010003242.1, forward strand.
AACAGAAATTTGCACATAGTGAAGTATTTTCCCACATGGACAGCTGTTTAATTTGGGGGAAAAATATCATGGCAGGAGGTGCTGAATGAAAGGATCTATTAATTTCAAAATGACAGCTGTTGTAGGATTATAAGTTTTGTGGGGTTTTTGTTATTAAGGAGCTGGAAGAGTTCAAGATAAAGTTAAGTTACATTTTTGACAACTTTTTCTGTGCAGATCAGCCCACTGAGACAGAGATTAAATAAGATCCGATGAAAAGAAAATTAAATCATAACGATAACATCTGGCTAGAATTAAGACATTTCTCTTTTTTAAGGGACATTTTTTTCTTCTCAGTCTTCATTTTATGTGCATTCTGACTTTAAGCTTTTATTTCCTATGAAAGCCAAAGTGATTTTTGGATTGGTCAGTAAAAGGCTATTTAATATGTCACTCCTCTGAAATTCTRCATTCTCTTTCACATCTCTACTGCCTTTCACTTACCCTGTATTAGAAATGTAATCTTTTTTCTTCCACTGGCTTTATGAAGGTGCAACAGAAGGCTRAAATCTTGCTGTTGAAAAGATTTTGTTTAGTGATTGATTTGCATCTCGAAATACAGTCTSTATACCTCACGTAACTTTCAGGTCTTCTCCTACAGCTATTGAGGTTATCAAAAAGGCTTTATTTATGTATTGGAGGAAAAAAAATCTAAATTTAGAAGGGCACAATCATCTGATTATAATATTAGGTTTCAATAAACATTGATTTTGTACCAGGACCTGGGGAACACAGCTGTGCAGAGACATTTGAACTAGCACTAACCCAAAATGGTACATCAGAATAAAGAAAACAGCATTGTGAATATATTTTGCACAGATGCAAAAACAGACTATCTGAACCTAAACTCTTACGTCCATCCTCTCAGATTTAGCTCCAGGCAGATTTGACCGTGCTGGGATGTGCCTCTATGTTGAACATTCACTGGATAGCATGGGTTTTCTCAGTAGCTGTGTGGGTACATCTTTCAACCATAGCTGACCCCATTGCCTGGCTCCTGTTTGAATACGTTCCCTTAAAGAGACATACTTAGGTAACCATGTCCTCTGCATGTGCCTGTGAGACCCTGGTCTTGCCTGGGTCCTGAGGCAGACTAACACCTTTACCTGGATCGATCTAGTTTATTTCAGGAGGGAGCAGCAGGGAAGGCTATCCAGACTTAAACAATTTCAACTTTGTCTTAACCTAGCCACGACTGAGAACGCTTCTGAATTTGAGTAGAAAGTTTTCTGAACAGGCACTGGAAGGCTTGAGCTAAAGCCTGAGTTAATCATACAAGATTAAATTCTAGATAAACAAAATGGGGATGAGCAGTCTTTTCTCTGACCTCTGTTTTGTGGACTTAGACTAATACCTTTAGGCCTGTACTATCTCACTTACTATATATTCATATGCTACCTTGCACACAGAGGCCTTAACCTCCTTAAATTTTTGAGCAGTACTGCTATACAAATTTCTAATATTGATAGTTGTCAATATAACTTGTCTTGATGAAGGAAAAGTTGGGCATCCTTGGAAGGAAGCATGCCCAATCAGATGATATATTGTGTTAACCACCACCAACCGCCTATAGGAATTCAGATTTCATGTTCATAATGCCCTGAAGGCTTTACTTCCGTTATCTCAACTTCATGGTCGGGGAAACCAAAGCGTAAGGATTTAAGTGAGTTGTCTGATGTCACACACTGAAGTCAGCAGTTAGGAGAGGTCATAACATAGGAATTTCTAATTTCTCCAGTTTTCAGCATGAGATAATGTTACTTTGCAACTGAATGACCCATATCAGTCCTCTACTGGAAAGAATGAACATAAACAAATTATCCAACATTTACTTTTTTTGATGGTAACAAAGAATTAAGTTACATTTTGGAAATGCTAGGCTTTTCTTTATTATCAGCCCTCAGTCAGAGCTTCAATTATGTTCATTTGTCACTAACAAAACTCTACTTGAATGAATAATTCACAACAGATAATGCATTTGTTGAACTTTTTTTGTTTCCCTAATTCTAGGCTTTTTAAAGCAGTTATAAAAAAGTTTCAAAAGAACATTCCAGACCTAGAAACACTTAACTTGAAGTACATGAGTAATCTCATTGACTTCAGTAGGACTACTCAGGTGTTTATAACGAAACACATATATAAGTGTTACCGGCTTACTGGAGCCTTCTTTTGAACTTTGAATATGAAACTAAAAAGAATAATTTTTCACCAACATTTGAGTTTAAAATTAACTTTTAACAAATATTGCATCTAGAAAAGCTTTAATGCACAAATAATCACAGATAATGAATATGAACAGTCTTGTGCATGCTGTTTATTCAAAATTGAGGTTCAAATGTGAATAGATGAATATTTATTGAAATATTGTTCCCTCCGACCAGATTTCTAATACAAATCTCTCCAGAACTATCACTATAGAATTGGCAGGAAAGATCATCTGTGGTTACAGGAGCAAATGATGGTCAAATCCTTTTCTCTAATATCTAGCACAGAAAGAAAGGGCCACTGTTCAAGGGTCATATTTTTTTCTGCTTGGTACCTCAATTAAGTTGATTTTCCTCTCAAGTTCATATGTGGTAGTCAGTAAGAACCTAATGGAAATCCATGAACAGTGAAGTATAATGAAGTAAACCAGAGGAACAAGGAAAAGGGCCCATTGTTTTCATTATGATTATGGAATAAAGCTTTATACTTCTCCTTACAGTGTTTCAGCAAATGACCTGCAAGATTTTTACCTTTTAATATTTTGCCCAATCTCATATTCCTTGCCATTCCAGTAAATTAAGCCAAGTTGCAGTTTGGCCCAATATCTCTTAATGTATTTTCAGTCAAAAATAGACTGCTGCAGGTGAAGGAGAAATGCTCCACATGCCACATTCCTGCCAGCTTTGTGCAAGAGGAGTAGAAATCAAACAAAACATCAGTGGTTCCACAAATTCAGTTTAAATCACATATTGTGTTTGTACGTCTTTAGGGAAAGAGGAAACTTGGTTTCATTTTTTTAAAGCATAGCTAGTGGGAGGCTGTTATGTTTTTGTAAAGCTATAGGAAGAGACTAGATCTAATCATGTTTTGCTTGACCTGCTTTTTTTTTTTTTTTTCATTAGGAGTTGGAGCTATTCCTCATAATCTTTAAGGAAGTTTCCCTAAGAATGTCAGTTTTTAAAATGTCTTGATACAGCTTATGCTCCACTGAAGCATTAAATTTTGAGGGAGGGGAGAAAAAATTACATGTGTATTTGAACAATGCGCATCAGCCCACTCTGTCATGAGAAGCCATAAATATATTCCAGTTAAGTATTGTTAGATCCTTGATATTCTGCACATAAGGAAAAAGGAAGGAAATTTTCTAGCAGATGTTTGACTGCAATAGACATGAATAACTTCTATGGTACAGGGATGCTGAATAACACAGGTATGTCTGTCAGATGTCTCTACCAACACTCCTGAGACTTTTCCAAGTCTATCATAACACAGAGCATTAAAATTGTGAACTTGTTCACATGCTATATGCTGTAGCCTCTACAGTTTACAGCCTGGACTTTGTCAGTCTGATAAAATGACTAAAATGACAGCAATACAAACTGAGCAGAAATACTCATTCAGGAAGAGCTTTGTCTCCTTCTGTTGCGTCTTATTATAAAGTGGTTTTAACAGCTGGGGCTACACATGAGGTACATCAGCAGACTGGAAACCATTAGGCCAAACCCTCTGGAATATTTATTTCCAACATCTGGAAACTAATCTGATTCTGCTGTAGGCAGCTAATTTTCCTATGCTATCAACCCATGAAGCTGTCTTTGAGCCTGCTGGTCATGTTAACTAGTAGAAGTGATCAGGAATCCAAGACAGGGCTCTCCTGTGCTGTTTCAAAAGTGAATGTGATCTGTGAACGGCCACTGTTAAATTTGACAGATAGTCCAAATAGGAAGTCAACCTTTTAAAACTTAACTGTCCCTAAATACTTGGAAAAAATGTATTTAAAGCCCATTCTCTGCAGTGACAGTTTTAGTTGTTTAATGCTATCTTTTGTAGTAACATAATACGTCTACCTTTGCCTTCCCTCTTCCACACTCCCTGTTACTAGGTTCCAGATACTTCACATTTTGTATGTAGAGCTTTGCACAGAAACTTTCTTTTGTCAAAATTGTAGGTAAATTAGAGGAACTTTTTTTGAGTTACAGATCTTAAAAATAGGTTTTGAAAAGCATCTATGCTTTTGTGCCACTGCTACGAAATAACATGCCTTAAAAGTTTGCTCCTTTCAGGAGAGTAACTCTGAAAAGCCATGATTTTTAGGAAAAATCACAGTGACAGGCTTTCAGCCCGAGCAATTGAAGACTCTTTTCCTTATGAAAAATGGCAATGAATTCCTTTTAAAGATTTAAATTGAAAAAGAGATTAACCTTGATGCTGGATGGGCCAAAAGCACCAAGGGAACCTTAATCATGGACACAAAAAGGAAACTTGCAGGGTTTTTTTTTTATGTCCTCTGGAATATACATTTTGCAGATTATCATCATTTAGACATACCAGTTTTCCTCATGCTTCAGAGTTGAACAAGAATAGTTGAAGTTTATATAAAAACCCCAACCCTGAATATTTAATGAGACTCTCAAGTCCATTTTGTATTATACATAATTTTATATTTGGGTCCTCTGCTAAACTAAACTGGCATAATTCTACTAGCCTGTGGATAGTGATAGATTTGCATCCATTTGTTACATCTGAGGACTAAGCTCTTGCAGCCAGTCACCATACACTTTGGGGTAGAGTAGCTGCAAGCCCCACAGAAAAGGCAACAGCCAGTCTATTCCTTCCACACCTGTCCATTGCCCAGAGGAGGACTATATTAGCCCTGAAGCTCCTAAGTTTAAAATGACATTAAAAGCTGGCATAGCAGTAGAACTTCAAATAGCTATTGACATTTTGTCTTTATTTATGATGATAGTAGCTTCAAGTTTTGAGGCAAGCTGCCATGTAAGCAGTAATTCCCCCTGAGGAGCTCTGGGTGTGATTTAACCGGATTGCAGATTTAACGGGATTTTTTTTTTTTCATTTCAAAACAATAACTGAAGTGGCCAAACAAGAAGAGACTTGTGAAATAATTCATTGCAAAATGTCAGACCTATTCCTTCCCTTTGCTTTCATACCCTTTTGAGAGCAAATCTTTGCTGAAAGATTTTTACATGATATGTGAATGGATTATGCAAGAGAGACAGGTATATGTTCTCATATCTGCATCAAAATGGGTGTTGAATCTTATTTCCAAGTTTCAATACTTGAACTTGAATGAGAATCTGACAGTAGTGGGAATCACTGTTTTGTTAAATTTCAGAGAAAATAGAATGTAAAACAACCTCTCATGAAAAATTTCTGTGGAAAATACGTTTAGTGATTTCAGAAAGTCCAATTAACAGCTATAGCACTAGATGTCAAATTCCAATAAATCTCTGTTGTAGTCTTTGTAGCAGTACTCTGATTTAGGTTATCTGAGCATCTGCCTCATGGTTTTGTTACCATGTAATAATCAATATTTGTCATTTTCTCACAAGAGACTGTTTGCTTTGAGATCCTTTGCAACCTTACAGACATATTAGCTTGCAAGCATTAAGGCCATCATTTTAGATAATAAAAATCTGGGGATCTTACTAATGCCAGCTCTTTCTTTCTTTGCTAGACAAGATAATTTTGAACTATACCGTAGGGCCAGATTCTGATCTCATCTGTGCCAGTGGAGTTACCTGATAGTTTCTGGTATCAACAGCATTATAGTTGTACAGATCTTCCTTAGCTTTCAGAGCCCTCTAGAGTCCAGCTAGCACAGAAACCCCATACTAAATTCCTGCAAAGATATCAGGTTAAAGGTTTATCCATGCTATGGCTCATTTATATTTTTAGATTTAAAATGCCACTATCTTTTCATAGGATGACACTGAGAGGTTCTTCAGTGGAGCCTGAAGAAAACTTCTAGGTTTTGTGATTTCAGTGTAAATCATGACATAAATATGTCTACACATTCTTTGTAGTAGATAGGTCAGATGAGCTAGATGAATTTGAAGTAAATATACAGGAAGCATCAGACCAAGCAGAGAAGCTGTGTTCATAAGTCACCCAGACTGGATGGCATTCACCTGGGAGCTCTGAGGGAACTCAAATGTGAAATTGCAGAACTGCTGGCCAAAGTACGCAAACTACCACTGCAAACACCCTCTATGACGGAGACCTGGCTGATTGGCAGCATAACTCCCATGCGCCGCAAAGTTTCTAAAGGGTACCCTGGAAAYGGCAGGCTGGCTAGGTGGACCATTCCTGGTAAGATGGTAGAGTCTGTAATGAGGAGTGAATTCCCTGATTCTATAAGTGAACAAGGTCTTTTGGGAAAAAAAAGGCAGCAGGGCTTCCAGGAAGGGGAATACGGGGTCACTGATGTGTCAGAGTTTTGTGGGGGTGTCAACAGTGTGTGGATAAAAGTGATCCACTGGATCACGCATTGGGGTTTTCAAACAGCCTTTGGCAAGTTTCCACRCTAAAGGTTACTAAAGACACAAGGTTGCTATGGAATTGGAGGAAAGGTTCCTTTATGGACTGAAAGGTGATTAAATGGTAGGAAGCAAAAGGTCRGGCTTAATGGTCACTTTCCAGGATGGAAGAAAGTCAGGAGTAGCGTTCAAGAAGGACCGTTGCTGGGACCAAAATTATGCTATGTCTCTATCATTGTGCATCAATGACCAGGTGAAAGGAGTACACATTGAAATCTCTAAGTTTGTGGATGATGCCAACTTCCTTTGGTTAGCTGAACACAATGTCAATGGCATAGATTTAGGTGAAAGGACAAAAGGGTGGCAGGTGAGCTTCAAGGTAGCTACATGTAAAGTGGTGCCTACAAGGAACAATAACCTAAACCATGCCTACATGGTGCTGAACTTGGAAATGGCAATTACTGCTTAGGAAATAGATTTTGGAGTCATCATTTTCCATCTTCTGAAATTGTTACCTCAATGTGCAGCGGCAGACAAAAAGGCCAAATGAATTATTGGCCATTGTCCGGAAAAGACAAGACCCAGACCTTGAGTACTGTRTATCGCTCTTATGTCTGTGTTTGTAGGATGTAATGGAGTTAGGCAATGTACAGACATGGGCAACTAAAATGATGAAAGGGATGGGGTAACTAGCTTACGCGAATAAACTAAAAAGGCTGTGACACTCTAGACAGCAGAAGTCTGAGGGGGCATATGTTAAGAGTTTTACCAAATCATGAAGGTGCTAGAGAAGGTTAAAGCAGAAGTGTTATTCACCAAATCCCACACTACTAAAGCCAGCAGGCACTCAGGAGCCCAACTTTAAACAGATAAAAAGAAGAACATTTTTCCATGTCAGCTAATAGAACGTGTTGCCAGAGGAGGCTATGGAAGGAGACAGCATCAGGAGACGCAAAARGGGATGAGACAAACTCGCACGCAGCTGATTCATCCACAAGCAGACCCTAAAGGGACCAGGTGAAGCTCTAACCAACAATAACCCCAATGCAACATTCTGGATATTTTGGGTAGGGGGAGGACATGGACTACAGGAAGTGACCAAGCCTGTGTTCTTTTCTTCTAAGCACCATCCCTTATTACCACTCTTTTTGCTGAATTCTCTGACCCTTAAAATACTTTGAAACCCTCCCTGGGACTTCAGGGGGGTTTTTATTCAGAAATAAAGTGGTTAGGGGCTGCAATGAACAGAATAAAGGGAGGAGGTGAGAATCAAGGGGTAAAAGTAATAAAAGAACCCAGGAAGCTAGAGAGAGACACTGAGCACAACACCAAGTAGGTACCCTGACAGTGTCTACTGTTCTTTAAAGACATTGAGGGAACAAGTAGGTCCTGTCTAGTGGTGCCCTCTTCCTTGGTACATGAGAGGGACTCAGAACGGAATGCAGTCCAACAGTTCCCAGCATGCTGCTGACAAGGTCAGGAGGAGGTTGATGAGAGCTTGCGACTTGGTGGATGAGGATGGATGAAGATGATGTAAAGAAAAAAGTGAGGGGAGAAGTGCAGCCAGGACTTCCATATGAGGTTCTGGAGGAGCTACGAGAGGGATTTTGATGTGAAACACTAGATGTACATGTGTACGTGCAGATGGTGCACAGGTCAAAGGACTCTGCAAACATGCCTGTGTACATGGYTTCATATAGTATTTTCCAGCTTGTGTCCCCATAACCAAGAAATTAGCTTTAATATTCCATCCCTCATTAATCAAACTACCTAAAAATCACCTGCTAAAAATAAACTGGACATGTTATGAACAACATGGCAGGGTCCTGAGTGCATCATCCATCTCTTATGTGCCCCTATCAGCCTGTGACCATCTTTTCTCTGTAATGCTCCTCTGCAACCTCTTCCCCTCCCGGGTACGACACAGCTATATGACGTTGGACCAGACTGCTGTGACAACAGCTAAGCTACGAAAAAGAGCTGTGAGAAGCCCTCATCTGCAGTGTCCGCTCATGTATCCTCTATGCTGTGGTTTGGGAGCTTCATTTAAGCTCAAACCCTTGTTCAAGCTATATTGTAGATAYGCTATGCCTGGCCTTGTACCTTGCTAATCCTGGCCTTGCCTTACTGCCTTCTCTTCTGGCTTGACCTCAGATCTCCCTCATCAGTACAGACTTGCCTGGCAATCACTGGTCTGCTGGCCACATGTGCCCATCATCACCAAATCTGCTTTGTACTTCTTGCTTGAGTTCTGTGGGCCTGTGTCCCTTGCTAGTGAGGACACGGCATCTGCCTACAGGCTGCTCTTGATGCTCCCTGGAAGCCACACTTGCCTACAGCAGTCACTGCATTTACCTTCTTTTAATTACACAGAGTGGAGTGGAAATTTGTGACTGATGTCAATAGAAACATAATTCTTTTGTTCTTGTAGGTCCTTACAGAACCACATTCTTAACTGGCTCACCATTAACTTCGTTTTTCCCATATTTCAGTTACCCASGTGAAAAGTAATGCAGTTAAAAGGCTGTAGGTTGTATGAATTGCTTCACAATAAGACAGACTGAAACCCTGCAGCTAAAGATTCAAGCTTTGTCTATGCTTTAAAGTGGAGGAAGTATCCAGACAGGAATATGTGTAGCTGTGCATCCTTAGGGTTTTTTTCTCCCATTGACATTCATCTGAACAGCCACTAGCTATGTATCCYCAGTTCCCATTCAGTTAGCTATGCCTAGGCTCCTGAAACTTCAATATATGGCCAGTTTGTTTCAGACCATGAATCATTATATCAATAACAGTAAGAAAATAAGGATTCTATCTGAAGTTTAGCAATGCAACAGACTGACCCAAAATAAGGAACTGCAATTGTCTTTGCATGATTTTGAAAAGAATAAGGGATAAACAGTATTTTTTTGATCACTGGGCTAAGTCTGGTGCTTTTTGGCAGTCCATCTGGAGGAAATATTATAAAATGGCATTGTCCTGGAAAGTGCAAGAGAAGTACTGACCTTGGGTCCCTTTCTGTCAAGCTTGAAAAATACTCTTCATTGTTGCCGGTGAATACTGAGAACAATATGAACAAAGAGAATATCACTTACAAGATGGTGTCAAACTGCATCAAGCAAAATAACCTGAAGGAATATCTTCATGTTATATTATCACATCTTTCAGCATGCATTGCCTCTTGCATTTAGAAACAGAGGGTTTATTTTTCTTCTCGGAGTGAGGAAAAAAMCCACCACTGACAGCCCTTTGTACTGAAGGTTACGTTATTAATGAGTGTTGGGAAAGGGAGGAACTTTATATAAATACACTATCATTGCAGTTAAAAGAAGATGCAGAACATAGTGTTTGAAGACAGAAAAAGTGGGGTAATTGATTTCTTTAGGATCTTTAAAAATACATGTACATGCATGGAACCAGATCTGACATGAATTACCAGCACTGTTAATTTAGAATAATTCTTTGGAAATCCCCTGGAATTATGGTAACTCCACAGCATTTATACTTCAGATCAGAGTATATATGAGTATGAGCATGAGTAGGAAAGTAGTGAAAAAACACTAGTTCTTATTTTGAATCTGAAAAGACCTTGTAAGAATGTAGCAGCTACAAAATTATAAAGGAGGAAAACCTCTTTCAGAAGTTATGGATTTTAATTCAAGGTGAGTCGTAGAGCCCCAACCTTGCACTTGTGGACTGTGCAGCGTCATCCTGCCCTCAAAGATAGCTGTGGTCATACAGAAATGAAGGTTCATCAGGAGTTTCTGGGTGCAGAGGGGAACCCAGACACACTCTTTACATGCTGCCCTGCATTGAGAGAGCCAAGGCAGAAGGTTGGTGAGGGAACCCATATCTGTGTATTCACCACTCATGGTATGAGGATGTCCAAACTTTTTTTGATACAGCTCACAGATACAGTTCCTTGTACATATTCTTTACATGAGATATATCTGACTTGCTCGTAGTCACACGCTAGCTATAATATCCACTTCCAGTGAGAGATGCATATCTAAAAATATTTCGACATGGTAAGTAGGCATAGGATTTTTTAAGAACTCATAGCACAAACAAAATCGCCAACTTGAAAACTAGTTAACTTAGTTACTTTGTCATCATGGTGGTGTTACCTCTTCTGTCCTCCCTTCTATATCTAACCATTTGTAAAACCTACTCATTGGATTATTTATTACATTTAGATTATTAGTGATCTGGGATAAAGAAATAACTTTTGTYATATCTCTTGACAGCACTTAGTTCAATGGGATCTAATGTGGAATAGAACTGCAAGATGCTGCTGTACCACAAATTATAACTAATTAATCATACAGGTGAAAGAGACTGTTAACATTTTCTTCTCCAAGGATACCTCAACTGTGTTACAACAAAAAAAGTGTTGGGACACTTATTCCATCATGGCGTAGAGAAAGAAAAGGTTGTTATGAACTTCACATTTCTTGAAATAATCCTTTTGGGCATCAGAGCTCATAAAYTGGGGACATGCAACCTAAACTCCCTACCTGCTAATATTCTCTAAAGAACATTTTGATCTGCTTTTACCTTAAAAAGTGGTGAGTTTAGACCATTCCTTTGCAGTATCTTCTAAGTCTCACTAGTAGGAAGACTCCCCTGATATTCGGCCTAAATTTTGCCCTTCCTAATTTAATTTCTTCTGTTTCTAAACCCTTGAGTCCCTCCATATAACTCTTCTCAATAGCTGTCATTCCTCTCCAGATGAATTATTAGGTGGCATTGTTTGAACCTCTCTGCATGATTTTTTTATCCTTATACCTCTAAGCATCTTTCTTTCCCCACTCCCCTGTGATCATCTGTAATTAACACTGTCTGAAAAAACATATTTTCATGTTGTTTGCCCTGTGAAGGACATTGCAAAGGCATGCAATATTTAATGAATATTGTACATTCTTTCTGTTTGTCTGATTGGTATGACTCGCTGGATGAGAATGACGGGCTTTCTAGGAGGAACTGACATGAATTCAGGGAAGCAGGCAATGGTAACAAACACCTCCCATTTTTACCAGTACTTAAATGGCACTGCAAGTAGGGAAGGAGAATCTCAGACATCCATTTTGGGCAGGTTAAACAAAAGGCTACCCCAGGGCCCCACAGTCAAGCTGACTAGAGCATTATCAAACATAAAGCCAGTCTTGAACACTGAAACCCTCCTTCTCAGCAAACATGATAAATGAGCCTCAGGTGTCTAACACCCGTCTTGTACTATAGGCATTTATCTCTTATTTCATCTCCATCTTTAGTCTGTGGTACTGCACTTCATTTTAAGACTTAATTGTAAATATAACATTTCTCATGAAATTATTATATGCAGAAAAAGTCCTGCATTGCATCTGTCATAGTCTTCTCATTTGGTAATTCTGTCAAAAACTAACAGCAAGAGTTTCTTTTTGTAAGCTGTGCTTGTTCCTAATGCCTCTGCTATCTTCCAAATGGTTAGAAACTGTTATTCATTCCAGTATTTTAAAAGGGATTGAAGCTAGACTTTCTTGACAGTAATTACTACGATCTTTCTCTTTTTGAAGGCTGACACCACATTTCTTTTCTGTTATCTACCAGTACTTCTAGCTCAGTTTCATTTACGAGAGCACAGTAGCAAGAAGAAGAGAATTATAAAGACTGAGATTCAAGTGACGAATTCCTGCTGCAGGAGAGCTGCCAGAGCTGTGCTGGGGCGGGAAGGTAAGTTCATCTGCCACACCATGAAAGAATCTCCTCTCATGTACATGACAGCAGAAACTGATGTAAAAGGATGTGCGTGCACACGGAGCCTTTTCATCTGACTCTTAATGACCAGTTACAGTCAACTGCCTTGTCAGCTTATTTATAGAGCCCAGTTATGGTTTCTCAGAGAGGCAAAATTGAAGTTGTATGGTGCAGAGAAAGTACCAAAAGTCATTCAAAGCACTATCCAGTTATCCCAGGATGCAGGATAATCACAAGATTTCACCTCTTGCTCCTTTTCAGTTTCTGGTCCATTCATGCCTTTTCTCTGGAGCTCTTCTGCTGGCAGGTCTGTTTTAACCTGCAGTTTTGTTGAACTAACTCTCTGCTTTCTCTCTTTGCTGTTATACCTTCATTTCCAACTGCTCTTCCTCCAGAACAGAATGTTGTTTTTCCACCATTAGACACCTTGCCCTACAAGCATATGCTTTTACAGATCAGTCGGTGATCTATACTTTGGGCTCTCTCGTTCAGCAAATTTCTGTCCTTCTTGAATTGCCCACGAGCCTCATCTCTCCTCCTGTATTTTGTCTTTAAATCACACAGTTCACTCTTGCCACCAGGTCTAGCCCTAAAACTTCATTTCTGTCAATTCTTCTATATGATGCTTCACAAAAGWGTAGCTTCCACCACATGATCACTGAAAGAGAACACCTACTTTGGGATATCTGTATCCAGTTACAGTATCTTTACTGTCTACTCCATTATTTCGGTTACCACAGCTATTGTTTCAATAATCTTTTTTTTATTTTTCACTTTTCAAGACAATGGAGAAACCCTCCCTAATCCTCAACTCTTACTCTTTGGTCATCAGTTGGTTGGCTTGTGAGTTTTTGCCGTGGTTAGACTTATTTCCCTAATTACTCTCACCACTGAAAATTGTGATCAAAGGTCTTCCTCACATATTCAGCTGGCAGACTTCTGCACTACTTATAACACACAATACCTGACTGACCAGCAAACTACCAGCTGCAGCAAACTCACTAGCACACAGAGAGAGAAACTAACTTACCAATCACAGAACAAGGATTATTTTTTTTTCCATAAAAGATAAGAAAATTCAAACTTCACCTTTTCTGTTGTGTTTGCTGACCCTTCTATACATCAACTGTTTGGCAGTTGATTTCTCTGTATTGCAGCTACCTGAATTATCCTTACAAATAACCACAAGTCACTTCTGCCTAATGCTGACAATTGTTTCTGCTTCCTCTGCACAGCAGAACTCATCCTCACCCTGCTTCCATGGATACTGATACTCAACCCATTTCTGGATTTGAGGAATGCTATCATGTGAATCGAAATGATTTGCAAGAGCAGTCTGTTTCAGTGCCTWCTGAAATAAATGAGATATTATTTCTTTGGCATTCAATGGGCATTAAATTAGACCTTTACTGAATGGTGGAACATTTCTTACAATTCAGAATAACTTAACTTAATGAGAGATACTGTTTTTCAAGTGTAAACTCTCAACAGTTTTCCCTGGAGGAAAATCTAGAACATATAAGGACATTTGTTAGTTGTTTTTCTTTTTTCCTTAGTCAGTGCTGATAAATTCATAAAGAATTCCAGACTCCTCCAGGGAGAAAAGATTCAAATTAAAAATGAAAAGTTACATGGACTTGTGTGCATTCAAAGCTTGTRTTAATTTTAAATAGGTAATAGGTACTTTTAAAATTCAAAATACCTTGGAAAAAAAGGACAACAAGTATGTATTTGAGAGCAATTGATTAAAACTAGCTGCAATTACAGGGACCCATCCACCCATGTAAAGGATGGAGGATACAGCAAGAAGCAGCCTTATATCACTGTCATTCTATCAACTACTTACAGCTTAATAGTATGGAAAAAAAATAAATGAGACTGAAGAGAAAATGGAGACGAGAAGAGCAGAAGTGTGGGAGGAAAATGAAGGAGAACAGAGCATGGTTTCTACCTGCTCTGTGTGCCAGAGGGATCGTTTATGGCTTTAAATTTAAGGTTCAAAACATCTAGGGACAAATTCATCTCTAGTCTTAGCTATCCAGAGAGAAATGGAGTTGAAGCAGGGATACAATTGTTTTCTGGACTCCTGGGAATTAAAATCCAGATCCCAGAAGGAATGACTAAGGCTTCCATAATTTTGGAGAAGATAAACAGAATTTTGTGCAGTTTACTGCTCTTGGGCCTTGCAGTTCCTGGCCTGAATCCACTGCTGGGCACTACCAGCATTCAGACCCCAGCAGAGGGACCACCCGACAGGAAGTTTGTACAGAGGATGACAACCATTGAAGGTAATAACAGCAATGTCCTCATTCCCAGGCGAAACCAAGTGGCACCATTGAGAGACAAGGGCTTGGTTAGGGCAGCTGGTAGGGCAGGATTGCACTGGTTCGGTGTGTTTCCTCCTGTGGGACCCTTGCCAAAGCCGAAAGCCCAACCTCAATCAGTTATTGAAGAAAAACGGTCTGTTCTCCACTGTGGATGAATATCCTTGCTGTTCTTGTGGGCACGTTACCTCTGCCCACAACAAGGAACTAAACCTAACTGGGAGTTTTAGAAACATAGTCCTGGAAGCTCTGACCGAGTAGTAACATTCTTTTGCTGTCCTTGGTAGAAAATCATGTCAGTGTCTGCTCCTATCAATCCCTCTTTCCTCAGCACTAGTACAGCATTGTATGCATGTCTTAGTAGTTATTCTCCTTTATTTTAGTCTGGCTGTTGCACCAGACAGATGAATTCACTCTAATGACATATAATACATAATCAGATCTAAGTTTGGACCCAAATTCCTGAGGTTCAGGTATATCAGAATTTAGAATGCATTCAGAATGTTATTTAATATAAAATAACCTAGAAACTGAAAAGGTTGAATGTAAAAGTTAAGTCCTATCTGTTCCCCCAACAAAGATTTGGTCCTAAGATAGCTGGAAGTTATATGGGGAGAAATAGAAAGCTTCAGTAGACTGTAGCCAATTTACTACTGCTGCCAATACTGAAATACAGCTCATTCTGAATTAAGCTAGCAGTGATATACGGCATAGTAAATTTGCTTGTTATGACTCTAGGACTAAGATGGTTTTGGGAATATTGCCTAAAGAAAAATCTCACTTGTAATTTAATTATTTTTTTAAGATTTAGGTTTGCTGGATGTAGGACTTCGTGTAGAGGACAGAAAAGATGGGTAGCCAGAAAAAAGGCAGACTGGTCCCAAGTTCAGCAAGACACACCAGTGTGCACGAGTAGAGTACTGAAGTAACCAAATGTACATGTTCAAATTTCATTTGGGCTTGTGCTAAACACYGGTAAGGACACTGCGAATAATCTTTGGAATGTAAGAATCAGTAGGGTGTCCAAATGTGAAAGTCAGCTATGCCATACCCTTGTGTGCTACTGGCTAGGAAACCCCTTGTCCCTTAGCTGTAAGCTAGTATGATAGGTCAGAATCAGGCAGACTTAAAGCTTGGTGAACACTTGAGCATATGGACTACTATTGTGGCAGCAATAATGGGCATAGTAGCAACTATGAGGTCCTAATACAAGAAGAAAGTAAGTAATTTAGCTTAATTTTCAGGACTGCCAGGTCCTGACTTCTTACATGGATGTTGGAGAGAGGAATATGTAACTTAGGTTAGGTACTGACAGATTTGGTTTGAGTAGGGCTCTACTGACTTTAATTAGGCATGTGTTTGAGAGTAAATAATTAAGTGCATTAATTAATATTTGCCTTTTCTCAATGTCAGACCAGGATGTCTGTTTCTGAGTAAATCTGAACATTTAAAAATAAGACTAGGAAGGATTTGATGATATTGTCCCTTCTGTTCACTCCCTCAGTCTAGCCTATGTTAAAACCCAGTCCCTAAGAAACTGGAAAACTCCCAAACCCCACGAGAAGGTAATTTGAATGTGGGGTGCTAGGTTATGTATAAAATCAATTATTCCCCTTGGGAAATATCAGATTCAATGCAAGACTGAGATGAAGTACCCTAGATGTACTCTCTTGTACTCAAGATATTACTTTCAGCTTATACTTAAACACTGGGAATGTTAGAGGTGAATATTAGATTGATTTCTGCAGGTCTTTCAGTCCAAGAAATGCTTGACTATTCTTTCAGATGGGCAGCAATAAGGGAGTTCAACATTTAATGGAATTATTCAGGGCACGCAGGAAACACCTCAGGGCCATAACAAATCGAGCTCCCCCTGCTTAGCACAGAGTGCATTTGTTCCAACAGGTCCTTCCTTTGATCTTGTTCTCCTATGCTTGAACACCCAAGGTAGAACTGGTTTGGAAACCACTCAGGAATAAAAAATCATTGGAAATAATGGCGTATGGACTTGAAATTTTTCATCTGACAATCTCATTGGATCCCAGGCCTAACTGTGGGAGTTCAGGGAGTCACTCACAAAGCTGTGGGCCATGGAAATTCTCTAGACTTGCTTAGTGAAGCCCAAGTTCTTCTCAAATGACAGTCAATGATAATTTCACTGAACAACCACAGAGTCTAGAAAGCTTCTGATGCAAACCAAAGTTAAACATACTTGGTTTCCATTCAGTCTGGATTAAAATAAAATAAAAATAAATTACATTTTCTAAATCCCAGAGACCCTACTTTTTAGCCAGCTGTAACCTGAAGTTAAAAGGTTATTATCCCAGGTGTAAAGAATATGACCAGAGGTGGAAACATTGTCTTTTTAGATTCTCAAAGGCTCCAGCATATATTATGGTGCTTGAAGTCATACATCACCTGCCTCTCCACTGCCTGCTCCTTCCTAAAGGAATACCAGTTTACACCTACCTAGGAAGTCTCCTTCCTATGACCAAGCACCTTCAGGTGCAATATCTTCAGCATGGTGAAAGAAACACCGCACCTGTTAAGATCCCCCAAAATGTATACCGGGTAGCAGACATTTGCAGAGTACACTTAGATCAATTACTCTCTCAGAAACATGAGTTATGAAAACACCTTAACAAACAAAGTTGGATTTTAGCTCTTAACAGTCTTTTAGAGCAATCCAGCTTTCCTCCCTCCAGGTTAGATTAGCAAAGAGAGTTGGCTCAAATTGCTCATTTTTTATAATTGAAATATCTTTGAGTTTCTTCAGAATAGTCACTCCAAGCTCCTTTTTCCTCTTCTGCTGCAACATAGACTATCCCTAATCTCCCCCACCTGTCTTTTCTTGAGCTACACCTCCTGTTTCCTTTCCTCACCCTTGCAGAAAAAATCTCACTTAGAGGTTTATACCAAATATGGCAGTGAAATATCATGATTTCTCCCTGCTTCTGTTTTTTTAGTTTAGGGCTAGACTGAAAGAAATGAAGATAAATTCTCCTCCCTTGCTTTCTGGGATTAGATTCCCTTTTCCTTTCCAACATACACGTGAGCTTCCCTAAGTGAATATTTGCATTGGCTTTCTTGAGTAGCACATTCTTGCTAGCCTCTGGCTTTTTGGCAAGTCACAACATTTTCAAGACTTCAGTAAAATGTTTAAAGACTTGATCAGAATTTAAAAACAAAACAAAACAAAACAAAACACCTGCTTTTTTTTTTGTTTGTTTGTTGCTAATCTGGTTGTAGTTCCACTGTACAAACAGGTGAACCGGCAGCAGTGACAGGCATAGTATATTATGCCAGGCAACGTCATGGGAATGAGTGCTAAAGACAAGAGAAGGCAGGAGTCATTTTGCTACCAGGGAAATTGTGGCATGGAAGAGGATCTCAGTAACCCAGAAGGGTTCTCTGGTAATTTGTAAATCTTAAAAGTGATACTAGAATTCCCTGTCTTCTGGGGTGTGGTGTTCTGAAAGATGGTGAGAATTAACAGCTAACCACTGCCAAAAGGGGATGTCCTTTCCCCATTCCCACTCCGACTTGTTCTCCACACTCCCAGCTTTGCTGGTGCTCGTTTTATCCTCTTTGACAGTCTCTTTAATTCACTAACTCCAGAAAAAAAAAAAAAAAGCTGAATATTTTCTGTTATGACAGTGACTCAAAGTGGCTCACAGAAGATCTGATGAGCACTAGAGGTGGAAAGGGGAGGGGACAGAGTTTGGAAAACAGGGAAGGACAAAGGTAGGAGAACCGGTAAGGGAAGAAAAGGGTGAGGGCAGAACCAAGCATCCTTCGGTGTCAGCAAATATAAGATTGGCACAGCTGTCTGTGGAAGCAGAATTGTCTTATGGGGTGGCTAAATAAATGCTATCTATTTTTCTCTGTGAAGTTTGGAGCTATACAGTATGATATATGATGGCAGAAACACAGCAATGGCAAACTGCTATAATTCTATCAAACACCTTGTGAAAAATTTTCCTTTAATAAGCTTCACCAGAAAGACAAACAGCAGAACTCATCCACAAAATCCAAACAGAAACATGGTCACACAGATCTAGGGCGGACTTGTGTTTATACAGAGAACACAGCTGAGGCCTCTGGGGGTAGTGCAATTCAAATATTAAAGAAAATGATCACAAGACCTCAGAATGAGGCAGGTAGCATAATTCAGAGGGCTGGACCTCCTCCCAGGCCCAGGGAGTGTGATGCCCTGTTAGGAAGCTGATTGCTCTTCCTTTCCTCACATTTCTCAGGCTTTTCTCCTGATGAAATTTCAAGAGCGTTCAGGGCTTTTAAAGGTAGGAATGACTGACTCGGTATACCAGAGTAGCAATGAGTTCAGCTCAACACTCAACCTTTTAGTGTCTCGTTCTCTTGTCCCAATGTTCTGGGGGGGGACAGCAGGCGTGGGAGAGAGAGTCGTCCTTGCTTGCATTCCAGCAGTTACCCTGTGCAGTGGGACTTGCTTCATGATGTACTTCACATCTCTTCTGTGTTGTTTATAAAAACTCAGAGACTGTAGATGGAAGAAGCAGTAGTTTAACCACCTATTGAAGATGGATTTATTTTTTGTAAAAGAGATGTACCTTACTAGGTAGACGATATGATCATGAATCACAATTTTTCATCTATATAGTTTGTAAGCATTATAAGTCCAGCCCAGAAAAATCAAAGAAGGCAAAATAAAAGTATAAAAACATTGTTGGGCAAGTTTTGATGTAATTATTTTTTTGCCATGGGAAATATAAATACAGTCAAACAGTCTATGTTTTTTAATTAAAAAAGATTGATCAAAATTTTCTATTAGATCCAAAAGGGAATTAAAGTATGCATTAGATTTTTGGATTAAAAGGTCAGTGCCATTTTACATACTTGTAAAGGAAGAAAACACAGAGAAATTCCAAATGCAATTGCTTGGTGTATTAGTTTCTTGATTATCTTAGAAAAAACTGTTACAATCCCCAAAAGCTATTATTTAACACATGGGAAACACTGTTTCTCATTGGAGATTATTTTCCAGAAACCATTCGAATTATAAAAAAGCAATTCATGTTTTTAAAATTATTTCATTTAATCAAGGTGCCCAGTTTGAAACCACAAGATTCAGAAGGTCAGATTTATTTAATAGCTGATCAAGTTTTTGCAGTTCTGGAGAGTTACATTAACTTTAGGGTAAGTGATTATTTCTTCAAAAATTGAATCCCTGCATTGTTGATTATTTTCTATTTGTATATGTCATAATAGAAAAGAATCACAATCATTCTATCAGAGCAGTTACACTCCTGTGATAACCATAATGAGAATGACCAAGTTGCTAGCTCACTGGACATTTTGACACCTCCTCTCCCCAACATGCCGGTCATCTTTTTTGGGGAGAGAAAAGTTAAATGGCCTTGCTCTTCTGAGAGTAAATCTGCAGCAGTCAGGAGGAGTTGTAGAAAGTGAATTCGTAAGTATAGAGGACACTCCTTCTACAGGGTAGCTTCTTTGGTATCAACAGCAGATTGGCTCAAGTTATATTTCTGTACCTGCTGGTGTCAATCCAACCTAGAGTGCTTATGTGTCCTCCAGATCCATTCATTCTCTGGACTGAAGGACAGATTCCTGGGTTCAGTTATTTAGTGAGGTAAGAGGAAATGGAAGTCAGACAAGAATTTGTCATAAATGTTACGCAGGCCTTCGAACGCAGCTTTTAGATTACTGCCTGTGGATGCTATTGCAGAGGGCCTGACCCCGCTCTTACACCAGCATAAATAATTCATTAGAAATCTGCAGGGTACTGGTGCAAAATAGAGAAGAGTACAGTCCAATATGTGTGGTGTTCATCTTTTGCAGCCGCCTTTTCCACCTTGCCCTATGAAAACCTAACATGAAAAGAAAGATACAGATGTAACCCATTTTCACCCTTTGACCCAACCGCAATTTCTTCACAAGGTTGCACTGTGCATTGCCACCACTAACTGTTCTAGATCTAAGCCAAAGAATTTTTCCTCTCCTCGGCTTCAGAACAAAAATGGACCTTAACTATTAATAAGTTGGCCTCTGTGTTACTGTTGCACTGAAATATGGCTAGCTATATTTGCATATCAGAAGCTTTTCTGAGTGGGATGACCTTGTAAAAACCTCAGAAGAGACAGAGTGACGAAGATCTGGGAGATTTCTACGAGAAACATTTTGCTTCAACATAAAATATGAATCAAGCTCCAACTTAGATACCAGCTCTCAGAGCTGTTCAGCCTCACTTGATGTTTAACATCTAGATTTAATGAATGTCTCTGGCAATGTGGACTACAAGTCAGGAAATTTATAACCGTTTTGGAAGCAAGAGATTGGAGGTTATTGTATTTCTAAGATGAGAAGGAAAAGATCATAATAAAACATTAAGCTTTTTGTCATGAGATGAGGGAGCAGGTGTAACTAGGAATAGACGAATCTTTAGTTCATAAGCATTAACTCCCAATCAGAGCAAGATTTAAAAGTCTCATTGTGGAACAGAGAAACAATACATCCTGCACATGCTAGTTATTCCGCTCCATTAAAAATAGGTTTGTCCTGGTTTCAGCTGGGATGTTTGTATTTTCAGAGCCCAACACAGTGAGGTGCTGAAAATTTGTTAGACTAAAATATTTGGAGTAACCACTGGAGTCAGGAATCTGAAGAATGACGTACCTTTAGTCTAAAACTGTATGTGTTATGAGGTTCCAAGGACCAAATCTAACCCAGATTGTATTTTAGCAATGTATTTGGGGATGACAGGTTTTTCCATGAGAACCTCTTGACAGTTCAGGTCATTCACAAAGATATTTGTGAAACTCCAAATCAGAAAGCCAAAACCTGTATGCAATTTCAAATAAGAAAACCACTTCTTTTACTGTTCTTCCTGCAGGGAAGTCAGACACTCTTTCGAGGTCTGGTTACTAAGGATTAAGTTGCACAGTTAAATCTTGGAAGCTTTAAGTAACATTACTTTTACTTTAGTGAGGTGTCATGCTTTCATCCCAGAGCACCCTTATGTCCATGAAAGACTGGAAAGGGATAGAGCTCTATCTTATGTTTATTAGGCTTGGCTGTAGGATGACAATCCAATAACCACGTGAATTTAGGGGAAAACATATCACTATTTCCTGTGTTGAAGAGGGAAAGCTCACCTTTTCACTCTAGCTACTCCTCTAGAATACTCCTTTGTATTCTTCTAGAGCTTTCCATGTTCMTTTTGGCCAGTTTGCCTTGGGATTCCTGATTGCACTTTAAACATTGCAGGCATCGTTACATCTGCCCCTTTTCAAGATGGCAATCTTTACCTCTCTGAAGTGTAATAACAGTTAAAGAGATGGKTTTTGATTTGTTCTTATGCAGATACCAGAGCAAGAGTTTACCCTTCAGGGACATCAGCAGTCCAATCAAATCAGAATCCTTCAAACTAGGTTTAATAAACAGGCAAGCATGCCACCATTTACCTATCAATGAACTTCATATGAAGAGTTTAAGATTTTCAGGGAACCTTAATATAATTGACTTAGAGCTTTGCTTAACCCTAAAAAGGGTTGCACTGACCCTAAAAAATCATCAGACCATATCAAGTATTTCTCTAGTGAACTGTCCTGAGGAACATGTCTGTCAGGATTTCTGAAAATAACATTTAAGCTAATACTAAAAAACAGCTCATCAAATAGAAAAACTTCTTGAAAAGGGAAGTTATGGGGCTTTAATTATCATACTGAAGCAACTGAGGAAGCATCATTTGCTTGTGCAACGTTCATTATTGTGATGCAGGTAAACCAAAATGAATTAAGAATGGGGTGCTTAAATCTTGCCCCCTACATTTCAAAGTATTATTGACTCAGGAGTGGATTTCTTGGTTCCATTTTGGCAGTTTATCTAGGCTGACACTTCACATCCATTATTTTAACACAGTTTTTGTGTGTGTGAATTATAACTACTCTGACTGACTGGCTGCTCTGTAATGTAATGGATGTAGACAAAGGCCGCCTAAGGTAGAATACTTTATTAGGTCAATTAATATACCAGCAGCATCTTGTTCTTGGGTTAATCATTGGTCTGAACCTTTACTTTGCATTTAAATGTGGGCATGGCCATAAAAATGACTCAGGAAAATGACATTTCAGTCATCTACGTTTATTCTCTTCCCATGACTTACACATCAAATTTACTCAGTTTGTAAGTCATAACTCGATTTCCCAGCTGTCAAAACATCAAGCTCAACCTGACATCAAAAAACAATCCAGCTGTGATCTCTCTCCATCTGCACAACACTAACACCAGTCATAATTCTGAAACTGCAATTAAACTGATGATGTGGTTTTAGTTTTTTTTTTTTGGTTTGGTTTTGGGGTTTTTTTGATGATGCACAAGTCAGAAGAACATCTATCTTGCTATCCCATAGGACCTAATAATTGTATTAGTTTGCATTGTCTGTAACTATCCCATAATTCATATGACAAAGGGCTCTTTCTGGTTTTTGGAACCATCATTTCACGGCTTTCCTTTCTGAAAGGGTATAGAAGAAAAGTCAGACAGACCTTTCTGTCTGAAGTGAAGGCAAAAAAGCCATTTAAGCTAAATGATAATGTTTGTGAAAGCGTAAATGTCAGCAAACTGGACATGGATAAAGTTAGACAAGGAATTTCCCCATAGGATTACCTGGCACCAGGAGCTGAAGCAGGAGGGGAAACCTTTTAAAAGGTGTTCTGCACAGTTATCCAAGTAATTTTGTGATGCGGTGCCTTTGATATTGGGCTGAACTTAACCCAGAAGGGTTAAATTCTACGTTCCTGCAAAAGGTGCCCTAAGAAGTGGGTTGATACAGGCAGGTTCTCAGCAAAATTCTGATCCTTCTCTGGTATAATTTGACTGTAATTCTGCTGACACAGTGTATGCTGTTAGGCTGCACACAATCCAGAACGGTGGAATTTGCCTCAGTAAACATCAAATAGAAATTGATAGCCTTAGAAATTTCACCGGTGGTTTTGGGGTTTTATGGGTTTGGTGGGTGTTGTTTTTTTTTTTTTTTCAGTGAACTTGTAGAAAGCACAGAGAACATTTTAAACTTGCAGTGGCTGCCATTAAAAAAAGTCAAAATTCACCAGGAGTTGCTGTCTCTCAGCATCTGAACTACTGCAGTTACTTTGTATTCTCAAAGTGTTAAGGAAAGCATTGCAGATACCTCTGCATTTTATATATATTGGTAAATTATGACCTTTTAATGGCAATCACTTATACCAAAACTATATATATTGGCCCAGAGGGCTACTTCTCTGAAAGAAATGAGCAGATTTGACTTAATACCTCAGACCAATAAATTAATTTTCATAATTTTATTCCAGAGAGCAAAATGAACCACAATATATTTAAGTTTAAAACAAATGTTTTGGAAATATGTTCTTAAATGTGTAAAGCTTACCCTACCGCAGCAGCATTTCTTACAGGAAGGCAAGTATTGTTATCTGGAAGCTTCAGTGTTTATCCCTCTGTTCAAATATTACACAAGATTTATAGTCCCTGTGTTTTATATCAGGCTGCTAATCAGAAAGCTTAAATCAGTATTTCAGATTGTTAAGTAACTTCAGAGAACAGCTTTATAGTGATAAAGGTAGCACAGCAGAACAGCCCGATCCTGCAGTTTCACCTGACCACCAAACAACACTTGGAAACTGTGACATGAGAACAGCAAACTAAGTGTTGTAGCCTTCAAGAATGGTTTCAATGCAGAGCCCTTGAGAGCGGAATGAAGAAATGACAGCTTGTGGACTGTGAATAGAAGCAACATCACCTCATATAAAATATAAACTTGTCATTTTTTCCCTCTGTGTTATTACTAGGTCATGCAAAGATACACACTAACGCAAGACCCGCCAGAGAGGTTTGAAAAGTCTATTTCTAGGACAAGAAAAAGGTTCCCAGCTCTCCATTACAGGGAGATGTAAGGAATTTTAATAACACCAAAAATATCAGACAAGGCTTTTGCTGGTCCGCAGCAGAAAAGAAGGTGCAAAAGCAATTTTATATATAAACTATCTTTAGTATAGTTTTGCTACATTCCCCAGCAAACAGTCATAGCCATCTTGAGATTTTCTGATTTCACTTCCAGGAATTACTCATTTTGAATCAGGTTATTGGCCTATCTTGTCTAAAATCCTGTCTTGGAGAATGATTTGTTTTAGGAGGGGAAAGATCTCATCAAGCACTTGCCAGTTATGAAATTTCACCTCCAACAGGAAGAAGTCTTTTTCTGGTCCACTCTGGCCACTAGTTTAGTCTCCTTTCCTACTCACACTGAAGTAAAATGTCTTGCTATTTATTTCACCATGATCAAAACCGGGTAATCACAAGGTGAGGAGATGAAAGCAATTCTCTATTGTAAATTCATGTATCCCAATTAGCCTCAGTTTTTCCTTTGAACAAAGTGGGCAGTCAGAACAGAGTTATACCTGTAGTTTAGTAATAATTCCCAGCATCTTTTCCTTGAAAGAGTGTTTTACAAAAGGTAATTCAATTCAGACCTGCTCCAAACAGGACAGGAAGATTCAAAAAACACTTCAGACCAGCATGGACTTTCTGCACCAAGGAGAATTCATTCCTGGATGAGGAAAGGAGGCTTTTGTTTTCATTCATTCATTCTGGCATTTCCAAAAGGAAGAAAAAAAGAACCATCTTGAGATTACAATCTCCACTGAAGTCTGCAGTATCTCTTTGGCAGAATCTGTCTAAAGGGCTTAGTCTTTCACTTTTGTTATTGAGAAGACTCTAGGCCAAATGCTGAAGCTGGGGCTGAAGTCAGCTCCACATACCCCAGGTTTTCCAAAGGGGAATGTAATGAGGCCCTCAATTTTATTTACAGGCAAAGAAATTGTGGGAGGACTAACGGGAATGAATACACAAAGCTCAAGGAAATGACTCTTAAAATTAAACATGACTTTAAATTATCACAAAATAAATTCATTTTAAGGCATTCTTACTTTTTTCCAATGTGTACTTCAGTAGCATCTAGAGACTACCTGCAAGATGAGGGCTAT
Organism: Phoebastria nigripes; assembly: GCA_035582835.1. NCBI lineage: Eukaryota > Metazoa > Chordata > Aves > Procellariiformes > Diomedeidae > Phoebastria > Phoebastria nigripes. The sequence goes on from JAYKAV010003242.1 coordinate 174,404, forward strand.
TACTGTAGGTATGACACATATGCATAGTTAAAATAATTCTAGCCCCAAAGAACTGCCAGTCTAAACAAAAAACATAGTGAAAAGAGATATTACCCCCATTAGATAGTCAAGAACTGGGGAACACAAAAATTCAAGACTGGCTTATCTCCTACAACTTTAGGCTCTAGTTTCCATTTCCACTCAGTGAGGATAGAAAAGCACCCATGAAAGGCAATTCACTACACCTTAAATTCAGCTGTTTTCTGGTGGAGCCTTTCTCTCTCTTCATTTACTACACACATAGCCTAGTGTACATAGCCTTCTGGATTAGGCACCTCAGGTCAACACCGAATATTAAATGTGATTGATTCAGATCTAAATGACCTATCAAAACCCACAAAATCTAGTTTGTAGGACAGCCCACGTATCAGCTCAGCACGGCAATCGAGAGGCAAGCCCAAAATCTTTGGATGCTTTTTATCTTATGGAGAAGTTTCCAGCCTGATGTGATGTGGTTATTTATTTTTTTAAGCACAATTTAATGTATCAATTTTGAACTTGTTAAAACATTTTAAACTTCTTAAAACAAACCACTTRGAGACGACAATTGTTTTTTAACATTGATAGAGTTATAATGCTATAAAAAATACTATAACCCAGAAATCCTAGAAAAGACTGGAAATTCAATCTCATAAAAATTTGAGTCTAACGACTGTTTTTTGAAAACCAGAATTTGCTGAAGAACTGACATTAAGTATGCTACAAAACAAAATCACTGTGTAATTAGTGACTAAAAGCTTTCAGAAGTGACATCTACCTCCAAGTAAAACATTTTTCACCTGTCTTATTATGTGTGGGAGAATATAAGATGGATGAAAAAGTAGCTTTTCATTTTTCTCTTATTTTTCAAAATGTAATTGTTGTTATGTGCTAAGAAGACAGTTATTGGACAGTGATCCTCAACYTCTCTTTTAAGGAAGGCTATTAAGAGAGAATATTGCTGTGCTGACATAGCAAGTTTTCTATTTTTTTCCACAGAATAATTATTACTGGTAGTACTAGAGTGCCCAGTCACAGATCTTTTTGTCCTACAGAGCGAATGGCATCAAAACAAAGTTTTCTGCTCCCAGAGGGCTTAGAGTTAAAGGAGAAGACAAGAGACAGTGGAGAGATCTGAATGACCCACTTTCTGGGTCTTAATCAAAGCACTCCTTTACTGCAGAAAGCAGAAATTCCCCTGTCTGAACTGTGGCTGTGGCTCAGCTGACTGAGCCAATACTGGGAGCTTTATTTCAATATGAAATGATGTTTGAGAGACAGAGCAATGGGAACAGGCCTGAGTACAAATGAGGAGATGTAGTGAATGTTTTTTACAGCAGAGAAGTGGGAGCCAAGTGTCTGTCACAGCAATGAAGACAGACAGTGTCACAGCATAAGGAAATACTGTCTGCAGCTGCATTCTGCATGCACATCCTCGGGGCAAATACGCATTTGTCAAAGCTACAGAAAAGTAACCTGCAGTAGTTGAGGCCTCAAACAAAGGATGCTGGGATGAGAAATTTGAGTTGCTTACATGAATAGGAAAGGCAGTATCTTAACAAGGAGAATTTGTGAGACTTTGTTGTTCTCTAAAAATGCGAATCCAAGGAGTGATCTGTGTTGAGGATGATGTCTGATACCAGCCTGAAGAGAGGGCACCACGATGGTGGTGGTGTTGGCAAGGGTCTTGTGGCAAAAAAATAGAAATTATCTTTTTACCATTGAGATTGCTAGTGAAACAGCTACACAGGCAAGCTGTTTTTGCCCTGGACAAAAGCCTGGTCTGGAGGAGAAGGCAACGTGCAGGAATCACCAGTGCAGAGGCAACAAGTCAAATTTTACTTGTGGGTGAGTGTCCAGGGAAACAGGGCAGAAGGGGAAGAGAAGGGGACCAAGGACAGGGAAGCTCAGGACCTCACACAAATCTGCAGGGGGAGAGGAAGACGCCCAGAATAATCCAGCAGAGTGCACAGTAAGAATAAGTGACCTGCCACCAGAAAAATCATGAGCATGAGGCTGAAGGTGGGTCTGACGTGTCCTGGGCTGGCAGTGATCTAATCACTGGAACATCCTTCCGCCGGCACAGGCTAGGATGTCATCTCAGAATGGATGAACTAYTGGTGTCTGTGGAGGAGAGGTGTGAAAAATGAAGCTGAGTTGCTGTCTTTCATCCAGTGTCTTGGTGGTTCCTGAAATCAAATAAGATGAGTGCAGTAGGGACTTTCTATTAAATTTGTAACAGGTGATACGCCTAATAAGGATGACTATAGTACATTATTAAAATTTTGTTCCCACTAGGGTAGCTATCAGAGTGCTGAATTTCATACTACACTTACCACCCATGATAATTTGCTTGGGCCATTAATCAAGAATACYTCCTTGAACTCACTGGGGACATGCCAGTATACATAAAGCTGTTAGAAATAAAGTCAAAATTTTAATGTTTTTGTATTATTTGTTAACTTAAAATCTTTCTTTTTTTTTCTTTTTTTTTTTATTTAAGCCACTAGCAAAACTTTAATCAGCATCCGTGAGAAGATAATCAGACTCCTTTCAATAAAACATGTGCTTCAGAGTATTGAGTGCCATCATACACCAGTATTATAGGGCCTTAAGAAATCATTGTCGAGAGTGCATTAAGCTATGTGTGTATGAAGTGACTGTCACAGACATTGCCCTGTAGTATCAGGCCATGTGGTGTCTATCAATCTACATCCCAAAGACGATTCCTCTCTGTGCCTCCCACACTCTCTGCCTCATATCAATTTTGTGGGAGTGTAATTTCAATGAGACATTGTCATTCCTCTGTTTTCTAAATTCTCTTTGTGTCTGCTCCTCATGAACAGGCAGCAAGTTCAAAATAACTGTGACTGTGGCAGAAATTCAGTTCTTAAAAAAGGCAGAAATGAGGTAAGATCAATTAGTCTGTAGAGGTGGCTGAAAGAGAAAATGAGGTTTCATGGCACATTTTAAACTCCTGATGTAATTTACATTTGAAGCTATCTGAAACAGATCAATTTTGGGGTTTTGGCAGGTTTGTGTACAAAATATAAGCATCTGCATTTTTTTCTTCCAAAATGCTGTATCGGAAATATCCCTGTGGATATCCAGATGTTTCTGTAAAGAAAAAAAAAAGGCCATAATATTTTCAATAAACATTAGAAAAACCCTGAACGCAAACATTAAAAATAAAGAAACAACAACAATACCAGAAWATTTTTTTACAATCCTTTTTTTTTTTTTCTGTAAAGGACCATTTTGGAGCAAGAATCATTACTGAAAAATTTCAAGTAGCTCTAATACTCCAGGTTTATTTTCAGATAGGATATTAATCTTTTCAGAAATAGAAGATAGAGGTTTAGATCTAGTTTGCAAGTGTTGTTAATCAAGAACAGTTCCACTGAGCTGAATGGGAAAAAGCCAGTATAAAAAAGCTTTGAATAAAATCAGGATTTTAATTCCCTTTATTTGATTTGTTAACTAAGGATCAATCATTTTTAGACTGAAGCCACTAGTGAAATTTTCATCAGCACCCAAGGGAAGATAATCAAACTCTTTTCCATAAAGAAGGTTTTTGAGGGTATGGAGCATCTTTATGAACTTCTTATCTTGGCTTGCTCACAATCTGCCTACAGTATATTGCCTGGAGAGTTTAAATTTGATTGTATTATTCTTTATGGAATGATATGTCTCCAGCCTGAATCTACAGAGAGAGAGGGAGAGAGCAACCTTTTGTGTGCGTGCACAAGTGTGGCTGAGTATCTTTCTTGCCGCTGGACTGCACAAAGGAAGCAGGATGAGTAGCTCAGTGATTGTACATTGTGACAACTGTAACACATTCAACATTTTTCTTGCACAGGACTGAGGTCTGAAAATCTTTTTTCCCTCTTTGAACAAGAGAATATTGCCAGGACATGAGCCCTAGTCCCTGATTCTTGCTAAGCACCATCAAGAGATCTTGAAATCTTGCTTTAGACAGTGATGGGAAGAGGGAAGCTGGCAAGCAAGGCTGCTTCCCCAGGGCACTTGCAGCTAGCTGGATGCTGACCTCGTGGCAGTATGTGGACTGGCCCAGGACAGCATCCCATGGACCTTGCCACACTTCCCAGCACCACCAGGCAATTTTTAGACTTTCAGTTATACAACTCCTGCATAGAAAAGAGGGGTAATTCATCTCATCAATCCCACTGCTGAGGCAGGATTTTTCTGTGTGGTTTGCTCCTGAGTTTTTCCCCAGTCTGGTTTTAAATGAGTCAAAACAGAAGCATGTTCTCCCCCAGGAAACAATTCTGCAGCGTGAATGACCATCAATATTAGGGAAATTTTCCTCATATTTTCTTCTGTTCTTAGAATTATTATTTCTGTGTTTGTTCACCTTGCTCACTCCTTTCCAGTGTAAACAGCCTGCTTGTTATTTTAATGTTACAAATAGCATGAAGTAACTGAAGATCTTAAATTATGAGAAACACATTTGGATTATTCATTTGTTCCCTAAATTGCCCAAAGGATTTCTATTTTATCCCTGCAGTCCCTTGATCTTAATGTTTCCTTCACTTTAACATCCTGATATTATATATATTTTTCATCTGCTTCAGAATTAGACACACCAGAAGTGATACCTTTGCCAATTCATCTTCACTTACACTTTCTTCATTCAGCCTGTCAGACACTACTGCAAAAGGGAGACAAAGCTGGAACATGACAAATAGGCACTGTGATTGTTTTCAACATGCCACAAAAAAGTAGGACAAAATATCTTAATGTTTTCCTCTTTCCCCTCATCCTTCATTCAGCAGAGATTTGCTGTCATTTATAAAGGTCACTGGCCTATGAAGCATCTGAGAAGGCAAAAACTTTTTCTTCCTCTCCAAGTACGTATTCAAGCTGCAGCAATAAAATAAACCCTTTATTATACGATGGGTGGCTGCAGCCACAGCTAGTCATAATCAGCTAAATAAAGGATTTTAGGGGACTGCCTCAGTTTATTTATGCCTGCCCAAACAAACCTGTCCTATAAATCAGATAAAATGATGCTTTAGTGTAAGCATTTTGAAACTGATGACAGTTCTGACAGTTTTTGTTGCAACGATCCCGGAATATTTTTAAATGAGGTCATTTAACCCTGTGCAAAAGGCCAAGATAAAAATCCATAGATTACTATGTCTCATGTTGTACATATCTCATATATGCATTTTGCAAGCATGGCCAATCAGCACACTCTTCCTCTAGACAAAACAAACCAGTTTCCTCACAAAGCTCTTGGGAGCTTATGACTCTATGTTCCAAAGGTAAAATATTTTCGTTTGGAAAGGCTGTGATACTCACTTACAGTAGGTACTATTTACCTAACTTATACCTCCATCACCGTCCACAGGCCAAGTAACTTAAGGAGAACCACCTCTTATCATGCACTGCTTTTCCTCTCCACCAAAATTCCTGATGGAGAAATAATCTGAGCAGTACAGAAGACAGAAGCGTGAAGCAACCAAAGTACAGTTACCATGAAGTATTATAAAAGCTTTTTCCCATCAAAATATTTCAACTTCTAATCAAAATATTTTAGCTTTGAAATTTCTGCACTTTTCCTTCCTCATGAAAAATGGCCAAGAAAAAAATATAATAAAAAAAAAGTAAAGTGTTTTGGCCTGTTGTGTTTGCAAACGGCTGAGAATCCTGTCACTGTACTAGCAATGTACCAGGAAAACACTTCCTTAAATTTAGGTGCTTAACTTTAAGTGGCTGAGTAGCCCCATTTAACTCAGTGAGACTGTTCAAGTGCTTAAAGCTAAACATCCATTTACAGAGAACAGAGTATTCAGTACCTTGTGCCCGCTTGAGAGAATGAACAGAAAGAGTATTCAGAGATGTTTTTCAAAAAGTGTTTTTCTGTTCATTATAATTTCTAGTCTTCAAGCTGGTTAAACAATATGGTAGGATTTGAGTTGACCCTGTTGATTTATTTTTGGTGGAAAAAAGGCTTTTTCAGGTTATGAGGCAACGATGCCTTTCACAGACTTGTGAGGCAGCAATTCAGGAGAACAGATCTGTAGGAAGGTAGGATCCAGGAAGAAAGGCAAGTAAACTCCCTGAAAATGGGAGGCACCATGTATGATATTCCTCAGGAATAAGCAACATGAAACAGGAGGTGCATGGCAGAACAAGTGCTTATCCTGGATCAGCATGCACAGAAAGCAAGCACCATACCTACTTTACATTGCTTTAGGGAACTATAGAAAAGCCAGGCTATTTAAGCCTGTACTCCCAAAATAAGAGTGCGAGGTGCTTGTCTTACTAGTTGCTCATGAAAAGTTGCTCCTATAAAGTCTCCACCAGATTTAGGGTGCTGTGAAAAATTTGAGTCCTCATGCTGCTTTAAAGAGAGGCTGCAGACCTGGAACTCAAGCTCTGACTCTCTGATGATAAGGTAGGGCTTGTTAAAAAACAACAGCAATTCCTCTTCTCCTCACCTCTCCTCTCCCTGAAAAAAACAAAACCCTTACCCACCAGTCCAGATTTTCTCACTAAAATCTTTCTACGGTTTTCTCTTCAGAAATCCTACTGCCTTCATTATCTTTGTGCCATAGAGGCATTTCAGCTATGCCATTTTGTTTGTGACAGAGGTAAATGGGTCCAACTCACAGGAAGACATAGCAGTAGCTAGYTACCCTGAAGATCAACACAGGATTTTGGTGACTGAGTCTAGCGTGTGTCAACAGGAGAACCCTGCATATCGAAAAGAGAGGCATGGTGTGCCCCCATGTTACAGGCACCRTAAGACTTGTGCACATGGCCTCACCTGCAGGGAAGAAAGTTGATCCTGAGTTCTTCTTAAAGTCCATCTACATCATCCCACAACCAAATATGCAGAGACAACTGTCCTCAACCCTATGAGCATTATACACATGCTTAACTAGAAGGTTTATTTAAAGTCTGCTCACGTACACAACTGTTTGCAGGAGTGGGGGCTTTACGAGGGATTTTTTATAACCCTCATACAGGGTAGGGGTAGCATTTGTTATTGAAACAGATTCCCTCCACCTCATTTTTATTGTGGTAAATTCTAACCATTTTTGAGACAGCAAGGTCAGGTCTACCTCAGCCTCTCTTTGACTATTCCAAAATTTCTAGTGTTTTAGGACTTGGCATTACAAAGATAAACTGACATCATTGCAACAAAGACATTTTGGTTTCAAATTTTAACAGCAGGTAATTTTCTGAACAGTAAAATAGCTGGGTGAAGTTTAAAACAACAACAACACAGGCAGAGCACGCTATTCTAGCTGCGTTTGACATCCTCACACCTCACCTGAATTTATCTAGAGGAAACTGGCAAAAAACTACGAGTCTGAATGCACTTGACACACCTCATCATTCACGGTAATGTAGGAAAAGATAAAGCCTAGGATAATTTAAGGCAATTTAAACCAGTGATGCTTGAGATTATCTGAGGATCTTCTTAACCTACCCAGCAGCTCTTTGGATGACATACAGCAAGGGGGATATAAAATTGTGACTTTAATTGGAAGGGCCTTATTTTTCTGGTCTTTTCTTCAAGTACTAAAAGAACGGAGGATGGACTATCAGTGATAGCAATAGGTATAAAGCCAGTATAGAATGGTTGCTGAGATTTTCACTGTTGAAGGGACATTGTTGTGGTTGGCATTAAAACAACATCCCAGAAATCAATTTATTTCAGTGTTCTCCCAGTCATTAACACCACTTGTAGTGTAACAGGCAATGACAAGAATAAGCACTGGTCCTTGACTTCTGCATTTCAGTTCAGAACAACAGTGAGTCAGCACCACAAGAAAAGTATTGCTGAAAATATATTAGTTAAAAATTCAGACCAACCAAGGTATTTTAGGGAAAAACGGTATTTGGTTTTTTGTTTTAAGCATGTTCTCCCCCTTCAGCCAACATCATAATGTGAACCCACACTGGGGTYGTCACAGCAGGATTAGTGCTTTTTCATGGAGCCCCACTGGTGTCATGTAAGTCACATATCCACTGCAGACTGTAGTGTGGCACCTGTAAGGGCTACATAACTCTTGAATATACAGACCGACTAAAACCACACAGGGACCACTGGGGTCTCACTAATGGAATTTTTTCTCCATTTGTCCTTGTAATAGCTTGAGAAAAAACATAAGCTAATTGGATGGCTCGCATTGCAGATATTTCACAGAAGTATTATGTTTCTATTTTGCAGACAGGCACCATGAGTTCATGTCCCACGTAGGTGCCCCTCATTGGATTAGTAGTATGTAGGTGCTAAAACTCCTTTGCAAATCTCACTCAGAGTGGTTCAGGCCCAGATCTTCAAAGGAGTATAGTGACAGAGAAATCTTTGTAGCCATGAACTCAAGCTCATGCCAAGCTCAAATTCATGGGTCTAACTCCAGTGTCAGCTGGAGCTGAATTACCTCGGATCCTGCATGACTAGGYCCATATCTTACAAGAATTATTAACAGAAGAGGGAAATTGAACTTTTTTCTCCCAGAGCATTTGTGAACCCTCTACAGGACTACCTTCCTCTAATATAGCTTCCTTTCCTGCAGCTGCCATCATTGGGAACATAGATAATAGAAAGGGAGAAGGAATGAGACTAGCCCTCCCTAACTTCATTATTTCTTCATGCTRATTTTTTTTTTTWTATAGTGTACAATTTTTGGTAAACTTTTTGTCAAGCTTTTTCCAGTGAAAAATAGACAGCACACAACTTAAGTTTAGCTGCAGTGACTGTAGTTTCCTTGAAATGTCATAATTCCTGTTACAAATATGCTTCCTTATGAAAGGAAAGTGTAATTATTTTGCTAATATGCATGAAAATAGCATTTGAGAGATGGAAACAATATGGTACTGTTTGACTTGGAATTTACTCCCCAGCTGTTAATAACCTGCCTACGTCTCTGGTGGGATTCTCAGTTTGTTATTCCTGTGCTTACAACAAATAGCAACTGTTTCTGAAACCAGGAGCTGGGCCAAAGGGAAAAAAAGAAGACCAAAACACCTAAACAAACCCCTTAAAGTCCATATTGTGTATTTAAATTAGTTCCCTAGAGCAGCAAGAAGTAAAAAATCTCATGTGCATCTTGTTGTATTTTATTTTATATTTTTTATATTATTTAATTTTTGGAGGAAGCAAATGTTTATGACAGCCTTTTTGAAATTACATTTGCAATTACATATGCATTCTATTGTTAAATAAATAACATCAGTGATTAGTAATAATATATTTCCATCAAGTTTTCCCAACGCCATATGCATGTGGTGGACCAAAAGACTGTCTTACTTTGAAAGACAGTTACAAAGTCCCAGATTTTCAGTTCATCATAATTTGTAAAAAACACAGCAACTGAATACTACATGAATTATATCTAATGCCTGGGCATTCTTGACAGTCATTTTGATATATATGTTTTGGGTACAATTTTCTAAACTATTTAAGTGACTGAAGAGTGAAGGTTTAATTTTCAAAAAAGGTATATACCAGTTGAAATCTGATTAGACCTACTAACGTCTACTTTTCTAAATGTCCATGCAAAATAGAAATTAAGGTTCTTGAAATTTTTTTTCCTTATTAGATTTTACTTCAGGCAAGTAAAAAAAAATTGCCTACTGACAAGATTATGTAATTGAATTTGCCACACAGTCTCTCTCCAAGCATCGCTACTTAGTCGCTTCATCACAAGAAAATTGGCTTTGTTGAACATCCTGAATATTAGCAAACTTAAATGCCTCAAAGAAAAGCATGAGACAAAAAATCAGCACACCATCAGTACCTACTGGCCTTATGTCCTTTTATTCTACTGCTATCAACAGAGGCATTTCACTGGTGTGATCTGTAGTACATACACTTATAAAGAAAGGTAGGTATATGAACGTCTTTAATAGAACTTGAACTTTTGCTCCAAACTTACATCAAATTCATGTGTATTGATTTTATGGTATGACCTGTCTCCCTAGCACAGGAAAGTCCCATAACCTGTCTGAAAAAACTAGATTTATCACTTCAAATAATTAGTCTAGCTTCCCCCTTACTGACTTGGATTTTTCCTCTACTTTTTGCTAAAATGACACATCCCCAACACTAATGAAGCACATACATTATGTTAGAGGGTTTGGGGTTTTTTTGTTGTTGCGAGCACGTGGCAGTGCTTCCAATCCCCTGAGGGTTGATATATTGGTCAAATAAATCTTCCAGATAGGTAATAATACAGTGCATTCTGTAATGTTCCTTTACACGTCATATTATTTACCTGCACTGCTTATCAGCAATTGCATGTTTGCTGGAAAAAAACTGCTGTCGTGTGGGCAGTTCTTGCTTCATCGGCATGATCGCTAACTGGGAGACAGTAAAACTCTTGTTTAGAGGTGCTAAGAGGAGATAAGAGGCAAGCTGTTTGAAGTACTCCAGATCTCTGGATGAGTTAAATCTTGCGCAGAGATCCAGAACATAGATTATGCATGAACCATGTCCTGACAAAACATTATTTTGATAATTGAAGTGGATCTTAAGTGATGCATAGTTCTGTGTTGACTATTTATACAGCAGTGGATAAGATCAGGTGTGCTATTTATCCATAGGCCAGTCCAAGGACGGGGCTGTGCATCCATAGGAGAAGCCATGCAAAGGAACTCTGATCCTATTGTACAGGAAACTTGAATACTACCCCTGTGCTTTAGATTTGGAGACAGAAAGGAAGTAAAAGAGGACTTGGTTTCACACCACAAAGAAAAAAACACCTGCACCTCACCATTTCCTTGGGAAATGATTTGTCTGCATGCTCCCCTGTTTCTGAGTGTGGATTGGAGGGTATGTGTGCACACTCTTGCGGTTAGCCCATCCAAAAAGGAGACAGGGCATGACCTATCTGCCCTTACTGGGGCAAGTGTRAGAAATGTATGAAAGCAACGGAAATTGACTGCATTTTTCAAAGGCACATACTTTTTGTGGTGCATTGGTGCAAGAGAATTTAAGAGCTAATGAGTAAAATTATTAGAATTGTAAGATGCAACTGAAAATATGCCAAGGAATATGAATAAAATTTCTTCCTAATAGATATAGAAGAAATCAGTAGGCTCAGAATGTAAGGTTTATAAAAATAATGTCTTTAACTTTCCAAGTATATATTTTCCACATTGTGAAAAATGTTTGTAATTCAGATTTAGGTATTTTCAGAGTCATAGAATAGTTGAAGTTGGAAGTGATCTCTGGAGGTTATCTAGTCCAATTCCCCCCTTGCTCAAAGCAGGGTCAATTAGAGCAGGCTGCTCAGGACTTTGTCTGGTTGGGTTTTTAGTATCTCCAAGGATGGAGATGGTGCCACAACCTCTCTGGCAAACCTATGCCAAAGTTTGAATGGTGTTTGTGAACTGTAGCCTGAAACAGAAAATGAAAATTACTCTTCCATTTTCAATGTCTCATCTGAGCAAAATAAGACACAAATAATTAGCAACAAAATAACTATATTTTAACAGCTCTTCTCCTGTTTTAAAATATTTTCAGATGCTGTTAGTAACAAGAAAAAAACAAACTATTTTGTTGGCTTCCTTTAGTGCATGTAATGAAAGTCTGCTCTTAAATAGTGTAAATTTGGTGCCAGTCCTTTCTCAGAAAGCCCCTGCAGATGCTGACCTTGCTGGCAGAAGCATACGATAGAAGCACCAGAATCTTTCCACTGATTTCAGTGGGCTTTAGTGCTAAAACAGATCTCAGATCTTTTAAGCAGACATGAATTTGTCTCACTTATATTTGACTGAGATTAGGCAATTATGAGAAAACAGTTTTAATATTTAAATTAGTCAAATGCTTAATTATGAAAGTGCTGAAAGAAGAATGCTCAGCTTCATTGCACTTCAATGGCTTGTAAATTGGCACGTAGTTGTAAATTAACTCCTGGATTTCTTTAGGTTAATCAAATCAGATTTAATGATGTCTTTGAAATCCACAGATTAAAGGCATAAAAGTGTGCATCATAGCATGGGGGAGAACCATAGTAATAGTTGTTAATTTCTATTTTGTTCTCTTTTGTTCTCTGTTCTTTTCCCGTAGACCCGCAAAAAAGAATAGAAGTGCAGTATTTCTGGGAAGCATGTATTCTAGTGATGCTAAAGCCCTGATTTTCACAAAAAAATCCCTGATAAGGTCTTCACTGCTTTTCTCTGACCATTTATTGCAAAGGACTTCTATTTTCCTCTTCTCTTCACTTCCCTTTTTGTAGACTTCCYATCACTGATCCTATTGCATTGCCTAGCATGCAAAACATGGAAGCTGACATTTCTGTTCATTTACTTATCAAATTTTCCATACAGGTGACAATGTAATAAAACAGTAAACACATTTGTTAAACATCAGTATTTCATCTTGCTGTCTGGAAAAGAAAGGGGAATTTTTAAAAAGAATTATTTCTAGAGATCTGTTAGAAAGATAACAACAGGGAGACAGATGATGTGATTCAAGTAAAAGCATTGGTAAATATCTTGTCTATAGTCTGAAAACAACAGTGTTTTAGGAACGGTACCTGAAAGAGTGAAACCACATGTCTAACAAGTGTGTATCTTCTATTGTTTATCAAAGTGAATGTGAAAGAGTGCGAGGGAATAGGAAAACCCAGTGCAGATTTAAGGCATGAATTCACACCTTGCTCTGAAGGTCATATGCAGCTGACTCAGCCTCAAGTACCTGGTAAGAAAGGCTGGGGAGCTAATGTCAGGTGCATGCAACGCCAGCCACTTCTTCCCCTCCATGCTCCCTGCTACATGAATCACTTTTTGTTTTTAATATGTTAACCAAGAGGGCCAACTACCTCAAGAAAAGACAATTTGCCTTTTTTATTTGTGGACAGAATTCTTATTGCTAATCTAGTTATCAACTGATATTTTCTTCTGTTGTGGTACTTCCTAATAATAATTAAAGAAGTTCAGGAAAATATTTCCATGCAAATTTGGTTCTATTTAAGCATCTTTATTATCCACCAAAACAAAACTTGATGTTTGACTCAAGCCTAGATCATCATGAAAACTTATCAGTGTCAAGAAAATCTTGTTTTCTTTCCACCTTCAAAACTCATAGATGTTTGCTCTGATTCTGTGAAAAGCAAGACATTTCATAATCTTTACTCTAAACTTCTACAGTGTTTCATTCATGTGAAAGCTAGTTTTACTATGAGCAGGAAACAATCACTTTTCTGTGGGAGGAAGGAAAGGCCTTTGTGGCAAAAAAATGGCTCTAACTCTCTGCAGATAATAGCAGCTTTTCACTTGGGAAAAAATTTGAAAAAACAATATGTGTTAGAATGGACTGCTTCCCCCTCAGAAGGCTGGGTTAACGTCTGCCAGTTTACCATGGTGTGTTAAAAGGCCCTGGAAAGCCAGCTGAAGCTTTGAAGAGTCCAAGCAGGCAGAATACTTCCAGCACTCCAGTTAGCGTAAATTTAGTGTTCCAGCAGTCCAAATTTAGAGCATTTCTTTGTTGTTGGACAGCATATTCCTTCCAGCATATGCTCCCTGGCTTGAATATTCCCCAGAGAAATGGTGACAGTACAGACATCCACGAAGAGTAAAAACTGAAATTAAGCCCACCCCTTTTATAAACTGAATAGGCTTCCTGTTCCTCTCTCATTCATATAAAGGGCAGACAAATTTTGGCCCTTAATGTGCTCCAGAGAAAACCCATCAAAGTTATCAATAAATAATGAGTTGATCTGCTGTGTACAAATGTTACAGGATGATATGATCCTAGCCTTGGACAGGTTGGCTAAACAGTGACATTTGTGATCTCAATATTCAGTACCTGGCATTATGTATAATCACCTGTACTTGAAGGTTACCAGGCCATTAAGGTCTTATTTCACACCCTCTTTGCACCAGTGACAAGGCAATGGATATCTAGGTCTCACTGCTCCGGTTGTCCTGAGTGTTTTCAAAAAACAAGCAGGAGGCATAAAGCTTACAGTGATTAGCCTCAGCTGGGATTTAGCCATGTGCACAAAATAAATAAATAAAATGGTTTGGTTTAAGTGTAAAAATTCACCAAATGAAAAAAAAACCCCTTCAACCCAGCTCTCATTGTTATTCATAGCCATAAGCAAGAGTTTGTTAGGCGCTCCCTAGGTAGTCTTTCATCTGCTTTGTAGCTGCGTGTCCTAGCGTAGAAGTATGAGCACTCACTGTTCAGTAGCCCTTCATGTATTGCAGTCCTGTGACTGCTCAGACAAGACACACCTCTGATCAAAATCTGGCTGCACAGGTGGTTTCTCTGTAGTAGCATGAGATAAATTTATCGCTGACTAAAAGAATATTTTCAGTGAGCTTGAATCACAATGAAGAAATCATCTCCTGCCTGACTTTTGGCCAGCAAACTTTGGTAATGGGTTTTTGTGGTGTTCAAGGAGAGACATTTATCCCAGTGTGACAAATATTTCCCTCTCTCTCTTTTGCTTTATTATGTTTAAAAATAGATGAATTGGGAAAACATTTGTCTTGTGTAGACTGTGCAGGAATATTAAGCAGCCTGTGCCTGTTAGCAGCTTTCTTAATCATGCTTGGTTTACTGTCATGCACCATTCTGGTGGAGAGAGACCATTTCACAGCACTGTAATACAGCATCTGTATTTTTCATTATCAGCAAGAGGGTCTAAGCTGTTTTCTTTTACATCCCTTTCTCCCTTCAGTTTTTACAGTAGTGGTTACAACAGAATAAGCAAAACGTAAATTACCAGTTAAAAGCCCAGTCAGAAGAGAAGGAAAGCCATGGGAGGTACGGAATACTGCTTGGGTTGTGCCCAAACAATCCATTACTATGGGCTGCTTGCCATTTTTCAGCCACCTGAGTGTTGTCACGGCTTCTTAGAAACACAGAATAATTCAGGTTGGAAGGGACCTTGGGAGTTGATCTAGTTCAACCTCCTGCTCAAAGAGAGGCTACACTTAAATAAACCCAGACTGCTAAGAGCTTTATCCATTAGGATCTTGAAAGTCGATGTTGGCACCACTCATTTTCCTAATGCAAATCCCTGCCTAAAACATGACCCAAATTCCTTTGTCACCTCAGCTACCTAACGGGAACAAACTAGTGTTTATACAAGTCTATTTTGTTTTCCATTTCTCTGCTAAAAACCAGGATCCTTTCTGGAGATAGGGAAAAAAGGATGTTTTTATGGTAAAGTGAATGAGTTATGAGAAAGTCTTCCAAGCTCTGCTGCAGTAATTTTCAGAGTAAGCCCTTTCCTCTCGCTGTACAACATTCCTCTGGTATAGCAGCATGGATGTTATATGCTCTGGGTCCTTCTCAAACATTGTGAGGTAAAGTAGTCACATGAGAGAATATCTGCTTTTTATCTTTACTTGGAATGGCTGATCAAGTCTCCAGCTCCAGTAATGAAACAACTATTGCCGTCCCCTTTCCTGAACTTTTGTTGTGCCTATTAGTGATCTCACAGAGAAAACACAAGCTGCCAATGTGGTGTCAAACAGGCTTAGACCTGGAAGTTTGTCCTAAGGTGTCAAACAGGCTTAGACTGGAAGTTTTTTCAGGAATGAATTATATCTGTCCAGGTGCTTGCATAGGATCAAACACAGCAGTGTCTGAGATGGGGTGTTGGGTCCTACTGAAATGCAAACAGCAAATAAATCAAAAGGTTAAACTTGTCACTGTGCAAAGATTGTTGCCAATAAACAGTATAACTCTTTGTCAGCTGTACTCTGTGTGTACAGTGTGTGAAAACACACAGTAATCCATGGCTGTGTACTGTCAGAGAGGTGCAGGCTTTTCTGTCTGCAAGTTTTACAACAGCAACATTTGAGATGCAACCCTTCCACTCAGCTGAACCTGCCAGACAACCTTCCCATGACTTCTGGCCAGCCCTGCCCTCGCCTTGCTAGGTAAGAAGGTTAGTATGTCACTGAAGGCACTGCTGACACCAACAACTGTTGTTTCTCATAAATAGCAGAAGCCAGATGTGAACTATTAGACAGCATTCGCGATTCAGACTCAAAAAGCTTTTGAGCTTCTTTTCATGCTGAAGGCAGAAATTGAAGATATTAATTGCACTGCTTATAGCTTCAGCCTCTTCATCTGAATGAGATGCTTTGTGATTTCCATAAACCCCAGGAGTATGATGCTTGAAGCTGAAATATATTTCCTGACAGATTGACAAATAGGGCAGATTTTTTTCTTATTATAGCTATCGGAATTGAAAACACTACCACACAGAGATGCCAAAAAAGACTCTTTTTATACATAAGGGTATTGTTTCCAGAAATGCTTTGAAAGATTTTCTCCATTAATATTCCTCCTTTTTGTCCCACACAGGGAAGTTATTTTTTTAACTGATTATATATTGCATAAAACCCAATGTAAGTCTTAAAACCACTGAGGATACTTTGTATAATGAAAAAGGCTTCATTCTACCATTGTTCAATACTGAGATAAATCAGAAGTAATTTTACTACAGTCATGGTGTCTGATAGGTGCAAGGGAGATCAGAATTGCA
Source organism: Phoebastria nigripes (assembly GCA_035582835.1). Lineage (NCBI taxonomy): Eukaryota > Metazoa > Chordata > Aves > Procellariiformes > Diomedeidae > Phoebastria > Phoebastria nigripes. The sequence goes on from JAYKAV010003242.1 coordinate 190,918, forward strand.
GCCAGGTGTTTTTCCAAAGAAGTATTCTGGGAGATACTGACATTACTGTATTTTGGTTGTACACAAATGATTAATGGTAGAATCATATGCCATCTGTTCATGATAATTATATGAAATGTTTGTAATAAAACCTAAAACTCAGCATGTTTGTTAAACTCCTGAAATTCAGACCATTACTATGGAAGATTTATTAAGGCCTATGAATTTTATACTGGAAATTGGGATCCTGCCATGAAAGAATCTGGAACAAGATGCCGCATTGTTTGTTGAATCAAAGGAGTTTTAATGTGAGCAGTATTCTTGTTTTTGTGAGATAATTTTGTTTTGGGGCTCTGAGTATGAGTGAAACTCAACCCAAACTTCAGATGAGAGGAAGCAAGGGTGAACTTTTGCAGAAGAGAAACAAAAAAGGGCGTCCTGGTAAGTCTCTTGACAACTTACTGTCAATTATCAGTGACTTCACTCAAAGCAGGGTATGAATGGGTATGCCAGTGCATAGGTATGTGACAGAGTGTGTCAGAACAAAAGATGAAAGCTGTCAGCTGTCCCTTACCCTTTTCCTGAAACAGCATCTGACCATGAATCTCTCTTCCCAGAGGTGCAGCCCTTTTCTCCTATTATTGCAATGCCTGTTAGCCAGAGGGAGAAGAGGTTCCCAGCACAGTCACTGTACCAGGCAAGAAAAGGCTTCCCTAAATAAGAGTGCAAATTTGTCAGGAAGAAGAGGACTGGGTTCAGGTAACATAACACCTGAATTTTGAACAACACCCTGTCCTATTTAAATTAGATTGGTGTCCCTTTCTGAGCAATTTCAAGGATGCATAGGTGCTTAAGAACACCCTTGGTGGTGTTAGCCTCTTCCTGAGGGGATGAGTAGAGGACCCTGCACACAGTATAACCTCATCTCAGAGTCTTGCCTTTTTGCTGCAATGGACTGGGTTAAATCCCAGCAACAAAAAAAGGAATAAATGGAAACACAAAATGCATGGCTTGTATTCTGCTCGGCTATGTGTGGGTGTAAGGGAAAGCAAGTATTACTGCCATTTATGAGATGTAACAGACATATTCAAGTGTTCTGCTTTTAGACATTTCATTCTTTTATTGGAAAGGGAATACAAACCCTATCACTTTTGTCTGCTAATGAAGAAAAGTACTTGGGAGCTGCACTAATCCAATGAATAGGAAGGCCATGCACTAAGGATCAGAAAATCGGGTTCTATTCACAGCTCCATGCTATCTGCCTTTTAGTCTTTTCCATGTTCACAGTGGAGGTGATAATGCTTAACTGCCAACAGAAAATATTTTGTGATCTATAGCTGAAAAGCACCATATAAGTCTAAATATTACTTCAGTATCTTCTTCCCACCCACTCAGTAAGTAAAATATGTGAGAGTTATGGAAAGTGATGTGATAATTATTATACAGAGGCTGAGCTTTGAAGTTGAAAGCATGTTATAGCTCATTATATATAATACCTCTCAGACACTATGCCAATGAGCTTGGTATAAAAACTCAACAGAACAGACACTTAGCAGGCTAAAATGGCCACAGGTAGTGCAGCACAGTTGCAGTTTCCTTGAACGAGCAACATGCATAAACGTCACAAGCTACTTTGGGTGCAAAACTTCACAAGCTCTGATTACCACGCAATAAAGGATGCTCTGCTCTCCAGAGCTCTGGGCGATGGAACGCATTTCACATCTGGGGAAGTTACAGACAAAATGCAGTGCATAAGGATGCTGGGTCCTCTCACTGCTGAGTTACCAGGAGGGCAAATAGTTAAACAACACTTTCTTTTTTTTTTTCAGGCTTTAAAACCAGCTTCTAATTTTCTATTTTTTAAAGATGCTTTATAATGCAATTAGAGAGCTCCTGGAAGCACTAATTGGATCATAAAGTGCCTTCTTCATGTTCCAGCTGAGGAGAGAGGAAAAAAGGATCACTTCACGTCCTCTTTGCACCTGCTAAGATGTTTGTGAGACACCTTACAATTAAATTATAAGCACCTAAAGGAGACTTTAAATTACATACTATAGAGCTAGAACCTTGGGTCAGACAGCAGAATCCACAAACTCAAAGCTTACAAAAGCCTCATATCCACCTTCTGGCACTTTTAAACCTCCTGGGGTGGAAAAAGACCTTTGTTTTTCCAGTGCCCTGAGTTCTTAATATTCTCTCTCAAAACTATGGTCTAACTATATCCTAGGCTAACTGCAATTTCTTGCTGAGCGTACAATATGTCTTTTCAATACTCTGGCCCAGGAGGGAACCTGACAGCAGGCATAACATGGATGGTTCTTATAATCACTAACAGCTCCTGGGTAGTCATCTCTGAAATGGAACTGCCCAGCTGATGTGAGGAGGTGGAGACTGTGGAGCTTTTATCCCCCATGGAGGCTGGTATGGGGAAATGAGACAATTATGGTGCTAAATCTGGAAATTGTATGAGAACAGTGCAGGTTGCAGTAACCCCGAAGCAGTGTGAGGGAGAGGCGAGTCAGGGACACAGGCAAGCAGAGTTTCATGAGATTGCTGTGCCACACTCATGTATTCTGCCTACCATAGCACAAGTGTTGGTCCCCTTCTATTGCTTCACAGTCTGCACACAGATTTGATACTGGTGGAAGCATGAGAAGGGGACCGACCAGTCTGGCAAAGAGGCTCTTGGCTGTTCATGTTTCTGACTGCTGTATTAACCAGTATCAAATCTGGTTTTATATTTTATATAAATATAAACTGGACTTATATTTTATAGTCCTCTTTGGAAAAGGGTATCCAGAGACCTCTGAAATCAGTATACTACTTTGGGTTTTCAGTAGCAGGGCTGTAAATCAGAAAGTATGGCAAAAACTGGCTGCTGGGTCTCTAATCTCAGTATACAAATACACATAAACCCTGGCCAATCAAGTAACATACTATGCCTAACAGCCCAAAGGCCTAGAGAACAAAGTATCACCTACCATCAAGTCAGTCTGGTAGAGGTACAGTAACTGTACAACCATAAATTAATACCTGCTCCTGCATATAGAACTGAACTGGAATTTTTTGGTATCTTGGACTATTTGGATATTTCTCCATACACAGGGTTCCTGACTAGAATGTAGCTTTGACTTCAATTTATAGAAACATTTAGGATACAGATACCTAAATACATTTATGAATTAGACCCCTATTGAAATCAATCATCTTTAGGCTCCTAAATGCATATGTGAACCCAGATCTTAGCCGCCCTCTTTCTGTTCAGGTAACTCCTGGACGTCTCCATGAAAACCGTCAAAAGATTTTTGTTTCTCATGTGATTTGTGTGCCATGAAATTCTGTATGGAATGACAGTGTACAGCCATCAATGTTAAGAGGCAAGAATGATGATTCTGTGGGCTGCCTATCTGAACTGGATTTTGAACATATGTAAAGTGGGTGAAAATCTCTAGCTGAAAGGAACCTCTGTTCCTTTCAGTCCTGCTCAATAACATACTTTGAGCTTTTGTTGGTTTGGTGGCTTTTTGTGGCTTTTCTTCAAAGTCATAAGACATCACCGTTGGCTTTATTCTTTCAGTTTTCAACACACATTTTCCTCTCTTCTTATTAAGTAATATAAATATACTTTGCATAGTTTGATTTTGCATATATAACATTCTGTGAAATTATGTTCACATATTGTTTAACCTGGATCATCCTATTTCCCACATCCTGTGTATTTTTTTAAGATGGTTATTTAATTATGGTTTCTTCATGTTGACTGTTCTGCTAGTTATACCAATTTACAATATATCATTTATTCTCTTTCTCTATAGAGTGTTTTAATAAGAAACTGTATGCCTTAATGACAACATATAGTATCGCTTATTCTATTAAAAGTGGACTACCTGCTCTACTCTACCCATTCTGATATAAGAATCAGTTGCTGTCTGTTAATTCATTTTGGTACCTCCAGCAATCCACTTAAATCAATGGACTAACAGTGGTGTAAACTTTGAATCACTTATCCATTTTTATTGGGGAAAAAGACACACCACAAATCCTGCTAAAATCAGCTACTGTTTTCAGGCTGACTACACAGACAGACACATAAATACAAGGATGGTGGCTATACAAAATACGATTAGCTCAGAAAAGCAGATACCAAACTATTCCTTTCCTGAAGGAATAGCTGAAGGAATAGCTGAAGACCACAAGCCAGTCTGTTCCAGTCTCCATTATACAAAAACCTTTGGCTGCACCTTGAAACTTTAAAATAATAGTAAGATTGTTACTGTTTCTTTCCTATTCTTTCCTAGCTATGATTCCTACTAAAAGGCCCCAAAAAGCTGAAAGCACTTAGGTTGATAGTATTCTGATACTGCTGTTTATCACAATTTAAATTGGTGTAAGCTCTCTGAGGCAGAAACCATTTTATAGTTCTGTGCTGGCAGTACATTGTACATGGTGGGAATTGAAAGACGAGGATCCTAAGAGCTACTACCAAAAACTGTCATCGTAAGCATTCCAGCATTACTTAGGAAGAACCCTTCGTAGCAGTTTCCAAAGCAATCAGAAGGAAAAAGCATTGCCTTTCAAAATCCTGATCCATTTACATAGCTTATTTCTATGCTACTGCTTACACAATAAAGATTTTTAGCTTCCACATTCAAGAGATTGCAAATGACCTGTGAAATAAAATGAAGGAAATAATAGAATGAGATACATGACAATATCTATTTAATTTCTCTAGGATGCTGTAATGATGAAAACAATAGGTATTGGGGAATTATAATCAGCAGGGTATTCAAATAACCCTGGAGCGCTGTGGGGAGTAATTTTTGTTTAATGCTGTTTTTAAAGTTTTAGTAAAGCATTTATGGAGAAATATTTTAGTGAAATTTTCCTTTGCCCACCCACATTTTTCAGCTTGTCAGTCAAAACATGTAAAAGCTAGGAAGTTAAAGAAGAAAATACAGGCTATGTTTTCACTTCATTTTTGCATCAGGTTTAGTGAAAAAAAATCAAAACCAACAAACCAAGAAATGAGTATTAAGAGTCAAACACAGAACGGTTGACATTTTACACAACTAACATTTGCTTGTAGGAACAGAAGAGGAATAAGGGGAAAAGTGAGAAGTTTAGTGTCTCTAATTCTCTAACATATCATGCACTGTGACTGGGTAGGAGGAAGAAATGCACCAGCAGAAAGTACTCAAGACTACAATAACCTTTGATGCTGAGTCAGACATGAAGACACATGTTTCAGTCCTTACATTCAGTACTAATGATCATACTTACCCAGCCATCAACATTTCTCACTGGAAATCAGCAACCATCTCACCTGTCATTAACCAGATCTGTCTAAAACAGAAAAGTTTATGCATGGGCTGCTTTGCTATGTTACAAAATGAAGGTAGAGAAGGCTGCAGCATGACTAGGAGAGATCAGGAGAATGCGTCTACTATGGGCCATGACAGCATCATAACCTTTTGGCTTACATCCCACCCACTCTGCCCTGCAGTTAATTACATTAGCAAAACCAACAAAAATCGACACAGAACAATCGCTGCTTTACCCTCTGGCTGTTTCAGCTACTGTTTACAGGGAAATGTTTTCTTTCTGCTTTGTGATTTTTTTCATAAAGACTGAAAAACATCTGAACAGTTTGTCCTTTCCTGGAGTTGAAAGGAGTCTCTCTGGTGGATAAAGGCATCCCTTGTCGCTCTATAAATTGCAACTATTGTTTAGCTGAAGTCTTTGATTTTGGATCATAGAGGGCAGGCAAGAGACTGATGATTGAAGGAGCTAGACAAGATTAGAGAAAAAAATCAATAAATGTATAAACAAAAAGAGGTTTTCAGGCTTTAATCAGGTGATTTATTGCACATTTTGTGCCTCCTTTTGCATTTAAGTTGTTAATGTAGTTCTACACAACTGACTTGACTACACTTTGCTTTGTCTTCTGGAGTGCCTTGTACATGAGCAGAAGAATAAATATCTTGTGTAACATATGAATTGGAATAATATTGCTGAAAAAAAGAAGAAAGAATAGAAGAACTTGACCACAGGAGATGAAYACAGCATCACAAAACTGAATGCATGTCCACAGAACGATTTCTTGCCTGTTGACTGGGGAGAGGTTTGAAAGCAAAATGCTATACTCCCTTGCAATAACTGACTGCTTATACAAGAGGCAGCAGAGAATGGTTTCAAGTTTAAACAGGACCTGTGGGCTGCAGCAGCCTTTGATTGTATAAAGCTGAAGGGAAAGTATAATCTGCATTTCAATGGCAGGAAAGCAGATACAAGAACTAACATCTGATGTCTTTAGACACTGGTGATCCATTTACTATACGTGCATGTGTCTGTTAAGCATCCTTCCATAATATAGTCGTAGAAGTAACCTTCTGGGTAACTTTGGTCCATACTCTGGTTAAGCATAGAAATACAGACCAATCCCAACGCACATGCCAGACCACATCTCCTATTTTCGCACATGAAGTCTGATCGAAACTCACTTGAAATTCATGGGTATTCTTCCAGTGATTTCAATGGACTTCAGATATGGCTTGGAGAAAAAAMCAAAAACCAAACCAAACCAAACCAAAACCCCTCAGCATTTTGTGACTTAAAATCTGCTACGATCTATTTGTGGAATTACATGAATTAAAGGCATCAGAACAGGCTGCTCTCTGAGAAGTCACTGATTTCTATTGAGCTGGGCATGGGCAGGGTTGTAAGCTGTCCTGTGCTGCTGCTGAGTCTTTGCATGAGAAAATCCTCAAGAAGCAGAACGTATGCTGGGAATGCAAGGCAGTACAGAAATCCTGTCCTGACTTGCAGGACTTTTGAACCCTATTGGGTTCATCGGACAYAGTGCCTACAGCCACAACTAATGGGATAGATAATAACTATTGCAGTACATTCCTAGATGTTATTGTGCATTGGAATGGGGCAGCTCTAAAGAGAGGGTTGGGCCAGACAGGCAACTTCTACTTTCCTGAGGAGTAAACCACAGCTTGTTATCACTACACATATTCTCCCACCTGAGAGAGMAACAATGGACATTTATCTGGATCACCTAATTCTTTCAGAAAAGTGTCTATCTTCAGTCCTAAAATCATTGCTGAGATAAACACATTCTTGCTAGATCCTGGATCTTACTTTGTACCATTCCTTTTGAAGCCCTGTTAAAGACTGAATGCAGCCAGTATTATTTCACTAACGTGTAGACTTGTATCATCATATTAATGAAAACAGTCTTTTGACCATTTTCTGTGGTACACCGTGCAGTAAAGCCAATTCCTAGGGGATAAGGAAATGCTCAGTCAAGTTCACAGCAGATAGGGCTTCTTCCTACATTTGTTATGCAACATTCATAAATGACAATGGTTGTGAAGGTCCTCAGTGCCTTCCATTTTCAGAGTGTGATGTCCTTTCCATCTCAGGTTTGATGTGAAGATCACAGCTCAGGCTACATCCTTGCACTGTGACTGCATGCTCTTTCTTATAGAGCTTTCTGCATGTGATAGTGTGGAAGGGGAACAGTTCATTACATTGCCTGGAAAATTCATAATTAGACACATATCTTTTTGTAGATAAGATATGCCGTGTTGCTTCTTATCTTGCATGCATTGCTTTTTGACAGCATTTCTCCTACAGCTAACTGGATCCAAAACATTTTGAATAATGCGATAAATCTTCCTCATACATCTGATCCATATTTTTGCCTATGATATTTTGTCTATTTGCCAGGCCTGGGTGGGTTCTTTCTATCATCCCTCATACAATATTCTTACTGATTCACCTTGTCTTCTTCCTCTGTGTTTGGGGCCCAGAGCAGGGGTTCCTTGAGCATTTAGCAGTATTACGTCAGGGTGATAGTTAGATATGAGTGATAATAGTTGTCTTTTGAAAGTCCCAGAGGCTGAGCATACAGCTGGAAGAAGACAATGTAAGCAGTCCAGTTCTCTGGGATTTTCACATCCCCTGCATTGTCCACCATCTGCTACAAAATTTTTCAGAGCACCAAAAAACTGGGCATTAACCTTCCTTGCTGCAAGTTCAAACAAAGCCCACAAATCTTTTACCCAAAAAGGTAAAATATACTCCTCCAGTCACAGATAATGATTTTGTAGTCCAAGGAAAAATAAGAAAATTTTGTGTAAATTGTACACAAATAAATATGTTTCTGCAGAGCTGTAATGGAGAATGGATCTGTCCAGCCACTCAAGCATTTGGCATGTAAAATGGATTCCTGAATGTACCACACTTGGGCACACATGCCTGGTCAGTAGTATGCTGCAAAGGATGAAGAAGACCTCTCTGTTCAGCCATTGCTCATTTGCATCTTCCCCCGTCTTAGTAATTCAGGGGTTCAAGATAGCTGCACTGCCAGATCACTGAAAATCTATGTGATTTTAATGGTCTTTCCCAGACTTGCTACAATTTTTTACTGCTAATAGGGACACCTAAAAAAAGCAAAAGAAAAAAGGTTGCTTTCCTGCAGATTGACTTCACAGGTTAACTTTCACTGAAGTCTGAATAAGGATGGTGCTTCAAGAGAAACACACGGTAGTCATGAAAAAGCATAGGCTCACATTCACTTTTGTTTGAAAGAAAAGTTATGTTAATGAGGCTTTTGTTTTATGCAAAAAGTAAACTTTGTCAATTAAAAATTAATTAATGAATTAATAGGTTATATGAAACTTCCAGAAAACCAAACAAATAATGGCCTTTAAGTTCAGTTTAATTTATTCCATTTTCTGTTTCAATTAGAATCCATTAGGAAAGTAATTGTCAGTATTCATTGGCAGAATTTTTGTAAAGGCTCCCAGATTGCTTGGCTTACACCATCACTCTGCCAACCACAGCAGAGCTTCACCAGTATCAAATCTGCACAACTGAGTGAACAGTCAAACATGAGGCATATAAAGCTCTTGCACAGTATAGGAAACTAATGGTTAGACTCTACCTTGCTTTAGACAAACTTCACAGAAAAGGATCAGCCCAGCGTAAGATCATCTCCAAGTGGCATAAAGCTATTACAGTGTAGAGGGGCCTTGTATATCTAATGTATGATTAGATGATAAATTTCACGCCTATATAATGTGCTCTAGTGATTTCTGTTCATTGCAATGGCCTGTTGGGGCTAGCTTTGCTGTGGAGAAGTCATGATGCAGCGTGGTGCTAGGCAGCATAAAGATGGCTCAGGGCTCTCAATCAATTTGCTCCAGTGCAGTTTACCAACTGGGACAAACACAGCAGATAGCTGTGCCACATATGAAGTCTTCCACAAACCATATAGGCTGATAGGCCTAACCCAGTGCACCATACCCAGTATGGTCATAGAGGGAGGTACAGCCTCCTTTCCCTTCTCAGCCTTGGCAGGTTTGTGCCTTGCCCGAAATCAGAATAGACTGAAATACTATGAACTGTGACTTGTGGTAGTTCTGCCTCGTCAACATCAAGCATTTATAGGAATATAGCTACACTGAGTTTGGTTCCCAAAACTGGTAAGAGAAGCAAACACAGGTTAAGACTTAAGATCCTACACCAGGCTATAACATCATGCTCCCATTTCAAGAATTTGTCACTTTGCTTTTTCAGTTAAAATATAGAGAAATAAACAGTAATGGCATGGATTTGATCCTAAATGAATGCTGAGTGCTTCAGCCTGAACCCAAGTAAGTCCCCGACTCACTGGCAACACAACAGATCTTCTGTTGGAATTGCTTGCCTGGCTATGCAAATTGTTCTAGGAACAAACTATTCCTGACTTCAAGATAAGTTGTGAAAAATCAGGCTGACCTTTCTTCAGCTGAACTGCAGTTGGATGAGAGGAAATTAGTTTTGGCTTATCTAAAACTGGACGAAGATGCAGATTTCAGTATCCATTTGGCATTTATTTAGTTCTGTTTGCTAGTGAAGTCCAAAGGAGAAAGAACAAGGCTTGATTTTTTTGTGCCTGACTAGATTCTTCAGAAATCAAAACAAAATGATGCAACTGCACCGCCAAAAAAAGTAAACCTGTAATGAGATGGTGATAAAAGAAGATATGTAGTGTCTTTACAGGTGTTCATTCTCAAAATGTTTGAAAGTTAAACCGCATATTGTCATAATACCTCGCAAGATGCAAGAGAAACACCTGATTACTGACATGCTTGACACAGAGAACTAGATTTGTTTGACCTAAGAAAAGAAGGGATTTTAGCTTCCCAGTATTTCAGGAAAGATTTCATTTCATTATTGATTAAAGTGTTTTTTTTTTTTAATGGAGTGAATACAAACATGTAAAGAAAAATACTCCCTCTATCAATGAATTTTTAAATTCACTCAATTTGAATGGGAATGACAGTGCTTTTGGTTTTATGACAATGTTCCTGATTATCAATCATGACATAACTTTTAAAACATACATTCCTTCATACCTTGAATGGACACAATCCTTTAACATGCAAACCAAAGTATGCGTTACCTTARAGGCCATGTATTATACATCCAAGAAAAAAAGCCACCAAAACATTACCTATGCTTACTCGGGAACACTTGGGATATCAGACTAAATTTTCATTTGGGAATACCAAACTTCATGTAGAGTCCTACAGTTGGCATGTGCAAATTTGGTAGAAGAGCACGTGGACAACTGCATAAACTTACATAGGGATGGATAGATGATTTGCTATTATAACTGAATATTAACATATATGTAGGTGGTACACATAACTGCATGTATGTTACTTGAAACTTCTGACCCACTACAGTCTCTGAAGGAGTGAAAACACTGTGGGACACAGGTGAAGTATAACAGTAACAGGCATCTTTTGATAACCTTACAGTTCTAATGAAAATTCCCTTTTATGCTGGAATCTCCCCTTGAGATCTGTGGCCAAATGTGATCAACACTGTAAAACATACCAACAGACAGTTCATGCTTGATAGGATAATAACCTTAGTAAAAAAGATAAATAGGAGAAAGGCAGCACTAACTTCCAACTGTTAAATGAGGAAATGTAGGCACTAGAAGATTAAATGATTTGCTCATGATCACACAGTCTGGTGCAAGGCCATGGAATTGGACCTAGACCGCCYGAGCTGTCTTGTGTCTATTGCGTTAAATATAGGCATGACTGTTTATATAATACATATAGCCATATACTTTGATAAAGTTTTCTTCTAGAGCTATGACTATCTCACATTGAACAGCTACAAATTTTGAYTATTCAAATCATTTAAGGTCACAAGAAGGTTTAAAGATATTTCTTCTTCAGTGGTATTATGCCTTTCAGAATTAAATGTTAGCAGGAAAATAAAATCAAAGAAAAACATCTAACGTTTATTTAAGAAGCGTACACATAGTACATTTGACATTGCATTAAAAAAACCCCACAACACAACAATGCTCTCTGAATGAACTGATAATTGCACTCAAGGTCAGGTATGAATAACACCTGAATTTTTCCATTTACTTATGATAAATCCCTGCTCATTAGAATACTGTATAATTATAAAATAGCTTAAACATGCTTAACTACCTGCACCCCCAACAATGCTTATGCTGTAGATGTATCCCATGAGAAGAAAGAAACACAGAGGTGCCTACTATTGCTCATAATGCTATGGAGCAATAACATTTTTGGACAAGATGTTCTGGGGACAAGCTGAATCTCAGGTCAGTGGAGATTTGTTGCATGTGGGCAGTCTTTAATAATTTCTACTTTCCTGTGGGTTGAAATACTAACAAAAAAGTAAAAACCTGGGACATCCACTACAGCACTAATCCAGACCTTGACAGCAAACCAATTTATTGTATACYGACAGGGTAAGCCACTGTCTTGAAGGATATATATTGTGAAGGCTCACAGAGTATAGTGATGTGAAGGTGCGGAAGAGATAAGAGGTTTATTTTGAAATTTTTGGTGCATATGCTGATGCTTTACTCTCCATTCTTACCCACCAGTAAAATGCGGTATTACAGCCCCTAGGTCCAGGACCAGAATATAAAAAGACCCTTCTAATGGAATAGAGAGTATTGACTAGCTTCTACACCAGTCTAAGCCATATGAACACTCAGTCTCCATGCAAACATACAGGGCATCCCCAAAACATACTGGCACATCTGACCTTTTTTTTTCATTCCTTTCAGAAAAAAATGTATTACTGAACAAAACACAGCCTTGGTGTCTATCTACTGCAGTCTGAGAGAAACACTAGAGGAAATCCAAAAAAGTTTGATGAATAGCATGCTGAAATTTTTACGTGTGCATGCCTCTGTTCTTTGTGATTCCAGCTAATATGAAAGCACCATGTGACAGGAAAAACAGCTCAAGACACTAAAATTTTAGGCCAAGTAGTGTTTCAATGGAAGGATTCTTATCCTAAGATTTCCCTTCCAGCTTTTCAGAGTGTCCTGGTTCCGGCTGGGACAGAGTTAACTTTCTTCCCAGTAGCTGCGGGGGGCGCTGTGTTTTGGGTTTGGTATAATAGGAGCCTCGATGGCCCATTGATGGGGTGTTGCTGGGTGGTGCTTGCACTGGGGACTTTTCAGCTTCCCATGCTCTGCCAGGTGCACGGGAAGCTGTAGGGGGGAAGCATAGCCAGGGCAGTTGACCCAGCTGGCCAATGGGGTATTCCATACCATGTGACGTCATGCTCAGTATATATTTAGGAGGCGTGGTCCGGAAAGGGGGGCTTTCGCATCTCGTGGCGGCCTGGGTGTCGGTCGGCAGGTGGTGAGCAGTTGCATTGTGCATCACCTGCTTTGTATATTCTATTATTGTTGTTATCATTGTTATTATTACTGTTCTACTTTGTTTTATTTCCATTATTAAACTGTTTTTATCTCAACCCACGATTTTTCCTACTTGTGCCCTCCCGATTCTCTCCCCCACCCTACTGGAGGAGGGGTGTGAGCGAGTGGCTGCGTGGTGTTTAGTTGCTGGCCAGGGTTAAACCATGACACAGAGGCAAGAGTTAACTTTTCTAAACCTATTTGAGTGTACAACTTAATGTCAAGGAATTCAGCATCTGGCAGAACTGGTTCCCAGCCTTCAAGATTTTCTGAGGTCTATCACAAACATGAGCCATCTTAAATCCTAACATCTGAAGGTCAGACCTGGGAAGCCTGCTGACAACAGCTAAGATTATTTTATTGATCATTGCCAAATGCAAACTGCAATAGATCACCTTTCTCACAAGTCTTTTCTATTCACTCATGCGTATTCCTGCATAACATTTGTATTAAATAATATCTTGAGATATCTTTCTTGACTGAGATTTCCTTTTTCAAGGTCTTCTATTTTTAAATATACATTGACCTCTCACTTTATTTTCAAACTTGACATCAGATGTTTGAATCATGTGCCATTATATAGCAGGTTAATCCATCTCTTTGAGTGGATGCATGGAGGTTTAATAGATAAAAAGGTGAAGAATAAACAATGAGTGAAATGAAAAAGGAGAAAGAATTTTGGAAGATATTTTTACCTCAAGTAAGACAAGGATGTAAAAGTCATAGCTATAATGTAGAATCTTTCTATTTTTTATTTTTTTTTAAAGAAAGGCTGACTAATAAAATAAATCTTATAAGCAGAGAGAAGAAACAAACATTGAGGATGAGAATAACTGAGGTAATTTCCAGAGCTAAATGGTGACAGATTAAAGCTAAAATTAATAGTTAGCAAGCTATTCATTCTTGCAGTTCTCTCCCCTCAAAAAAAATCCATTTTTTACAGGACTGGGCAAAAAATAGATAATACACCATTTTGCACACTTGGGCAACTGATTTTCCACCTCTGATTGTCCTGGGTTGTTGTCACAATGAGCCATAGTCATCAGTGAGACGTTAACAAAAAAAAAGTGCCTTTTCTGTAAAGCATCTTAACAATCTAAGATAGCTGCCAGTGACAAAGAGACAGAGAGTCTGTTAAACCAGATCAGACTTTCTGTTCTGTTACTAGTTGAAGCTTTGCCTTTACATTTCCCATATCTATTCATGGAGCTAAGAGTGCAATACAGGCATTAAATCCATCACAGACAAAGAAAGAAAGAAAGAAAAAAACCCCACCAAAAACCCCATCTGCAAAAAGATGGGTAGCCAGCAGAGATCTATGAATAATTTAAAAGGCACCTGTCTCCCCTCATATTGGCAACTTTGAACTGCTCTTGCCTTGTAGATACATTTCAATTGCCTGAGCAAAAAGAAGTGTCTCAAAATTCTCAGAAAACTTAAAAGTTCTTAACATTCCTCCAAGATGCTTCAAGGAAAACTTTACTGTTATACAAAAGTGATCCAACTTACACTGCATATATTTACTGATGACAGTCATCATGGAAGGAGCACATCACTGGGGGAAGTAGAACCTTCAATTAGGCAGAGAATCTTTAACACCAAGTTACAGGTTTTCAATTAAAGATTAGGTCCTAGTTCAGCCACAGGTAGCTGGAATTCAGGCAGAAATTCTGGAATGAAAACTACGGCCTGTGTTATGCAGGAGGTTGAGTGAGATGATCATAATGATCTCTACTGGGTTAAAAATAAAAATAATTTCAGAATCTACCAAAAGAACCTATTTTATTATCAAGAGCAAAAACTGTGATCTGAGTCTAAAGCATTTGTTAGGTCCTGGGGATTATGCCTCTTCAGTTGCACTGAAAAAATATCCCAAGCCCAAATCTCAAAAATAACTCTATTATGCATGGATGTTAATGAGACAGTTGTGATAATGTACTGGTAATAGTATTCAGTGTGAAAGTCTGCCTTTCCACAGAATCATTCATTGTAAAGTGTTGATTCTCACCTGCATGTTTGTTAAATGAAATTATTTGGGCTTAGAAACTGTCATTTATCCAGATGAACCCTAACAAAGAAGAAGGTTATAGTAGATGCATGAATAGTTGGGCCACAGGAATTTTTCAGAATGATGTTATAAAAGGATGGGCTAAATACCTGTCCCCATGTGAAGTAGTCTATTAAGTACTGACAATAATTAGCAGGAACGGGCAAAGCCATCTCAAAAGAGAATATATATGGCTAGATATAAATCTATAAACATGTGAGTATTGTCAAAATTGAAACACTATGTAACACAGAAGGAGTTTCAGCRGAATTACAAGACCTCATTGTGCCACTGTTAAAATAAATTATTTTGGCTTTTCAGTTTGCAATTAAAAACTCAAATTTTCTAAAAATATTTCATTCTGACTGAGAATGACAACTGATTTACAACTGCGGAAATTAGTTATGACCAATGACCTCCACCTAAGATGTTTTTGCATCTTAGAAGCATGTGGTAAAAATAAAGAAAACGGACTAAGAGTTAAGAAAGGTAATCCATCACCTACAAAACCTGAAGCACTAGTACCATGYAAGCTGAGGTTTTCTGGAACTACTTTGGTATTGCCTTGGTCCACTCTGTTCAAAATAGAGCCGTCAACACTTTGTAAATAAAAGACATTACAAAAGACAGCTAAAATATGTGTCACTGACCTCTTTTAGAAAAGAAAGTTGGCCTAAATTATGAGAGCCTCAAAACTGTATTTGCTCAATGAAGTGTTTTGCAAGGCTGAAAAAATAATCATTTTACAAAAAAAAAGAAAAAAAAGAAAGGAGGGTGAAACGCATAGCTGAATTATAAAATGGCCAATTTAATGAGTTTCTTCATAAGCATCCTTTAACAAACAGAGACACTGAGGAGAACCATGGACTTCCTGTGATGAGCAAAATTTCTCTAATAAAATTTCTGATGATCTGCTTTTACAAGCAGAGGATAAGACTGTTATTTGCACAAGTTGATCCTGAGATATGGTTCTTATCTTGAATTCCCATTCAGCTTTCCCAAGTTTCATTCTTTCATCCCAAATTTCAATCATAAGTAGTTCTAAAATATGAATTACCAAAGTGAGATTTCCTTATGATATCAAAATGCTACTTCAGTCCCACCTCAGTGAAATCAGGGATCGCTGAAAGGCCATTTTCTGCAGGTTTGCTGCAGGTTTGGAAGGCAAGCCCCACCTGGTCACCTGCCCCATGCTGGTGGTAGAACCAGCTAGCCTGGGGAGCCGTCGCAAGGTGCGCAGACAATGCCACAGAGGAGGMCGGAGGGGTGTGAGGTCAGCCCCGTGGCATGGCCACCTGCCAGCCAGCTAGTCAGCAACTGCGGGGGCTGGCACACAGCCAGGTAGAAATTTCATAGAAATTAACAGTATGTTCTGGGGATAATGGGGAAAAAAAAAAGAATATTCTCCCATACCCTCACTGGCTCTTTTACTTGTGAGCCCATTTGCCTATAGTGACATAAAACAGAGCAATAGCRTGCGGTTTCCTGCCCAAATCCTGCACCTGAACTGACAATCTCCTTTCCAGGCCCCTCTTCTTGAGATGCAATGCAACAGAGCGAAGACAAAAAATATAAATTAAAAATAGAGCAGCTATTCTTCAGAGCAGCTCTCCACGGCATCTTAGGATATTCTTAGGGGAGTACCAGCAGTTGATCTCAGCAATGAGGAAGCTGAAGATACTGAAGAGAAACACRGTGGCAACACAGCATTTAAAGGACTCGCTGCAAAAAAAAAAAAAAGGAGGGGGTGGGGGGACAGGCTACCAGAACAAATTTTATTCAGAAATTTTATTAGAGAAATTTTGCTCATCACAGAAAGTCCATGGTTCTCCTCAGTGTCCCTGCTTATTAAAGGATGTTTATGAAGAAACTCATTAAATTGGCCATTTTATAATTCAGCTATGCATTTCACCTTCCTTTCTTTTTTTTCTTTATTTTTCTTTTTTTTTTTTGTGTGGGAAGAAGTAAATGTGATCACGAACTTTTGATCTGAACAGAAAGATTTCTGTGATTAGAAAACAGAGGAATTCAGAACACTGACTATATTTCTGTGAACAGATTAAATCATTCACACAGAAAACCAAATCACAATTTGTTTAAAAAAAACCCCAAACATCAGAATTGAACTTCCTTTTCTTTACACAGAAAAATGAGAATAAAGAAAAAATCAATTATGCTTCAAAAAGGTGATATTTTATGCTCATAAACACAGAATTAGAGAAATACAATAGCAAAACATAATCAGAAAAATATTAAATAACTTTCACAGAGAATTAAACCCTGCCAGTCTGTGCATATCTGTTAAAATATTTAGTATTTTACAGTCTTCCTTTCTTATATCATGTTTGGAATTGAGAACTGTTGGTATTGCATCTTTGGAAAGGTAATTTTCCTTAAATTTTCTGGGAAGTCTCAAGCTTAATCAATAAGCTCAGTTTCATGTGCTATTAATTATTTTTAAAAGGTTGACATTATAAGCAAACTAGCAGGGTATTTAGTTGACTCACTGTAAATATTTCATTTTAGGAGATGAAGCTCATTTTATATATTAATCAAAATGTAATTTTCCTTAGTAATACACAAATGTAATGGGTTTCACCTGTGTGCCTTTATGTCAGCAGGTACACAATTTATGAACTTCATAGACACAATATGGAGACAAAGCCGATTTTTTAAATATACAGCTAGTATTTTATTAAATTACAAGAGGAATGCAATTAGTAAAACTTGCTCTTTCCTAAAATTTAACTTATTTATCCAGAACATATCTGTTCCTTGGATGATTAGGTTCAGTAGTGATATAATGAAAGATATGCTATTCAAAAGAGGTATTACTCTTTCGAAGATAAGCCAATCTCTTGTAAAAAACCAAACAACTCAAAATGAAAACACATTGGGAGAACTATTTTTTCTCCAGACAACATAACAATTATTTCAGAAATAGTCAGATATCACCTTTGAATTAAACACATAATACTGCTGAAAATAACCACATAAAATGGAAGGTCTTTTTGCTGATTGCATGCGTGTTTTCTAGAACAAGAAATCTCAGGCAAGAGGCACTTTTTTGCAAACGAAACGCCCCATATGTGAAACTTGCACAATAAAGTAATAGAATAGAAAAGGTATTTTTTCCTCCTCTTTCTAGACCAGTTTTCAATTTCTCTGATGTCCCCTGATATGGACATCCACACCAGTGGATCTTCTTTCCAATTTCTTCCTGCTTACTCCAGGAAAACTTAATGCCTGCAAAAAATGCGTATCGCCTTATCCAGATGAAACCTGGGCTTTGCCTTCCAATGCCACATACTTGTCCTTGAATCACAGTTACAAATATGTGTCTATGGCAATTAAAGCATTTAATTTCTATCCGCAAAGATGGATTCTGTTGTTTTTAAGAAAGTCTTCAATTTCCTGAGGCAAAATGAATAATATGCTGTACAAATATATAATTTAAATATATGAAAYGTAATAATTATGGTAATGCTAATATCATAAATATTACCAGAAATTCTTAATAATATTTTATATGACTATGGCAATGCTCCCAATTTATACAGAAAACCAGGATTACTTTTAGATTTGGTACCACACTGCAAGCCAGTGGATGGTGCCAGTGCAGACTTGCTTACCAGGTAGCTGGGAACTTATGAGAGGGGACTTGAATGAACCCCACCTGCCATCTTTGCAGTATCTTCCTGCCAGAAAGGTCTTTTTTGTCTTCTTCTCTCTAACTCTGTGTAACTTCATAGGCAAAGCTGCCTCCCACAGATTTTTCTAACACATGCAGGCAAAATAATTTCCTAGCAGCAGAGTGTTACCATACAGATGTCAATCTAATCCTCTGTTGTTTCAATGCTCTGTGCAAATACATTGATTGCACAGTTTACATCTGTCACGGTAAGATAATTAGATATAACCACTTGGGTGTCCTCAATCCTCTTGCCTTGTAACGGCTTTTGAAAATGATACCTGATGGCCAACAGTGACTTCGCAGCAGCCATTAGTTTTCTTCTTTTACTGGAAAGCTCACTGAGAAATGTGGAACAGTGTTTACTCAGTTTTATGTATTTATKTATGTCCTGGTTCTGGCTGAGACAGAGTTAACTTTCTTCCCAGTAGCTGGGGGGTGTGTGCTGTGTTTTGGGTTCTGTATAATAGGAGCCTTGATGGCCCATTGATGTTTTGTGTGTTGCTGGGTGGTGCTTGCACCAGGCACTTTTCGGCCYCCCATGCCCTGCCAGGTGCATGGGAAGCTGGKGGGGGGAGCAYAGCCGGGGCGGTTGACCCAGCTGGCCAATGGGGTATTCCATACCATGTGACGTCATGCTCAGTATAAGAACTAAGTGTGTGTGTATGTGGGGGGGGGGAGGAGGGGGGCCTCTGGCGTCACAGCATGGGCTCTTATGTATCGGGCTACGAGTCGGTTGGCGAGCGGTGAGCTGTTGCATTGTGCATCGCCTGCTTTGTATATTCTATTATTGTTGTTATCATTGTTATTATTACTGTTCTACTTTGTTTTATTTCAATTATTAAACTGTTTTTATCTCAACCCGCGAGTTTTCCTACTCGTGCCCTCATGATTCTCTCCCCCATCCTACCGGAGGTGGGGGGGTGAGCGAGCGGCTGCGTGGTGTTTAGTTGCTGGCTGGGGTTAAACCACGACAATTTAACATAAATCAAACAACAGTGTTAAAAGCACCTGAAGGTGACTCTTACAGGGACTCGTAGCATCATGGCAAGTACAACTTGGGAAGTGAGTATTTCATGCAAAATGGGAGACAAACAGCACAAATGTCAGCTGACTATGGGTAGTTTTTCAAATATGTGAATTTTAATCTCAGTAGATATTTTAGATTCCATCTACAGATTTTTAAGCATGTGCTTACCCCTAAGCCCTTGGACAGTCCTACTAAATAACAGGTTTACAGTTAATGAAGTGCACATGTCTACACACCTGGAAAAGGTAGCATGGCTTTCAAGCCTTTGCAAATATTCTAAAATCTTTGCCTTTCTACTCTATTTCTTAATTGGCTGGTCACATTTTCTTTCAGAATAACTGCTTGTTATATTATGGCCTCAATGAAACCGAATACTTGCTTCACTTCACAGAAGAGCAGCTGAAATTAAATAGCCCTACATTTTGGTTCTTTAGCAATTCATAATACAGTTCAGGAAGCATATGTCCTCGCTAAGATTTAAAAGAAATGGTTGCCAACAATCCCAGTAAGACTGAAATATCAGCCAAGGAGAGAAGAGAGGTAAAATAAACCTGGGTCTCCTTATCATCTCTCTTATATTTGAACCAGAGAAGACATGTGAGGAGTTTGTTATTCCAACTCTAGATGATTAAATGATCCAGAAAGCAATGGCATTACTTGTGAGGACAGGGATGAGATGAGATAAAGAAACCCCTTACCTCATGTATTTTGGAGTGCAGAATCTGTGTCTGAATACTATTTTAACTCTTGCTGCAAAGTTTTCTATGCCTCCTGAAGGCTTGATCCTGGAAGGTGCTGAGAACCATCTCTGGGATGTTGTATTCATGTGCTTAAGTGTTTCTGGATTGGGTTAGATTGCTCACATTTTGCAGAATCAAGTGTCTGTTGGGTCTGTCTGTTTTTAAAGTATAAGCCTGATCTGAGATGCATTTCATGCATCCAATTGATTTTGATAGTTGTTACGTATATGGAATGCAACAGTCAGGATCATGCCTTAAGTCTTGCTCCTTGGAGCACAGCAGAGAATTATACATTGAAAAGCCTATTGAAACAGAGTTGTGTAAACATGACATTCCCTACAGCATATTGAAATTCATCTTTCTGGAGAACCATTCTGTGTTTAAACTGTGCACGCTTTGCATAACAAAAACCTACACCATACAACACTAGACTATTTCAGGACTTGAAAGGTTGGTGCTAAACTTTTGAAACTCGAAGCCTTGGAAATGTCACTATTTTTCTCTGCAAGAATGGATTCTTGAGCTTGCATACCATTTTCTTCTTTTAGTTTTGTCATTAGAGTTATGAAAGAGTGTTGTGTGGTATGTCTCCATGGAAGAAAAGAGCATAAAAAGGGAACAGCCCACAAAAACTAATGCAAATGTAGAAAAGTTAACAAAACATGCCATTTTCTGTCATGTTTTTTAGCTCTACTATTAAGGTTTTGCTGAACCAAAAATTTATAGTAGGAGAGAAAAACAACACAAATAGTGCTAAGCGTTTTCAAAGGCACAGGAATTGAACACAGCCTAATCCCATGTACTTTTCAGAAGTTCTTCTTTACTTGATATCTCTAAATACTGATTTCTCTCCCTCATTCCCAGACTGAGAGAGCGTGCCAATGGTTAACATGAACAATGGCAACAAAAAAATCCCTCTGCTTTTCCAGAACTCAAGGTGTTATTACTGACACAGTATGTTTGCTTTTTAGGAAATTTGAGAACTGATGTAAGAAAGTCTGAAATGCTTCACAGAATGCTAGTAAAGCACAACGTAAGTTAATGAATGTTGATAGAAGTGGGCATAATAGAGTGGGACAGCTACAGCTCTGTTTAATTAAAGTACATGGGTTTTATGGTTCTATTCATTTGTACAGAGGAGGTACTTTCATTTTTTCCATAAAATCTATATCAATAATATTCGGCAATCTGCTCATTTCTAATTGTTAAAATTCTTTCTCTGGTCATGCAGTCCTCTTGCAGGCTTTGGATACTTGGAAATATGGGGGCAAATATCAGCATGCTTAATAACAGTATTTTAAACAGATTGCAGTTCTCTTCCTCCTGTTATATATAGGCAGTTTTGCAAAGAGTTTCCCGGTGAAAGGCCCATCACGACCATTTTTGTTTCTTTGCCTCTGACGAGGTTTGGCTTCTGCATAAGCAAAAAGTGAACAAGCAAGCAGAGACCCCAACCAAACTATCATCACCCAGAAAAACACCAGGAAATGCACGATGCTGTGAGGGGGGGGATCAAAATCTGCACATTCAAATTTCTTATAACAGCAGCAGCCTTTCCAGGGGCATACTCCAAAGTTAGCACATTTTTTGAGAGCTGAGGCTGAACAGAGAGGATAAGGGACAAGGGAGCAGCTGCTTGCTTTGGACTGTTCTACTGGCAATATTGCTGGATTTTTCTGTACGTGGTAATGGCTTCTATTCAGCAGCTTACAGTCCTCCTCTCTCGCTCATCCTCAATAGGAGTATAATGCAGCCACAGCTGAGACACCACTATTGATGAGTAAGCTAACCTGCCAAGACGGAGAAGGAGGAAAAAAAGCCATGTAGTAGTATGGCACGGTAAACATCCAAAATGAAAAAAGCTGGGCTTAAATTTCTCATAGATCTTTTTTCTATTACAGGTTCCTGGTCTATGCTTCTTGCCCTCTACATGTAGCACAGGATCCTCTTAAAAGGAGGCCCATTCTTCTTGTGAGCCTTTATGGGGGGCAGTGCAGGGTGTTAATATCATGTATAGTCTATTTGTTTTCTTACAATACTATGCACATATACCAAATACACAAAATTCTCTCACATGTGTACTTTGCTGAAGCAAACTTAAGTACAAGTTTATGGATGAGATGCTTCCCTGAAGTGAGTCCAATAGTGTGTTGTAAATGAAGAGAAGATGGGAGCTTCTTGGTGAAATAGTTCCCCCTCTCAATTTGGGTTCTCTGAAAGTAGAAAATTTTTGGCCCAGGGCATCCTGTGAGAGTGCAAAATAGTCTTCCAAGGGAAATGGTAGCTCCTAGAGTCCTGGAGACAGACAATTATGAATGACTTGATGAAAAGTGGTAATGGAATTCAGAACCATGTGATTTTTCTTACAGTGCTCGCTGCAAACTACATAATGTGGTACACGGAAAAATTTAGAAGACTATAAATCATGCAGGACTTTAAGGAGTTCTTTGTGTTTCTGATTTCTTTCTAAGCATTTCAGCAAAGTTACCTTAACTCTTCTGATAGATGTGACAAATTTCTCTAGTTGATGCTGTGCATTTCTAGATGAGAGCATGGACCATGAGGTACAGAATGGTGTCTGAAAGTTATTATTAATTCATTTCCTATTTCTTGTTAATTTCTAAGGTATTTTTGAGGCTCATTTTTTCCACATGGCTCTTTTCAGAAATATAGCAATAAATGCACTGATTTTGCAGCTCTACTTCTCTTTAAACAGCTAATATCTATCCACTGAGAGATCCATCCATGAAACAGCCCTAATAATGTCATTTAAAACATGGAGAGTGTTGTGCTTGTTTTGCTTCTGTATTTGGAACCTATTGCTATTCAATTTAGTACTCTAAATGAACTCATATCATATCCCATTATTGAGGAAAATGACCACCTGCCTCCCCCATATGTTGATTTCATTTTTAAATACTGCCATTTGAAAGACTTGAAASTCATTAAAGTGACAGGGTTTTCAGCACACAGACTCTGGCACTCAGAACAAAAGATATGGGGAAACATAACCTGAATTTTTAAAATTATTTCAAAACAAGTTCTGTTTCATTTTCCACTCTTTCAACTCTCCTGTAGCTTTCCAGATTAAAAAAAAAAAAAAAAAAAAAAAAA
>JAYKAV010003242.1:214730-300995 GCA_035582835.1 Phoebastria nigripes
TAGCCAGGACAGCTGACCCAACTGGCCAACGGGGTATTCCATACCATATGACATCATGCTCAGTATATAAGGCTGGGGGAAGAAGAAGGAAAGGGGGACGTTCGGAGTGATGGCGTTTGTCTTCCCAAGTAACCGTCACGCTTGATGGAGCCCTGCTTTCCTGGAGATGGCTGAACACCTGCCTACCGATGGGAAGGAGTGAATGAATTCCTTGTTTTGCTTTGCTTGCGTGCGCGGCTTTTGCTTTACCTATTAAACTGTCTTTATCTCAGCCCATGAGTTTTCTCACTTTTCCCCTTCCGATTCTCTCCCCCATCCCACTGTGAGGGGAGTGAGCGAGCGTCTGTGTGGTGCTTAGTTGCTGGCTGGGGTTAAACCACRACAGCTGCCAATTCTAAGACAGGTAGGCATCTAGTCTGAAGGTTAGATCAAGGCATATTCTTGAAATCCTTGTTTACTATTAATATGTAGTAGGACTGTGCAAAATAAGACAATTCCAATTTTGATGATGCTGCAAACACTATGGGTTTTGCAAATGTCCCAGAGGTCTTTATTATCTCTACATACTATTCTGTAATGCTTGATTGTGGAGTAGGTAAGCTTTTGGCCCTAGGTGGATAGCTGAAATGGCTCACAAGTTAGATTATATCATTTAAATCTGAGTCCTATCTTGGGGAACTGCCAGAGGCATGTTATTGCAGAACTACAAAATGGTCAGGACTCAAAATACGGTATACACTATTATATCCAATACCATATGGGCAAATGTGCTTGCAGAGTTACATTGCTGTCTTCCATATAACAATGTAAAAGCCATTAATTTATCCTGTACTTTAAGATCTTGTCTAACTTCTTTATTTTCATGAAGGGATAGTAATTCACCACATACACTCACTGAAACAAATATTAAAAAGCTCCTAGTACTAAAGGTGGCACAGCTGGGTTTTCTGTACTGTAGTCTTAAGCCTTAGGAGAGGAGATGTAAACTTCTGCTTCTAACATGATGCATGCCCTTACTTTGGGTATAACTTGCTGACTTCTCATGAGTCTCTGGCTGCCTAGACCTTTAGGCTTTTTGGAAAACTCTATTCTTCTGTCTCTCACATTCCTCTCTAACAAAGACAGTATTTTTACTTTTCAGGAATGTTCTGAGGATAAGGATGCTTTCAGTTACGGAGAAAGATAGAAATCATGCMTTGTTTCACAGTTTCCCAACCATTTAGAAGGAAGGAATTTTTCAGTTAAGACTGATAGCAAATCTATTTCTCTGGAATCAAAATTTCAGATTTCTACCAACACCACAGGTCCCAAAATGAATGCATGCTCATTTATTATGTCATGACACAGCCTGCTGCTGCTCACTGTACAAGTGGACAGCTCAAACCGTGTAAACCTTCCCGTTAGGGGTGTTGTATCCTGTGAGGACAGCCAGAAACTCTGGGATCTCTGCTTCATGAAGTGTTTGATGACAGAGCGCCCTCACAGAGGCGGAGATTCACATTTGTCATGTTTCCTTCACTTGTGGGTTTACTCCTGTAAGTAAGCAACACCAGTGATGAATTACTGGGAAAAACACAGAACAAAGGCCATGATCAGGCCATTTCCCTACCTACAGATAGCAGGACACCCCCAGCAGACTTACTGTGCCTGTTTTATACTCGGGCTGCTAAAGGCCTGGAAAAACAGGTTTTTTGGCTGCTACTGTGGGGGACCTAAGCAGAGAGTGGTCCCTCCCAGCAAAACCAGCAGCTTTCAGATCCATTTCTTCCCTCCCACTGGTAGAAACAGGAGACAAAACTCTGGCTCTGCAGGGCTTTCCCCACAGCTCTCCATCCCAGCTCTGTCCTTTCTCCTTCGTTCAACCCTATCTGTGGCAGGAGCAGCCTGCCCTTGGCCCTTCTTTCTCGCCTGCACTGCAGAAAAGCCTTGAAGTAACTTTGCTAAAGATCATGGCAACTTACCAGCTTTCTGTCTCCAGAGAGATGCGCATGACGGGGGATGTATTTAACAACTAGGGAGCCTATAGGTGACAACAGGGAAACTACAAAATTGCAAGAATGTTGTCTAAAAAGGAAAGCAAAGCAGCTGACACAGAGGCTAATGCTGACACAGACACACTTGAATGGCATCTGAATATATAAGCAGTATATTGAGTGCTCTCTGTCAAATCTCCTGCACAATTCAAGAGCGTTTTGAACTCACAGAAAGTGCCATCTAAGAATGGTGTCTTTTCACAACAATAACTGAGAATTTGAAGAAACAATAGAACAGTGGACTGCTAAACTTGGAGAGCTGTCCAATTCTTGGAATTACCAAACCTGAATAAGATTAAATAATATCTAATAAAGCCATTTTATGAATTAGAGGGAAGGAAGGTCAAAGGAGGATGCTTAGAGAATCCACAGTAGTTCTTTGAGCAAACTTGCTGAATAAGCTCACCTCTAGAGCAAGAGCACAGCTCAGATAATTTGCTAATGCAAATGTCAACATAAAGGAAAATTTCATCAAAATGCATACAAAATTAAATGCAAAAATATAAAGAAGAATCACAGCTGAAGTGACACAGAGGATCTACATGGAAAAAAGCATGGTGTTGTGAGTAAAGACCTTTTGTGAACTCATGTCCAATAGAAACAAACATGTACCCTATTAAAAGAGTATCAGACAGGTGAGATTTTACACATGCATAAGTAGAGGGGAGTTTGAGAGAGGAATTACAGAACCATTTTTGGTCAAAGATGCTTTTTTAAGGAAAGGTATCAGTTCTTCGATCTTTCACACTTGAAAAAAGCTAAGAAGCTATCAAAATGTCTTTCTATGATACTTTTAAGGATAATGTTTTATAATTGGAAACATTTTTCTAAGGATTTATACTGTTTTGAAACTATGTATGAACTTGAAAACCAGATATTTCAGAATTATCAGAAAAACCCACCTGTATCTTAGCAAATAGGTTTGTGAAAACTGGAGATTACAGCTCTCATCCTTACTCCATTCAAAACGATTTCTCAGCATTTTGAAATTTTTGCAGGTAAGAAAGTAGTAAATTGCTGAATCTATGGATGACAGTGATGCAGTGCAAAACAGGCAACTAATACTCAGTCTGTCACCAGATGCAAACACAAAAAAGCAAAACACAAATAGACAGTTGGACAACAATAAAGGCCATGTCTACAATATGGAGTTGGGCCTGTCCATGTTGGCCCAGGGTGTGAGAAAAATCATCCCCCTCAGGTGATTTTATTGTGCCAGCAGAACCTTGGTGTGGATGCAGTAATGCTAACAGAAGAYGTTTTTTGCTGTTATTCAGGGACCTGGTGTTATTAAGCAAGCCAAAGAGCTTGTGTCAGCATGCTCTGTGTCTACACTAAGGGGGTTTGCTGACGGCGCAGCAGAACCTCTCTAGCGTAGACAAGGTTAAAGACTTCTTCAGAATGTGCAAGAGAGGAAAATGGGATTGCAAACTCACAAAGCCAAATTTCCATTTTATAATGGTATGATCATAGTATGAACAGGATCAAATTAAATAGCAGTTAGAATAGCGAAGATCCAAAGACAGCTATAAAGTCAGAGATTTCAGTTCATACAGGTTATGCCTACGGTAGGAAGAGATCCTTGTGGGATCCTAGTGACACTCAACCTGAATAAATGATTCATATAACAAAAACACAATCAAAAGTAAGCAAACTTGTTCAGAGCAAGCATTTCATGGTAGTCTCTCCAAAGCAAAGCTAGTAAAAGACTACCAAAATGTTTTGTTAAGACCATGACGAATTTTGGAGTATGACACCTGGAAATGTATAAAATAATCCAACCATTAAAAAAAGAAAAAAATGAGAGCAATAACATACACTGGAGAGAACAAAAACAAGACAAACTTGACATCATTGCAAAAGCTACAGAGACCATGAGTTGGAAAAGCTGCACGACAGCCCTTGAAGCAGCTTATTTGCATAAACCCAAACAGTTTAAACAATGCTCACTGCCAAATTTCTGTAATGGAAAATTTTCTGACTTGACTAAAGCAGAAACAGTGCCGTTAGAATGCCAAAGGCAGACACCAATGATTGCTACAGCAGGCAGCTACTGCACTCATTTTGTATGCCAACAGGTGGATTCAGTGGCCCAAAAGGACTTGTCACCCATGATAACTTCCACTGCACAAACCTTGACATGGGATGGTAGAAGCTCCGGTATAATTTTTCTGTAAGCAACAGACAAATATGTAAAATTAAATATAAGCCTAGACGGAACTGCAATAAAAGTTGTATACTTGACGTATTCACTCAGTGATTAATTGCTTCACCTAACACCCAAGCAACAAACCAATACTCTTGCATCAAAGACATTCTGGGCAATGAAACAGATGCACAAACATTGCAAAAGAACAACTTATCACAGTTGTTCCATGTAGAAAATGTGATGAACATGTTCATGGACAGGAAACTGAGTAGAAAGTGATCCCTTTAAATACATATAAAAAGGATTAGCGTCCACATGCTGGCTTCTTCTCCAAAGTCACTTTGCAGTATTAAAATATAGCAACTGAACAAGTATATGAAGAATTACATTTGACTGAAATACAAAGAAAGCTTAAACTAAGCCCATTATGTGCTGTTTCTAGAGTGATAGAAAGACTCCAAGAGAGAAACAGAAAGGACAAAAGCCAGTGAGGGTTCCTCCTGGCCTTTATACTGTTGGGATGGTCAGAAAGACCATTTCAGAATGAAAAACACCCAGCTGTTTCCCAGCAAGCTAGAAAGAGGTAAGCATCCAACAGGTTTAATACACAAGAGCAGTCAACCAGAATAAAGCCTTATAGGAAACAGGGAGTTCTGCCAAGACTGTATTGAGCTATTTTTGGACTGAAGTCTCTGGAAACTTCTAGACAGTACACACACCTTATATTAAACATTGTGGTCAAGGCTGATTGCAAACTAGTAAATAGTTATGACACAATGGGAAAATGCAGGCCAAGTGACAAAGTGAGAGAATGAAAATCCAGAGCTTTCTCCAGAGGTCTTGGGACAACTGGACCTTTTTKCTATGAGCTACAAAACCAGTCTCATACTCCTTAGGCTTCTGGAAAGGAAACAAACTATGAGACACTACCATAAAGATTACCATGGATTAAACATTTCCTCAGACATACTATTCCAACAGTAGTTTCAAGCAAACTCTTATCTTTCCCCATCTCTTACATAATTCACTGGACACTATGAAATCAGTTGGAATACTGCACTGCTATACCATACAAGTTGAATAACAAAGTTTAGATGGTAGTTAAAATAGCTAGAAGTCTTTATTAAACGCTTCAAAAGGAAGATATACGGCAAACATTCCTGAATGAGGCAACTTTTCCATAAACAACAGTATTATTTTTTTTTCCATACTGGATGTCAAGACTTAAACACACCTTTTTGTGAATAGCTATAGCATTACTACTCTTGACATGGTTAGAAAGACTAACAGACAAAAAGCAGGAGAGACACCCAAAGGCCAAAACCTTCTATAACTGACAAGCTAGAAAGCTCCCAAAATGACCTCAGGAAACATTTTCAAGAACAAATTATTCTTCAGGATAAATTGTGCACTTCTAAAGATGCTAAATGTGCTGAACAACTAAATCCTTGTTCATACAACAGTAATTGATGAGCATATATTTCACATAGCTTTATCTACAAACAAAATAAAGAGGATGTGAAGGACAATGAAATATGCTCTCTTCTGACACCTGATTAACAAGACATGGAAAAAAACCCACAGCATGGTGCATGACTTATAGCTATCAAGACAGATTCTCAAAACATTGTCCCACTTCAAGAATCAAATGTTAGCTAGGCTCCAGTTGTTGGAGAGCTATATACAAGCCTTTATACCGAAGAGGAAGAAGCATGAACGAACAGCCCAGAGTAAGGTCCCTTTGTCACTGTGTGTATTGTGTGGACTATAAACCCAGTGTTGTATCAGTTATATAGATCATGATTATCTTCATTATTTCAAATCCAAAAGAGATAGTATGATGCCTTACTCCRCTCTCATGAGACCCCACCTGGTACTGCATCCAATTCTGCGGTTCCCAGCACAAGAACATGGACCTGTTGCAGCAGGCCCAGAGGAGGGCCATGAAAATGGGCAGAGGGCTGGAACACCTCTCATATGAAAAAAGGTTGAGGGAGTTTGGGTTGTTCAGCCTGGAGATGAGAAGGCTCCAGGGAGACCTTATTGCAGCCTTTCAATACTTAAAGGGGGCTTATAAGAAAGATGGAGAGAGGCTTTTTACCAAGACCTGTAGTGACAGGACAAGGGGCAATGGTTTTAAACTGAAAGAGGGTAGATTTAGATTGGACATAAGGAAGAAATTTTTTACGATGAGGTGCTGGTGAGACACTGGAACAGGTTGCCCAGAGAAGTTGTGGATGCTCCATCCCTGGATGTGTTCAAGGTCAGATTGGTCGTTGCTTTGAGCAACCTGATCTAGTGAAAGATGTCCCTGCCCATGCAGGGCGGTTGGACTAGATGATCTTTGAAGGTGCCTTCCAACCCAAACCATTCTGTGATTCTATGATGGAAGAGAGTCTCAGAAAAGACATCTGTGCTTTGACCATACAGATAGAAACTTAAATATTTTTAGGAAAAGTCTCACAAAAGAAAACAGAATACAAGGGAAAGAATAAAGTTTAAATCATGCCCTGACTTGGTTTCTCTCTTTTTATATTTTTACACCATGCACATCCTCTTCAGGCTAATTATCCAGTTTTTTAGATAAACTTACTGACCGCTAATTTACCACGTGCATTTTTAGGATTGATTATGCAAGTTGCAGTTGCAAGACAGAGCCCCTAGACAACAGTAGATACGTCTATGTTTACTTCCAGAGCTAGAGAGCATATATATTATGGAGTTCATTTTCAAAATCAGAGGCTTCTGAACTGAATTTCTGTACTATCTTGCAAATACCACAAAATTGCTGCCCTGCAGCAACATCCAGGAAGTAGTACCCACATAATCCGTCACTCCCTACAGAAGCTCATATCCCAATGCAACATTATAATGAGGCTTTTGGTCCTCATTAGAAAAAAAGTAAATAATAGTTTATTTTATTACTGCAAAATCCAGCCCAGTGTTAACCAGTCAAATTAGAGAAAAAAATATTAATAATAGTGGCATATTCTCCTATGTGTATTATCGTTCAGCTCCAAATGTTCCTTTGTGACCAGAGCCACAGATACAACAAAGGAAGCATCAGAAGGGCAAGACAGCCCTTTCTCAGTTACTTTCTTGCTCAGGACTCCTAAAATGCAAATCTATGCAGGACTGTTATTCTCATAAGCTGAGAGTTGGAAGCACTAAACCACCCTAGGGAGAGAAAACATAATTTTGCATCTTTCATCATTTTGAACTTGCCTAGTACATAACTTCTGAAGGAATGAATGAAAACACCTTGATTAGCTCAGATGGAAAGCAGGGACTCCTTAGAGCTGCTGCTTATGAACAGAAATCCAAGTTGTAGCCAATTTCTTACCAGAGAAGAAATCAGGGTCAAAGGAACAAGTACAGGTAATTTGTTTGATGCAGTAGAATTTGTTTTATGATAAAGTGCACACTGCTTTGAGAACAAAGGCAACACAGTGAGCGCAGGCAACTCCTTCCTTCTTCAGGAATATCAGACTGGAGCTGTTATCTAGCTCTCAGCAGACAACTCTGAGTGAATCCAAATACTGGATAAAGCTAGAGAAAATCAAGTAAAGAGCAGACTTTCTGGTGACTTGCAGCGATTTCCCCAAAAACAGATGTCTCAAAATTAACAGTTAGCTAGTACTCTCCCACACCAAAAGAAATGGTCAGATTAAAGAAAAATTTTCCACTGTAAGAGTGGTGAAATACAGGGGCAATTTGCACAGAGAGGTTGTGGAACCTCCACCCTCGAAAACTCAAATAGACACGGCCCTRAGCTACCTCACCTAAACTGGACTTGCTTGGACTAGGGGGTTTCAACCTCCAGAACCCCCTGTCAACCTATTGTTACTCCATGACAATGTGATTATCCTCAATACCTCCTCACAGGGTTGGCTGTGATAACAATACTTAAAACATTCATCTTAGGATATGCAGCATTCAACAGACATTAAGTGATGTAACTGCTATATTCCTGTAAGGAATATGTTGTTTGTCTCTGACTCTCTCTCTCTGACATGGATAACAAAACTGAGGTACACTGAAGTGCAGTGAAGCAGAAATCTGATGAATTTCAGACGGGAAGTTTAGTATTTTTACTAGTACCATTCTGCCTGGTTGCTTTACATATAACTTAAAAAGCAGTAAAAAAATATAATAAGAGATTTGAGCACCACAGACTCGTGCAGCTGATAACACAATCACTCTTGTATGTACAGATGCAGAAAGAATACAAAGGCACTGTAGTATAAAATTGAGGTGGGAAATAATCTATTTCAACTGATTAGTTTTCATTACTAAGCACTAACCCAGCATAACCACCTTGGTCAGGCTCTTTTGTGTTGGCTGACCCACATCACCAATATATCAATGAACGCTTTGTGTACAGCAACTAGTGATCAATCAGAATGTAAGATTTTAAACAGAAAAAAATATCATCATGCTGAGTGAAATTCCCTTTATCGTTCTTCTCCAGGCCTTCTGTGTGTTTTCTTGCCAGTCTCTCCCTACCTTTCTTATCTTCTTTCCCCTTCTTCTCAGCCAGGCTTAGCCCTACCTCTCCTAGGCTCAGCAATAAGAGGATTTTCTTCTTCGTTCATTTAATTTTAGATAAATGTTGAATTAGGAGTTGTACATTACCCCTGATTCAGCTGTCTTGCTGGAAGTCAGTGGGAGACTTAGTCTGAGTTGCGTGTGAATGGACTTCAGAGATACGTGCTATATAACTGAAAGCTCAGGGGAGAAAAAGGCAGTTAAAGAAAAAAAATTAGACTGTTACCATCAAGATGCAGCTTAAAGCGGCACCTGAGACACGTTTTGGCTAAAATCCTTTTCTGACTTTCTAACAAGACTGCTTGAAGCAAGATACAGGTAAAACTAGCTTTTCTGAAAAGTTTCTATCTTGAGATAGAAAACATATAGAAGTTGAAAGCTTCAAAATAAGTCAGGTCCTTACCAGACACAATCTGAAGTTAAAAACTAGGTCCAAATCCAAATGCTGTGAAAGGCCAAGGGATCAGAAATCAGAAATAGTATCTTCGGTCTTCGCCACTTACAATTGTATAACTGAGCTCAGAATTTCTACCCTCTTCCTTCTTACGCCCTGTATAATTACAGATATTCACGTTTGTCTTCATTCCTAATAAATTACTTCCAGGTGTATGTTAATATACAGCCCTTTCTTAAGTGGTTGGGAAGGACCTGTCTCTTGACCCTATATCTGACAGTAAACTGACTTGTAGAGGCATCCAAAGATGATATATAGTGCCTATCACAACGTACTGATTCAATTTAGAGCTTGTAGGTATGATTTTTTTTTTCCCTTAAAAAAAGTCCCACGTTCTTTTCATTGACATCAATAGTGTCTAATGTGATCCTATTTGCAATGTGGAATTTTGCAGCCACAGTGTGATTGCATGGGGTGCCTACTTTCAGCAGTCTGGCAAGTTTCAGAATGAAAAAAAAACCACAACCAGACAGGAATTTCAAAGCTGCTATTAAAACTGACATGAAGACTGCTATTGCTGCAATTCAAAGACATGTAAAGTTTACATATATTTTTATGCTTTAAAAGGCAGCATTACTCTTAGGAAACTGACCAAGCATTACTTCTAGGAAACTGACCAAAGTCTGATACCTATTTTCTTTCAAAACATTTGGAAATTATTTGAAAATTAAGGCATGCATGACTTTCAAAGACTATTAAAAGTAAACTTTTTTTTATCATACAAGTCATATTTCTTTTTTCTTAAAATGGATATAATCATAAACAGGGTTTCTTTTACTTATTAATACAAATCTGTTGATTTTTATGTTAAACTGTTATTTCACTAGAGCAAAACTCATACAATAGCCTTACTTTTTTTTAGACTTTTACCTTTTGGACCTTAAAGCACTTTAAGAAATGTAATTTGTATTGTTATTCCCATTGTAGTTATGAAATAAACACAGGAGTGCCAGAATTTAAGTTTACATAGAAACAGTGGCAAAAAGTTGGGCTTTTTCTGATTCCTGCCTGTAAATCTGACCCTCTAAAGCTTAAATGCCCCTGTCTGCTTGCAAATACAACTCTGGTACCATTCACAATGGGGACTATAGAGGGAAAGAATTTCATCATCTCTTTCTTTCATTTAAAAGGCCCAAACTAACTACTGGGAATGCTGAAAAGTCGGTCAGGTATGAAGTTTAGCTTAGAATTAAAATCCAAGTGGAAATTGCTAAATTTGACTTCTACATGTCTGAAAGTCTGTGACATGTCTGAATGTCTATAAAGACTCCAATTTTTAAAAAGTACCATGTACCCACTTTCTCTGTCTCTGTAGATTTAATGAGGGCTAGTGTCCCTGAAAATTGGGTCTCCTATTTACTTGATAATGTTATAAAATCATGTATGCAAATTAAATAAGAATTTTAGACTGATTAAATCTGACCTATTGACATGAATCCTCTTCTTCATATTTAGAAATGGAGATATTACAGGGTTCATTTCTTTAGGAAATAGATTGCCTAGTCTCTTTCCTGAAGAACATGATACCTGATCCTGGGGATTTTTTTTTTTCTGGCTGGTCGTTTCAGCCACCATGTGTAAGTTAGTCAAAACACATCCACTGTACTGTTTTATCCTTCACTGCATTGGAAGGTATTCAGTCAGCTACCTTTTGTATGTGATGGCCAGCACTTGCGTGTCACATCTGTTACCTTGCTGCCAGCAAGTGTTGCTAACTCAGCTGACCTGGTTCCACTTCCTTGTGGGTAGATGCTTCAAGGAAAAAGGCAAGGCCTCTGAGAAGTGCTGTGTGCAGGCACTTACTTAGGTCTGAAACTGCTGTCAACCGAACCAGGGCTCCTGGACTTTGAGCTGCACCAGTTTGTGCAAACTGGGAATACGGCTCCCTCTCTACTAAATGTGATGTACATAGGAGTACAGTGGAGTATTAATTCAGTGACATAACTGTCTAATAAAAATGTAAGAGGGAAGTTGGTATATACTGCTATACACACAAAGCTACACACACAAAATTGTGTGAAAAAATAAAATCAGTAAGAAATCATTGCGCAGCAGGAACACGAAGCCATTGTGTAGCCTAACATAGGAACTGACAGAACTAAACACAGAAATTCCTGTGTTTGATTGCTCTATCACAGGGGGTTCAGGCAGCCAACATAATTTAAACTAACCCATACTGTAATGAGACCCAAAGAAACAGACCTGTCAAAGCAGAAAAGAAATCAAAATAAGAGGGCAAATCAGCTTAGGAAAAAGTCATACATACACAGATCGAGTGCTTTGCAAATGTAATGCAAATACATGAATGGCAGACAGTACCACAAATTTTGTAGGCGTTACAACTACAAGGCAGAGGGTCCAAAGTCCTGCCACCTATTTTGAATCCAGTCATGTAGCAAGATCACATCATATAATCCTTTGGTGCTTCATCCTGAATCAGTGGACTGCAACATTTACCTACTTTAGCAAATTGAGATTACTGGGTGAAAAAAACTAGGAACAAGATACTAGTTAATTATTCTCCTACCACTAGCTATCAGCTGTCACGCAGAGAAGTCAGACTGCCAATAATAATGCTTCAGAAAGGATCACAAGCATATGGCGTGCTATATAAAAGCAATGAAAAAGAAATATATCTTGTGAAATTAATAGGTGGGCAATTGTCAATGCTATTTTGAAGTCTAAAGCAAATAAGAAAGACTAAAGCCTGATTTTGATTTTAGTGTCCTGCAGAAAGATCATGACAATTGCAATAAACACACTTAAAAACAGCTTCTGCTAAGCACAGAATTCAAAATCAATATCATAGCATTTATGCACATGCATTCACCAAGACTCTAGCACAAAAATGTACTGAAAGTAACACTATTGCCTTCAATACAATAAGGCAAAGATTTATTTATTTCTTTATTTTTACATACCCAGGGCTAAACAAAAAAAAACAAACAACCCCCACATTTAACTTGCACAGAATTTCTCATCATTTTCAGCAAAATAAAGAACTCAGATGTTTCATAGATTGTTTTCTGTTTATTTTCCTTAGCCTTTTGGTTTAAATCCTTTAATTCTTTATTTTTCATTAATACACAAAATGCTGCTGAGAAAGAAATACTAGGATTTTCATTTTGAAAATGTCAAAGTAGAAAAGCAGGTATTTCTGCTTCACTTTTTGGGCAGTTGGAATGGAAATAGAGGAACTAAACCAGCAATTGTCAATAACTGTGTTTAAAAAATGGGAATGATTGATAGCAACAATGATGTTTGCCTAATTATTCGGAGCACTTTACCTTTTAACTATCCAAGAGCTAGATTATTTCCACATAACTTGTCACATCCTTCATGTAACTTTCCAGATCAGCTCAACAACCTCCACAATCACTAAATCCCCTACTTATTTATTAGCAAACAAGAGGAAAGTCTCAGAGCAGCTGCAGATGATTATTTGACCTTTGTCCAAGTCACTAGGCTTTCCAGCAACTGTTGTCTACACATAGGGGCTTTTGACTGGGATGTRAAAAAAAGAATATCCATGAGCCACAGTAGAAAGTGTAGTGCTGTCATACTCCTGTGGTTAACATAACAAAATACTACACTCCTCAAGAACACAAACATCCTGTTAATAACCCAGATACTTAAAGATGTTCACATCAGAAAATATTTTCCTACTAGATAGTTTGAAATCTGTGTGCCCATGCATTCAGGAGACAGACTTAGCTTTCTAGGGTCTCATGAGAACTCTGCATGCAATGTGCTTTTTCTGTATTTACACTGAGGCAGAGTTTGACTTTTAGTCATATTACCAGTGAAAGTCTTCCCTTTTCCTAGTCACCACTTCCATTTTTATACTGTTGATGCAATTCCCCTTAGTCCTGAAACATCATGTTAAAAAAACTCTGTTTCTGTTACAGCTCAGTTTTTCTGTCTTCTCTTATACTGGATTATCTCCTGTTGTTCTTTCTATTTGCTTCTTTTGGTATGTGCTGAATTCCTTTTGCTAACAAGTCTCAACCTCACTATAATTTGCTCCTTCTAATGACTCTCTTCTTCCCCGGACTGCCCATCTCCATGTAGTTATAAGAAAATTAGGAATTAGTTCCCTGAGCATGGAAAACTTTTTAATGTATTTGTATGTTTTGATTTAATGACTTTTTAGTCAAATTACATATGAAAAACCTGAACTACAGAAACTGATAAAGAAGGGAATCCTCATCCAAGAAGTGTACTTGCACACATTTAACAAGAGGTGAGTGCAAACCACTCTTTCAGTGGAATCTTTAACAGATTTTCTCCTTTATTCAGATGCATGTTTTCACAAGACTGGTAGAAACTATAATACTTGAGATAAATACTTAAACTGTCAAAACATGCAAATACAATCATATGTTTGCATAAGGTTCATTTCCTTAGGAAATCAAGGTAAATCTAACACTATCAAGATTTTAAAATCTTTTTAAACACCTTAGAAGTAATTTAAGTTCCCAATACTTTATCTTTGCCATTCATATTGAAGGTTTGTTATTTCCACTAACAAGAAGCCTTCAAATATCATTAAAGTCATATGAAGTCCTACTGCACATTGATTAACACACCTTTGTAGATATTGGCATATTCTTTCTAATGCATATGGTATATTTCAATTCAACCACTTTCTTGAACTCAGCTGATATTCCAATAACAGAAAAGATAAGGAAGAAATAGACAACTAGCGTGAAATTCTGCAATACTGAATACAAGCCTGCCCACTAAAAATGGAATCTACATCCTTTATACTTTCTAAAGACCACTATGGCATAAAAATTTCCTGAGAAGTTTCAAATTATGCAAAAATATCTCTTAAATATTTAAGGACATTACAAAATAAAAGAGGCTATCCACCTGAGCCCAGGATGACACAATTCTTATTACAGCGCCAAGACTGCCATCGGGGAAAGACAACTTGTTTGGTACTGAATCATATGGAGCCAGATGACAAACTAATTTCAAGGAGGTGCCCACCTACTAGGCACTCCAATAATTTTCTATTTACTTAAAATTACAGGCCTGTTCCCATGGCATCTTCTATCAGTGTTTGGAGCAATGTACCATCCTCAAAGGAAACCACACAGAAACATCCACAGAAATACACTGCCGTGCTAAAGCAAGCATGTTTTGTCAATCCAGAGTTCAAATAGCATATTGGGGCTCAACATTTGTTTACTAGTGATGCTTATCAAGTGAAACAGAGAGCCATTACTACATTAATACATTAAAGATACCTCTTGTTCTATGCTGATAGGGTTGTCCTATTTTAGCATGCAGTCAAATAATTCCATCCTGCATTGCAACACAGCTTTGTTTATCTAGGAATTAGAACTACTGTATGCAAGTAATGAGCTTGAGTAACAAACTGTTACTGTTTTGGTATGATGCTAAAAATTATTACCTTGAGTTTTAACTTTAAAATATACAAATCAGCAGTTTCAATAAATTGGGACAGTTTTAGGGTTCTGGACAGTTCCAAACACTTCATTTTCTGTCTGTCTTCAGAAATGTCAAAGAATTAAAATTTTGAACTAACTGGAGTACTATCAGACACACAGCCACGCACCACACTCACCCAGGTTAATTTTAAGCGGAAAGTATCTTCTCCTTTCCAGCTTCTCCATACAAGTGCAGTGTCTTCAGAAGGTGTGTGCTGGCTACCTAACTGGGGAAAATTCCCAAGGTTTGTCATGTGAGGCCCCTGTAAGGTAGGTCCTTTTCCCCAGCGGCTACTTTCCCAGCAGTTCCTTTGCATGCATTGAAGTGATAGTGATGAAGAAACAATTCAGGCAAGGAAATGGTGGGTAGCTTTAACTCTGCCCCTACTGATATATCTGATAGTCTACTGGGAGGACATGCAGCTATAGGAGAGACAGTGGAAATGCTCTACGAAACCACAGAAGTGAAGAAATGGAAGGACATGCAGTATATTAAGCACATCTTCATACTTATTTCTGAGCTTCCTAAGTTTTGTATTAGGATTAAAATAGTAATGAAATTGCTTACAGGTAGGATTGACTGATTCTGCATTAACCTTAGATAAATAAAGTATTCCAACATAAAAGCATGCATRCACACTAACCAGTGATGCTGGAAATAAATCAGAGATAAAGTAGTATTATATTATCTTGTCTATGAACTGCTAGTGTTAGTTCTTCATGAATCAACTGTTTTGCCTTATGAAACTTTTCATAAGACTGAAATGCAGTTAAGTGATAACTAATGTTAAAGTTTACCTGTTACTTTATCGCATATTTTCCTTTGCAGAACTGGGTATAATCAAAAAATGTCTAGATTGTAAATTCTTGTACAAAAAGCATTTTCTCCTTGGAAATTATTCTTAGTATTCATGTTACTCAGATAAATGGCAACCAAGCTTTTTAAAAAAGCTCAAAAAACAATTTTTCAAGGTCTCTTCATAAATCTGTTCGCTCAGTCTTTCATTCATTTGTCTTTCCCTTCTGAGWTCCAAGCAACAATCAGTCACATGGCAGAAGTGCTTTTGTCAGCTGTGCTCTAAATATCATATTTAAAGAGAGACCTCCCTCCTCCCTCAACTGGAATTTCTGAATATTTGTCTCAAAACTTCCTTCACTAGCTTTAGCATATAACCCATTTCAAGCTCCTTAACCATAACAGCTTCTTTTCTATTATGGTCATTGCTTTCATATGGATTTGCTACTTGACAAGAATTTCCATCAAAAAAATCTGTATTTCTTATTTTCCATTTTTCTGTCCTTTTAGGTGTTTGAAGAACAGTTGTAACATCCCCCATGAATRTTTATAAGTCCACGTTTTAATGAAAGTATTGCTTTGAGTATACAAAGGTTTTTTTTGAGTTCCCAAAAATTCTAATGTCAAATAAAAATCTTTCTTCTCAGAAAAAAGGAACAATATCTGGAAAGAAGTTATAAAGGCTTCAGTAAGCACTTCATAAAAGACATTGTCATTACACAAAAGTAAATATTGTAGATTTCTTATCACTTAGTAGCACTGTATGTACCTTTACTGAATATTCGTCATGTTTAAAGAGGTAAGTAAATAAACCTGATATTAATGGAGCTGCAGATCAAGTGCTAAAAGGTATTTCTTACTTGTTGACGTATCTCTARAACTGGGGTAGTGAAATTAAAATGTGGAAAGCAGAAAGCATCAATATAGTTGACTTATAAATAAAAAAGGAGGTGCTCACATCAATATATAAAACAGATATTTACCATTATAAAGACAGATACAGATTAACTGTATGCTTTAGAGACACTTGAAAAATGAACATGACCTCGAAATCTTTGCTTCACAGAATCTGAGGTTGGAAGGGACCTCTGGAGATTGTGTAGTCCAACCCCCTGCTCAAAACAGGGTCAGCTACAGCAGATTGCCCAGGATCACTTTTAATGAGGTTTTGACTGCCTCCAAGGACAAAGACTCTGCCACCTCTGGGCAACCTGTTCCAGTGCTCAACAACCCTCAAACTAAGATTCTCCTTATGTTTAAATGCAAATTCCTGTATTTCAATTCGTGCCCATTGCCTCTCGTCCTGTGACTGGGCAAAACTGAGAAGATGCTCRTTCCCTCTTTACTCTCTCCCACAGGGTATTCATACACATTGATAAGACCTTCAAGGCTAAACAGTCCCAGCTGTCTCAGTCTCTCCTTGTAGGACAGATGCCCCGAGCCCTTAATCATCTTTCTGGCCCTTCATTAGGCTCGCTCCAGTATACCCATGTCTTTCTTACGCTGGGGAGTTGTTTTGCACCAGTAGGTGCTGGTCCCTTATGAACCCAGTAAGAAAGGCACTGACACTCTTTAAGAGATCTTTTAAAATGCTATTTATATAGAGCTAACACTATAAGGAGAGAACAGTACAGATAATCCTATGTCCCTTCAGAGGCTGGAACTCCAAGTGGTGTAGCATCAAATGGGCCACTGATCCATGCATAGCACACTGTGCAGACCCCCCCCCGCCCCGAAGAGGTTCTCCCCTCTCAGTCATTCGAGCTATTATAGTTTTTTTCTTACAAGAAGACAACTCTATTCATCATTTCCAGTGTCAAACAGAAAGGATGTTCACATGACAGCTTCTTGCTGCTCTCCTAGATAAAGGCAAGTACATGCAGGTGCCATCATTGCTGGTACCAGGCAGGAGCTGCCTGCAAGATCCTGTATTACAATGAGCTGGCTGAGTGTGTTCTGCAGCCACAGGTTTTGTGCAGCACAACACAGATCTGAAGGCCTCACTGGACATGCAGCCCAGTGCAGCCCAGCACAGGCCCAGGCATACTGAACCACTTAGTGCTTCACTAACTCCTCGATATACAGTGGTCATCCAGTCAAGCTCATTACAGACATCCAGAACTGGACCCAGTACTCCAGATGTGGCCTCTCCAGTGCTGAGTAGAACAAAGGGATCACCTCCCTCAACCTGCTGACATTTGTCCTCCTGATACAGCTCAGGGTGCTGTTGGTCTTCTTTGCCACAAGGATGCATTGCTGGCTCATGTTCAATTTGTTGTACATCAGAACCTGCACGTCCTTCTCTGCCAAGCTGCTTCCCAGCTGGTCAGACCCCAGCATGTACTGGTGCATTAGGTTATTCCTCCTCCCCAGATGCAGGACTCTGCATTTCTCTGTTAAACATAAGGAGATTCCCATCAGCCCAATTCTCCAGCCTGTAAAGGTCTTTCTGAATGGCAGCACAACACCCTGGTGTGTCAGCCACTCCTCCCAGTTTTGTATCATCAGCAAACTTGCTGGGTGTGYACTTTGTGCCATCATCCAGGTCATTAGTGACTATGTTAAGCAGTACTGGCCTCAGTATTGACCCCAGGATACTCCACTGGCCCCCAGCTGTACTTTGTGCTACTGATTCTTTCAGACTGGCAGTTAAATCATTTCTCAGTCAACCTAACTGTGCATTTACTTAACCTGTACTTCAGTTTGTCTATGTGAATGCTATGGTATACAGTGTCAAATGCCTTACCAAAGTCAAGGTAAACAATATCCCCTGCTCTCTCCTCATCCATCAAGCCAGTCAGCTCATTGTAGAAGGCTGTTACGTTGGTCAGGCAGGATTTCTCTCTGTAAAACCATGCTGACTACTCCCAATCACCTTCTTGACCTTCACGTGGTTGGGAAAAGTTTACAAGTGGATTTACTCCATTACCTTCCCTGCAGTCAAGGTGAGGCTGACCAGCTTGTAGTTCCCCAGATTGTTCTCTTGAAGATAGGAGTGAGATTTGCTTTCTTCCAGCCCTCAGGAACCTCCCTCCAAATTGCCATGACCTTTCAAAGATAATAGAGAGTGGCCTCGCAATGATGTCAACCAGCTCCCTCAGCACTCATGGGTGTATCTGATGACGCCCCATGGACTTAGTTATATCCGGTTTAAGTATTCCCTGACCTGATCCTCCTCCATCTAAGGTAAGTCTCCCTTGCTCTAGACTTTCCCACAGGTCTTAGGGACCTGGGGTTCCTGAAGAGCAGCCTTCCCAGTAAATATTGAAGTGAAGAAGGGATTGAGTACTTCAGCTTTTTCCATGTTCTTTGTCACCAGGTCCCCTGCCCCATTCAGCAGCACATCCACATTTTCCTTAGTCTTCCTTTTGCTGTTGATGTACTTGCAGAGCCTTTCTTGTTGCCTTTCACATTCCTCACCAGATGGGCTCTCACTTTCCTAACTCCATCCCTGCATGCTCAGACAGTGTTTCTATAGCTTTCCTCGGTTACCTGTCCCAGCTTCCACCTCTTGTACACTTTCTATTTATGTTTGAGTTTAGCTAGGAGTTTCTTGATCATCTACACATGCCTCCTGCTGCCACTGCAGGGTTTTCTGCATGTGGGGATGGACCATTCTTAAGCTTGGATGTTGTGATCCTTCAAAAAATGGGACCAGCTTTCCTGGTCCCTTGTTCTCTCCAGGGCTGTATCTCATGGGCTTCTTCTAAGCCGATGCTTAAAAAGGGAAGAACTGCCAAAATGTAAGACCTTAATTAGACATTGCACACAATGATTGAAAAGAAAAGTCAAACTTATCTGGCCACTGTTGACCTTGGGGACACTTAAGGTTTCTGTTTGTTTTCTCACTGGACTAGAGCAATGCCTAACAGTCTGGATGTAGTTGTGTTACTACTAAAAGAGTAATAGTAATAAAATTTTAATTTGATCAGGTTTGTCTTGTTGACCATAAGCCTGTCTTCAGTTTTTCTCTCTCTTTAAAACAGGCAGTGTAACTTTCAATTAGCATTAGGAAATTTACCTGTATAATTATTCTAGACACTTCAGAATAAAGTCCAGTCTGCAAAGAGACATACAGTTCATTTTAATAGCCCTGATCACTCACCTCCTTACAGACTTTGACAAAGAGGCCAATATGTTGCAAAAATATTAGGTCTTCTGCAAATAAGCTTTGGGACTTGGATAAACAAAGGTGCTGGTTGGAGTTATAAGAGGAAACATTTTGAACAGTTTACCACTGACATCAATCTGAACTGAGTACAGCATTCTTTCAAACTTCAAGATAGTTCATGATTATGATGTGATAAACAGGACTCATCAGGGCTGTTTGACATGATGCAATCATGGCAAAAATAATATCTAAAAAAAGGTGTCTAACTTTAGGATACAAAAAGGTGATGTCCCTTTCTCTCACACGTGGTTTGGGACATGATGAATCTTGCTTGCCACCTTTTCTTCAGAGTTTGCTCAGGCTTCAAACAACTACAGAGGCCCTACAGGATCCTCAATCTGTACAAAATCAAACCTTGCCACATGAAGTCATCATGGGCTACTGCACTTTTAAAAATTCTAATTCTACTTCATTCTTTAGCTTTTGCTGTGTCTATGCTCTCCAACAGAAAAAAAAAATATGTGCAGTGACTACTGATCTTAACCTAATTTTTAATTTAAACCATTCGGTCTATATCATCCATTCTCACAGCAACTTTAGAGATGAAGCTCAGCAAACAGCTCAAACAGCTGAACAGCATGGTGCCCAAATGAATAAGCTCTGCAGGTATTCCAAAAGCCAGTGTTTTACATGGCTTCAGACTGAAAACTTGTTATCCCAGGGTCAATTAAAAATTCTAGGTCAGATTTTTGAATTTATAATAAACCTTGCTACCAACTTAGTTGAGTCAAAGTATGGATTTTATAATGAAGTGTCACAAAATTCTGCAACTGACRATTCATCTTCTAATTTATTCTCTGTTGCTTTTTGCAACAGTTAAAGTTTTTTCTGATTAAATATACTGTCTGAACTGAAATGGCTAATATGACATTTCAAAAGTTAGTAATCAATATTACAATCATTAAATTAATTGGGGTTTTAAATAAAAATGACAGAGAGGGAACGTGTGAGCAGAGTTATCTCCTTCATTGATTTTTATTTCCTGTCACTTTAA
The DNA here is from genome assembly GCA_035582835.1 of Phoebastria nigripes. NCBI lineage: Eukaryota > Metazoa > Chordata > Aves > Procellariiformes > Diomedeidae > Phoebastria > Phoebastria nigripes. Next base: position 235,335 of record JAYKAV010003242.1, read on the forward strand.
TAAAATACTCACTGRTGTTGACTAGATTTATCAGAATTGCCTTCTGAGCAAAACCAAACAAAAATTATTATTATAGTTATTGGTTTCTAAGAATACAGGGTGAAACCTTTGTTGGTTCTAGTAAGACAAAGGTTTGACTGAAGCTTCTTGTTAAGTTATAAAGTGAAGTTAAAAACTATATGAATTCAGATTTCACTAAAAGTGCTTTATGATTTCCAGTTTATGCTTGTAAATATCCTGATACAATCACACTGCTAATATTTCATTTTAAATAGTCATGTTAGGGTCTCTTGCATGGTGAGCTAAAAAACTTCATCTGTATGTTTTAATAAAAGTTTCATAGTTAGATTCAGTGACGTTACTTTATACGTTGAAACTCAAAGCACCTTGTCCCTTATTTTCAAATACAATGAGGACATCCATACCTACCATGGTTTGGGATTAAAAAAAAGTGCAAGCTACTTGACTTCTGAAACAAAAGCTGAAAAGGATTTCTGCCTCCTATTGACATGTCAAGGTGACAGGTTTTCACTTGTGATTCAGCAACATGGTATTTCCACAAACAATCAGGCAGGTTTTGGTGCCTTATAGGTACTGCGTGGAATATCAGTATCAGACACCAGTTAAAAAGGTCTGATAGAGATGATGTAGTTCCTGTCTGCTTTCATCTTCATCCTGTGCTACTTGTAGGTTTTTACATAGGTACGAACTTCCTCTCCCCCTTTTCACAAATGGAGTCTCAATATGTGGATCCCTCCCTTATTGTGAATTGTCAGCAATGTTTCTCCCCTCCTTCAGAGCAGTAAGACAGTAGGACCAATATTCCAAGCTCTTTTGGTGAGGTTTTGACCTAGTATAGTGCATCAAGAGGATCCAGATACACTGGTCCAATCAATGCCGCGGACTGGGTAGTTCTGCTGAACCAAAAAGCTCAGTGACACACGCTATTTGTGAGGTGACTGGGGGCCTAAGAAGGACAACAGGGAAGTACTTGTAAATTGTGATGTAGCCTTGAATAAGCTGCTTCTTGTTTAAAGTGTTTGGTTACAAACATATTTTGCAGCCAAAGAGCTATGTGAGTGTTTTACTTTGCAATATTCTGGTTCTCTTGTTGGGATAAACTACTCAGCTGAACCAGCTTATTGCCTCATAAAACAGAGCAGCAATACTATTATCGCTTAACTGCACCTGAATTCAGGYAGAACTACTTTGTTCAAAGAGTAGTAAACACTTGGAGTAAGTTGTCAAGTAAGGTCATTGAAGCACATAACATAAATGAGTGCCAGAGACATAGGACACTTTCATGAAGGAGACTGAAGGATACAGTGACAAGAAGGGATGTAAGTAGGATGAACTGAGCTTAGGAAGGATATATTTCAATGTTATTATTAAAAATTATCCTTTTGCAGAGAGCCAGTACAAGGCTTCTATGGCACTTATTCCTTATATGCCCCTAAAAGCCTTAAGTAGGACACAAGAGGTACAGCGCAGCAAATTTTAGCCTGGATAAAGAGGACTTTGATCAATCCAATCACCATCAGAAGCACTGTATTCATCTCCGTGTACCTTTAGAAGGAGTAGCTCTTTGAAATATGGGTCTGTTTTTATGCATTTTCTTAACATAGTCTGTTTTTGCGCTCTTTCTTTTCACTGGTTCCCAACTGAAGTTAGAAAGTCACACAGTGGCCTCCCCGCAGCCACAATTAACATACAGGGCTATTTTTGTTACACAGTGACTACATGTGTTTTTCAGACTTTTATCATATACAAGACGCTCAGAAATTAAGCTCACAACTAGCTGGGCACTAGTCACTTAGCCACTGGCGATTGCTGAACAAGGTATTATCCGCTCAGGCAAAGGCAAGCCCTGAGAAATCCTGAACCCTACACTGTCAGTCAGCAGAAACCCCATGGCCTTTTACTAGTAATGGCAAAAAACATATTTACTAGGCTGCAAATAACACTATTCCATAGAGAAAGCATTCATTTTAATGCTCAATGCATGCTAAATTTTAGAACTTTTTCTCACCTGAGCAGCCTCCTTACTGTCCTTTCCCTAAACTCAGCACTGGCTTCCCCCCACATGCTTCTTTCTGCTATCCTTTCTACCCTCAAGCACCTCTGCTGATCCTACGTGTTACCAAGGTTGCCCAACTGCAATCYCCGCTGTCTCTGCTATCTCTGACTTCTTTCTTACCTCACCTAGGCAATTCTGGAATGTCTCTAAATACAGCTACTCTACAGATTCCTGTCTCCTAGTTAATCTCTGTCCCATCACAATTACTCAAAAAAATCATGTATGGTGTCATTCCCTTCAGCCTAGGCCCTGGGGTGGCTCAAGATCTCTTACCAGTTCTTTCTCACTGACTGGTTACTCCCTGACAAACCTTTTCAGAGTCTGTAACAGTCAAGGCGCAGGATCCCATCAACTTCAGCGTTGTTCAGCACCGGGGGGGGCAGAGGCAGTGGGAGTAAGATCTGGATTGCAGTAAGAAAGGCCTCAAAACAAATGGTGTCATAAAATACCTCGTTTAGTAAGACGGCATAAAAAGAGGAATATAAATAGCAAGTAAATCTTACATCCCTCCAGATGCTGGAAAGCCTGCTTTCTCACGTAGCATCGGACCAACCCCGGATGGATTTTCCCACTGTGCGCTGCACAGATCCCCTTGTGATACCCTGAACATGCAGAGGTTCCTTCTCTGTCCCATGCCATAGTGCCTTTCATTTTGTGTAAAAACCAAAACCACATACTTCTCCCGACAGGCTGGAATGCTATGTCTGTCATAACACCCACCAGCATGCAGCACAGGCTGGCAAGGGGCACTCCATCAGATTCCCTTGCAGCAGCTACTCATGCTAACATACGGGCTGCTCAGACCTTGAGTACAAGGCCCAGTAGAGCAGACATGGCCTGCTCAAGATAACTAACTCCTTGAACACAATGTCTTCTGGAAGGCATGCAATAAAATCACACCTTGGATAGATGGGTGTAAATTATTGTACTTACTATTTAACTAATGTTCACAACCCCAAATGACCCTTTAAAGCAGACTTATCATTTCCCTCCTGAAAATACCTCTGTTTGTCTGATTTTCCAATCAACTCACTGAACTACTCTCCCTTGGGACAGAGGTTTATCATTGCGCAGCCAGCYCTAGAGTCTTATCATGAACATGATAGAAATCCTCGCTTCTGTTTCAGTCCCAGAAGCAAATGAAGACACAGTTCAGCTTCACATTGAGAGAATGACATACAATGCACATACTCCTCTAGAAAAAGAGAAGAGCAACATAAACTTTGCTTAAACGTGTTTTCATAGATTTCTTTAGCTAATAGTAAGGGAGATGATAAAAATAATTTTGGGCCAAATAATAGCTTCTTTCCTTTTGAAAATCTGTAAAGCAGTTTTATTAAATATGCCCCTGAAAAAAATCAGATGCCTCCACTATTGAACAGCAGCTACTTCTACAGTTAAGAGAGTGAAGTTTTTTTCCACCAATAGAATTAACATTAGAAGGAAATTAATGAGTACAAGACTTAAATCACATAGTTTACTMTTCTCACTTTTTGAGTTTGAAATTACATTACCCAAACAACACTGATCAGCAAATATTTTCATCTAAGGTTCCATAACAGTAAGACTCACCCTGTACTTAGGAATTTATGCTGGGAAATGATGAATTCAATTCCAAATGTTTGTATGATGTCACTTAAGCTCAAATTCAGAAATTCCAAATTTAATCTTAACATCTGATCTTCGGCAAGGGAAAAGGCTATGCATCTCTAGAGAGCCAGTCAAAGGGAATAAAATAAAATACTAGTCAAGGAAAAATGACTTAGCTAATACGAAACTGGACTYGGGGAGTTGTCTAGAATGTGGGCTTCTTGCAGATGACTCCAACTCTCTTTGCTCATATTGTCCTAACTGTCTATAAAATGGGCTAATACCAGTTCTCTCTGGAGATTCATGTAGTGTTCAAATAGTATTGTCATAGAAGAAGTATAAGCACCTTCTAAAGATGGTTTTGATTTCAGTACCATCAATTTATTTGCCAGAAGTGGTGACTTGTTTTCTTAAAATTTTCAGTTGTCTTAGGTAAGTGTCTAAAAAAAGAAGGCTCCATGTAAACCTCAAACTACTCAATATTTGTTTAGCCAAAAAAGGAGGACACACCTATACTGCTGCTTTTCAACAAAATCAGTAGGGTACTCTTCTTCTTTGCCAATATTTTGATGTTCCCAAAAATTCAGTTTTACTGAATTCTTTTTGAAAGTTTAGGAGAGGGAAAAAAAATGCATCACCTTTTGTGTGGGTCGTCTCATAGAGATCTAACAAATTCCAAAAGCATTTAAAAAAATCACTTAAGAAACAAACCAAACACTAACCTGAACTAAAATGAAGTTATTTCTTGCTATAATATAAAAACCTGAAGGCAATTTAAGTAGGCAAGAATGTAAGAGGACATATTAAGTGCCTTCATCCTGCTGAAGAATACAACTAGTAAATTAAGGTATTTAATCAGACTTCTAATCTGATTTGTATTTCTGATCTGATTTTCCTGCAAAAACTGATTTTTGCAGGAATCACAATTTAAAACAGTTATCTATCATTATATCCTGTCCTGAAAACTGCCTGGGCGACAAATCAATGAGGTCATTCATGGTATCCTTTAATTGTAATTAACGGCTGGCTGTGATCTTCGAAGGCCAACTCTACTAAATGTCATTTTATAAATGTGTTTTAAGAAGCATGAGGAGGATGGATATCTAAGAAGCATGTCCACATTTCAAATATTCAGACAATTACAGGTACAAAATACAGGTCAAGTCATTCAGGATTGATTAGTTATTTTGGATGTTTTACATTCATTGCTCAAAGTGGGGCCAATTTTCAGCAACTGTCCTAAAATATGTTCCTTTCAAGATGCCTCAAATTGCATATTCAAAATTCAGCTGTTCCTGAGAAGCATTTACAAGGCCTTGATTTGGCATACAGCTGTATCTCTTCCCTTGAGGCTGTTTTATGCCACAGTCATCACTCCAGCTGGGATTTTTTTGCACTTTCTTTTAAAATATTTAGAACTGGTCACTGCTCATGGGTGCTTTCTGGCATTAGATGTATTAGATAATCCAATATGGTCTGGAATAACCTGTGTTCTTCCTATAGAAAATGGTATGCTGAATTATACACAATCTCAGGAATGGTTGTGAAAGTTATAAAAGATATGTGAAGACAAAGAAGTAGACATCTTTCAAATCCTTCCACTGAATTCACTTCCTTTTCCTTTTTATATGTCACTGTTTCTTCCTTTGCCCAAACCTGATTAACACTAAAATAAAATGGGAGATAAGACACAGAACTTTATCATATCATGAAAATACCCTTAGAAAATTGTGAAACCAAATCAGAGGCTCAGAACTAAATTGTTTGAAAATAGTGCTTTCCCTGGGCACTTCTTCCTTCCTTTCTGCCAGTAGCTTTCCATCCCTTTCCTCTGACCTTCTGACCAGTTGTAACTGTTCATTATATTATGATTATTATCCATTTAATTTATGTTATAAATTCCTCAGAGGAAGAAACTTAAATCTCCACAATCAACAGTAGCATTGTTTGTTTTATACTGAGACAYGAAAGAAGCTTGATCTGTTTAGTTTATCCAAAAGAAGATTGAAAGGTGACTTGACCACCACCCACAGGTGCCCACACAAGGAAAAAAAAAATTATAGTCATTGTTCCTTTACTTTGCCAAAAAAAAGGTCATAATAAAATCCAGTGGTTGGAAGTTAACACCAGCTACATTCAGACTAGGGGAACACAGACATATCTAACAAAACTGTAAAAATAAGAGTAGTAAACCACAGAAACATTTTACCTAGGAAAGTGGAGGATTCTCTTTAACGTTTTAAGTCACAACTGGTCACCTGCATACATTACAAATGTCTGCCATAACTCATATGGAAGTGATGGGCTTGATGCAGAAATTATCTGATAGTGTTTTTCGGTTCATACTGTATAGATGATCGTACTGAATTCAACTGATCTTTAAAAATAGTCACAGATTTTTATAATTACATATACACACACACACACACACACACAAATAATTTACTCAGAGTAACTCAGGGCCCTTAGAGTTGGTAAGGGCTTTCTAAAAGAAAGACATTCTACTGAAAATGGATTGTTTCCTTACAATAGAAACATTTTTCAGATATATCCCACAATCTATGAAGTTTTGTTGTGAGTCATTTTGACATCCAGTGTTTTAGAGCACCCGAGAAGAGACATGAGGAGACAATATATGGAAAAACTTCAGGTTTTCATTCCAGAAGTGTTATTCTGAAACAATGTTATCTTTTTTTGTTTTTTTTTTGTTTTTTTTTTTTTTTTTATTCCAATGGAGAACAAAACCAAACTTTGAGACTTCAAAAACTGTCACAAACAGAAACCCTGCTTTTCATGAGTTTTCTTAAAATTCTTTCTTACTTTCTTAAATAAGTACTCCCAAAAGAGGTCATGTCACAGATCTAGATAGTATACACATCCACTGCAGGATATTATTTGCTCTTCTTGCAAATCATTCATGCTGTATTCGATTCCTCTGTCTTTCCTTCCAGATCTTGTTGGTTGTTACTGTACATTTTGTTGACAACAAAATAACAACCACCTTCTGCTGGTTGCTTTGGTCACGCGGATTGTTGTCAGGGCTCAAGTGTACCTACTGCCTCTGCAACCTCTTATCCCCTTGTGAGAGACTGAAAGAGTTAATGTGAAGTGGATGTCTGTGAGGGACTGAAAGAGTTAATGTGAAGTTGATGTCTCAAACATTGTGGCAAAGCAAGTTCTGTGTAGCAACGATAAACGTAAGTGAGAAGTTGATTAACACAGGACCCGGAGGGCATAGTGGAGGATGCGCAGTTCCGAGTTCTGCCAAGTAAGGATGACTCATCATCTCTGGCAAAAGGTGACACAGAGTTTATCTGAGGAAGGGGCTTGCGACCACCTGAAGACCACCCAAAAGACCCCTCGCGACCACCCCCACAATGGCGCCTGCGCAGAAGATCAGGAGTTACGTAAGTCCTCAAGGGGCGTGACTGGTGCGTCCTAGAGGCAGGAAACAAGGCTATAAAAGGACACCAACGCAAGGAGCGCGTGCGTGCCCACCACCGGAGGATTGCCACGCCCGTCATCATTGCGGGATCCAAGGGTGGCGATATCTATCTCCTTTCTCTCTCTCCTTTTTTCTTTTCCTCTCTTTCTTCTTTTCTTCTCCTAAATGTCTCAATAGAACCCACGTTGCCTACAGTTACGGRTTGCTTATTGTTATGCAAGCTGCGTTCGGGTTGTTTATTGTTATGCTTTCCAAGTTCAGATTGCTTCTACCTTAAACAAACCATGATTGGTGTCGTTTCACCTTAATTTAGCCTGAGGGAATTTTGAAACCTCTACGACCCCCCACTGGTTTGCCCGGTCAGGGTCGTAACACCCCTCCATGGGGTTTGGCTATCTGTGTTCAAGCACAACTCTGTGCCACCCTGTCAGCTTGGATCAGACTTGTGTGAAAGGAGCTATGTAAGGAAGAGAGGTGAGAGGCCTCATCTGGAGCCTCCCTCCTTCACTTGGAAGCTGCATTTAAGCTCAGGTCCTTTCCCCTGGTCACTGCCTTACCATGGTAGGTAAGCCTGAACCTGGCTGGGTACCTTGTTGGGCCAGACCCTGTCCTGCTGACTTGATTTCCTGGCTTGACCTAGGAACTGCTTGTTACTATGGTATTGTCTGGCCATCACCGGACTTTTGGCTGATCCTTGTTACTGTTGGCCAGCTCAGGTTGCKTTCTCTGGACCTGCTCTGCTTTCTTGCTCTGATACCATGGGACTGTGTCCCTTGTTAGTGAAGATACTGCCCCTGCCAGCCTCCTTGGCAGACTTGTCTCCTGGCTCACCTTTCTTTGTGAAGCAGCCTGCTTTTGCTGTGTCAGGGAACAGCGAGAGCAGGGTTGCTCCCTAGAAGATGGCAAGCTGGGAGTTGAGGGTGGCCACAACGCAAGCTGGGAGCAATGACCTCACTGATAGGGAGCAGTGCCATGGCAGCAGAGGCACTCCCAGAGATGGCAGCTAGGTTCAACCGAGTCCAGAAAGTCAGGCAAGTTTGTGGTAATGAGGCAGGCCCGAGGTCAAGCCAGGAAGTCAATCTGCAGGTCAGGGTCAGGATCAGGTCCAGCAATCATAACCTGTGTCAGACACAGTTCAGTGATCAACAGGCAGGTCCATAGTGATGAGGCAGGTCCAAGGTCAAGCCAGGACGTCAGTCTGCAGATCAGGATCCAGATCAACATGATCTTTGTCCAGGCACAAGCATGACTGTGGCTGAGCAGAGGACAGGCACAAGGACAGGCACTCCTGTGACATAGCTTAGACTGGGACTGAAGGCCCAGAGTTAAGCTGAAATGGAGCTCCTGGGCCCATTGGTGGCAGGTGGGGGTGAAAGCCCCAAATGAGGCTGGTCAGGGCCATTAAGGCCTATTAGTGCACTCAAGACCCCAGCAATTGTGCTTCATAAATACACCCTCAAATTTCTGGTGACAAGGTTTACATGCTGCTGATGACAAGCAGCAGTAGAACTTCTGGAGCCACTCACAGGAGCAGTAGAGAATGTGACTTTACCTACTTGAGATAAAAGAATTGCCACTGCAGTATCTAAATTAATGTTCCTGCCTGCTTGCTATCTAAGATGGCAGGCCTAGGACAGCCTTAGTCAACCTGCATTAGAGATTCTTATTCAGAAAGACTATCACATTATCTTAAAGCAAACAAGAGAAAAACTCCTGAACAGGCTGTTCTCTGCTTACTCTGTGAGCAAGATAATTGCTAATATGATAGGCAAATCAGGTACTATAAGTAAAGGCCATATGATAAAGTCATAGCCTTGCCGAAGATGCATTTCATGTCTGCCTTATCCATCACTGTCTAGAGATTTCAATTTCACAGGTGAAACTTACAATCTGATAAGGACATCGCCGCTTATATTGCTCAGTTGCTCTGCATCATTGAGCATTGTAACTGGTGATTTTCTCAATGACAAGTTACATAATTGTCTTGTCTTTGGAGTTCAGCACCMTCTTCTTCTTGAGCCAAATTTATCATTTGTAATTGTTTAGGAAAAGGCCTTAGCCACTGAATCAGAATCACTACACACTAAGAAAAGTCTTATTACAGCAATTAATCTAAATGCTGGTTTTCATGATTAGAAAGGTGATTGTTGTCAATACAATCAGGAACTCAACCACAACAACATTAACAGACAAGATCAGTTGTCCAAATTTCTAGTCAGACCATATAGTGGTCCGTATAGAGATTGAAAGATGATAAATGTTATTTCTGCAAAAAGAAAAACTGCAATGTTTCAGTTTGGTCATCGAAGGTTGACAGTATGAAGCACATTATGTCAAAGATTCTCATTTGTGGGCATCAGTGCTTCCTTTGACAATGAGTAAAGAAGTGTTATCACGTCCAAGGAGTCTTGAGGATCTCTGAAATGCTCATTACAATGGTAATAAGTGCACATGAGAATGAAATGGAAGTTAACYGAGATTGCCTCTGAAGAGACATATTCCATTGCCTTATTTTCATAAATTGTCAAGTCTGCTCCGATGACAATAGTATGGACATGAACACTGGCATAAATGTGAGGGGAATATTTTCTGTGGATTCTTCTCAGAAAGATTGATTCTTATTGGTATATCAGTCATCAGAGGGAGGTATTAAAATAGGTTAATAAAGTATCAATCTCCATTTCTAAAGATAATCAATCAAAATAGGATTGGGTAAGATCCTGGGGAGTATGATGTAAACCTTGGAGATCACTCTGCTTTGAGTGGGGGCTGGACTAGACGACCTCTAGCTATTGTTCCCAGTCTAAATTATCCTATTAATGCATTTATGCTGTTGGGAATCAGTTTCCTTGGCATCTGTCATCAGTGAAGAGTAACCAAAAAACATTGTCAGTGAGTTCTTCCAAGTGTTTCCTGAAAAACTGGGAGCTTATAAAAAATGATCAGTGTTATTTCACCTGGATCCAACAGTCAAACCAATTCTCATGAAAGATAGAACTGCACCTTCAGTGTACCATACCAATGCAGAACTATACTGAGCCTGTGCATAGAATAATGAGTTCTTGAATTGGTCACATTTATAGCATTATCATTTATGGTTGTACCAACACACAAACCAAAAGGAGTCATGAAAATCTRTCAAGATCATGGCATGCTAATATGGCATACTAGTGGTGCACATCCAGTGATTGTTTTTAAGCAACTGTTTGCTGCTCTTGCAGGAAGTGTTCTTGAAACCTGTTCTCTCAGAATACCAGCAAATTGTCAGTGAAGATGCTACAGGTGTGCAGATGAGTCACACATTGAGAAAAAATCCAAGTCAAGGTATCCTCACCTGTTGAAGAGTTATAGCTGTGGTACCAATGTTTGTTAAGGTCCTGATTTTGGTATATGTGAGGATGAGCTGAAAAGTTTTGAACTGATTTGAGAAGTGAATATGAATTCAGAAGAAATACACACAGAGGGATTACCACTGTTTTGTGTGGTATCCACCTGAGATGCTGTTGCTGTTATGTGCAAGATATTGCAGAAAGAATGTATGTCATATTTGTCTTCTGTCTCTCTCTTTTTCTATCTCTGTCTAAGACTCACTTGTGTGTCAGTATTGTTACTGTTAGTTTCTGGGAAGAAGTCACATTCACTAGACACTTGCTACAAGTTGCTTCAGTTGCATATATTCAGCTCCACAAACATAGCAATCATTATGTCTAATATTGTTCAATATAGTATGAATGTTCCTGGATCATTCTAAGTAGAAGACTGCCCAAACCTGGTGCTTCTGAAACAAATCTATTTTGCAACAATTCACCCTGCCTCAGCCAACGTGCTATCTTTTCTTCTGAGACCACCTTTTATGGTTCAAGAGGAAATCATGGAGCAAATTAATTGTTCTGGGAGCCAAGCTACTTGCCACTTTTTTCCCAAAGGTTCTACAGCTCTTTTCCCATTACTTGTTTGGGAATGACACATTCATAATGAGATCAAAATGCATGTTTCTGTCATCAGGTAGCAGGTGTATGTCTGGTCATGTTACGGAAATGCACACCTGCATTCCATGACAGCATTTCTTGCATGTCTTGGCATGTAACATCAACACCTAATAGGAAATACCTACACATTTTAGCAGGTGACTGATTGACTGTACCCGTTCTTTTTGGAATTTTGTTCAACACATGATAAAAATGTGTTTAGCTGCAGTTAGCCAATTTCATGGCTGAGTTTAAATACTGGGAAAGTGTTCATATTCTAATACAAGGAGGGGCTTCATGCATTCTTTTTGTGGAATCTACAGATACAGAATATTTTATTTGGAAAATGCTTCTAGTATTTCCATCCACAAAACACTTCCAAGAATGCCCTTTCTTAGATAAATTCTGTGGATTTAGACATTCCTGTGCTCAAGAAACCTTTAAAATACTTTCAAAGAATACAGCACAGTATGGCTTGTGGTATGGACAGATGCCAAATAACATCTCTGCGAAGTCCAGTTCAGCCTGATCCAACAGTAATCAGTGAAAAATCTCTAGCAGACTCAAATGGATTTCTTACCAAGACCATAATGTATAGTTAATGTAGTGAAAATCTCTGTGAGACCTGACTGTAAACTTGAAGATAATACTAAGGAGGAAGAGGACTAGTTATTACTGACCTTCCTCTGATCTGGTAAATTAATAAATCAGTGTCAATTTTAGTCAAGCAGCTGGCTATAGTTACAACAGCAAAGAACATTATCTATGACACAGATCCATCAATGCTGTTTTTGAACAGCTGTTTTTATAACCCTGAAAAGGAGAAAAGAAAAAAAAAAAGGCATCTTCAGGCATTTAGGAGTTCATTTACTGTATTGATATAATTCTTTAAATGGGCAATTAGAACCCTACTGATTTTAATCATTGGCAGTTTTCAGATTCTATAAAAAAGCTATCTTGGGGCAATTATCAGACGTATTTGCAATTGCTCCTTGTGTCATAGCAACTTTAAGAACTTCTGCCATCTTTTGTTACAGTCTTTTTTCCCCCCACACTCTCTCTTTGGAGTCCTTACCTAAACCTGGAGTTCTCACCCCTACCCTTTCTTCTTAGCGTTATCTTTCCTGTATTATTTCTTTCCTCCTCATTTGCACACCAGTGGGTCCTTGTGGTTCTATTTTAAGTGTTTAAAAGGACCTTTTTTCATAGAGGAAATCTTCTTTCTCATATAAAAAAAGGAAGGGATTTTGCCCCAGAATAGGGGGAAAAGCGGCAACTACTGTCAACATACCCGCAGATCCTCTCAGGAAAGAATGGACAGAAGTAATCCTCTACAGCTCTGCTTTTCCTTTGTGAAAGATCCCAGAAAGCAGTATTGCAAAATGGCTCATCTTCCCTGAGGGGTCCATAGGGTTCTGTTGTGCCTGCTGTCGTGGTCCACATATACAGAATCACAGACATGAAGGATTATTGCAATAATTTAACATAACTTTCTGCATCACAATGGCCACAGAGGTACCTGCTTCAAGCCCCCAAATTTCTGGTTGTGGTACAGTATGTCTGTTATAGTTATTCAGTAATAATTCAGTGTTCCTTATATCTTGAGTTACAATTTCTGATGGATAGTTACCCTCATTATGAAAAAAATCAAAACAAAATTGTTCTACATGTCTAATATGTGTAAGTTGAATTTCCAATTTTAGTTACTGTATAGTATATGGTTTTTTACTGTAGGAAGAAAGATTAAAAAAAATATCTCATGTAATAACTGGTTTGCAGTGGCTGTATAATGGGCTGTCTAAGTGAAGATCAAACTCAGCCTCCTACATGAAATAATTTTAAAAATCATTAAAAGATAAAACCAGAAAGGTGGAATTGGCAGACATATTCTGTATGTTTTGATCACGCACAGAAACATATGTATAGACTAGAAAGTTATGTCTTAATAGGTTGTTTACTAAGGAAAACAGGCTTTAGGCTTTCCTTATAAACGGGTTCTCCAGACTATAAGGCATTAATTCTTTTGTCTATTTTCTCTCTTCACTTTATCCACGTTTTCTGAGTATGGATACTAGAATTTGTTGCAGAGCTTTGGTGCTAGTCTTGCTAATGGAGGAAAAACTGAAGCCATACTGCTAAAAGTTTCCTCATTTCATTCTACTTGTCTAACTCTGAACACTTCATCCTCTTACAAAAACCAAAAACCTCCATCATTTTTACAGGGCATGAACATTTTCATGTGTGATGTTTAACATATTCTGAAGACACACAATGGGAAACTCAGTGTTTTCTTAAGTTACAAAGATCTCTGTTTCATTCAAAGCATGATGTTCTAGTTCTCACCATTATATTATTTTGTCAGTTTCTTCTGGTCAAAGTTTCCACCATCCTATGTGAAGAATCATAGCATCACATCTATCATCCAGAAAGGGAAAATGAGGTGCAACAAAGGGATAAATTATGCCAGAAGCCAGAGAATAGGTCCAAACCAACACGAAAAACAGAAATTAGATGTTCTGATGCTATAATGCTTGCTCACAATGCTGTATAACAATAATTTCTGTGAATTATGACCCAGTAAAATTATATTTTACTATAAAATTATATTGTATTGACTCCGCATTTTTCTTATATTTTTCCTGACTGTCAATTTTTATGACTTGCATATGCCAGCATTTAAATTTATTAATAGCTAGTTACCCAAATGGATGCTAAACATGTAAACTGCTGCAAAACTTGATGACCTCCGCTAGCCATAGGGCTTGAACTTTTAATAAGGTTGTTGGCATGAGATTATTACCACTGAGGCCTTCTGTAACTGTGTAGCATTTGATATTTACAAGAGTTTTCAAGCACCTCTAGAAATGACACTGGACAGACTTGTATTATGTGCTGTAGTTAATCCCATTTTGAGAAGGACTTTTGTTTGAGTTCAGCTTGTAGCTCAGGCAAATTGTGTGAAACAGGGCTAACATTCTTTAGACCAGTCCTGGCTAGCTGCTAATATGATTTTAAGGTTATTCATATATGTAGTCTAGAGCTCTTTCATACTGGTCGCAGACAATTTACTGAAATTTTTAGTGTTTCTGGTTTAAAGAAATTCAAACCTTTCCATATCCAGCTCCCCAATACAGCTGACTTTTTACTAGCTATTTCCTTAAGTATTTCTGAATTCACTCTTTTGAAATACGGAACTTTATTCACAGATTTATTCAAATTTGTCCTTACCTTTAGTTTGATCTGACTCACATTAAATTAACTTCAGTTTAAACTGAATCAAGCTGTAACTATTTTCTGTGACCTAGTCTTCTCCCACCTTGTCTTATACCAGCCTGTCTGAACTAACATCACAATTTTTCAGTTCAGCCCCTATTTGATAAAAGAAAAAAACCCAAAATCCTATCACCTGTAACACTGAGGAGTATCTAGGCTCTACCATTGTCAGCAGAACTTATTCTTCAGTCTGCTTCCCACAAATCAACTCCTGTTAGTATTTGTTCCTCTACAGCTTTAGAGAAATCTCTATTAATTTCCAAATTTGACACAGCAATTTGTACCAGACTCCCAGTGTTATTCTAGTTTTCACTCCCCCAAAAAATAATTTGATGCTTTTTATTTTAGCCGGCTCAGTTTTGTTGTGCTTTCCTTCCCAACTCTTAATAGCCCATCTATAGATATATGTGTTAACGTACTGCTTTAAGTTCTGTTTCTGTCTCCAAAGCAGCACATCCTCTTCAATGCATGCTTTATCACCACAATTGCTCTTCTGTCATGTTCCAATAATCTTTATAATGCCCTAGATCATATTCTGCTCTGGTAGTTCATGCCCTTCCATCTTGTTGCTCAGTTTTTATCCAGAAAATCTAGCCACTGTCTAGCCCTGCAACTTTCAAACTGTTGGACCCTCTTAATCAGCAATCACAACAAAAAACCAGGCCACCCATCACAGAAGTAACCTCCCCCATGATCTTCTAATACTGGGAATTCTATGGACACTAGCATCTCCAAACTATAGGGAAAATATTTTGTGTTTGGTATCATAGGAAGTAAGAAAAAAACCTAGTCATTTGTTGCTTTTCTGTTATCCCATGGGCTTTGAACCAAGCATAGCCTGTGAGGAGATGGTCTTTATCAACCTCTTTGAGGGGTCAGACAGGAAAGGAGGGCTTGTTTGGAGAACTCCTGCCAGACTAAGAAGGCCAGGATTGTACAGCGCTTCTCTGAACTAAGAAGCAGAGTAAGCAGGGCCTCATCCGGACACAGGAGCRGATGAGGCAGAATCTTGTCACAATCTGGAGGTTATTTCCTGCACCAAAATCTCGTAACTCTGCCYATTGGTCCCAGTGGTTCACAATTCCCTTCCTCCACTGACCACAGTGTAAGGTAAAGAGAACAGCAGCTCTGAATGCACAGACCAAAGTGGGGGTCCAACCCAGAAGATGCCAGGAAAGCAGATAGACAGTAAGTGCACAGTTGTATATGACTTTAAACTACAAGGGCAAAGGTGTGAGCACTTATGCTTCTAGGTAATAAATATATTTTTAAAATCTTGGCTAGTGTGCTCATCTTCTTGTTTCACCTGCCTGCACTTCTGCAAAACTATCTACAGTAATGAGATCTTATTTGCACTTTTATATAAAGTACTAGTTTTGTTGAAATGTGATCTGTATGTTTTTAGTAATATTTTATTAAAAACTTCCAGAGGAACACACATCCCACAATATGAAAGCATACTTCCCTTGCATAAATAAGCTTCAAGTTTTATTAAAAATCATAATACTCCATAATATATAATGAAATATTAATTTCATATTCATAACCATAGTCACAAGATATTTCCTGAAACACAATGCAAAATATAAAGAAAATATCACAACCAAGTTTTAATAAGGTAGAGGCTTAAGATAATAAAATCAGTTCTTCTCTTACAAAAAGTAGCTTAAGGCAGCTCTGACCACGTGTTGCTTATGACTCTTCTTTTGAAAATCTGTGTACTGCTGGTGAACCCTTGGTGAGATTCTCTTCCTTTTTTTCCTGGATAAAATTGTTCACTGCACGAAGGACTGCTCAACAGTCTGGAGTCTTGTCCTAGAACTATAATACCTTTCAGTCTTTCAATTGCACCTTTCTTTAGCATTTTGTCTCAGTTTAAGAATTCTTGAAATTGAATTAAATTATTTTCCAGGATCCAAACCAAGGTCTAATAAAGAGCCTTTCTTCAGACTAGGCATCTATACACAAACTTTTAGAAAACTGAACAAGATGACCATTGCCTTTTAATTCAACCAGTGGAGACGGAGAGTGATAATGAAGGGGGAGAAAGTAGCTCAGAGTTTACAAGGTTATGTGACACCTCCAGCCTGTAACTCTCCCTACTAACTAAACTTGTAAAAAGTACTGCGCCAAGGAAGACAAGTCAATAGCAAATGGCTACTCAGCGTCCTCCTCCTTTCACTGCTGCAGCTGCCTATGGGACAGATGCTGCTGATCATGGCACTAAGAATATCCTTAGTTGAGCAGTGGTTGATATGCAAAGCTAGTGTCATCTCTCTTGTTGTGCTGGTTTTGGCTGGGATAGAGTTAATTTTCTTCCCAGTAGCTAGTATGGGGCTATGTTTTGGATTTKTGCTGAAAACAGTGTTGATAACACAGGGATGTTTTTGTTACTGCTGAGCAGTGCTTACACAGAGTCAGGGCCTTCTCTGCTTCTCACACCACCCCACCAGCGAGTAGGCTGGGGGTGCACAAGAAGTTGGGAGGGGACACAGCTGGGACAGCTGACCCCAACTGACCAAAGGGATATTCCATACCATATGACATCATGCTCAGCATATAAAGCTGGGGGAAGAAGAAAGAAGGGGGGACGTTYGGAGTGATGCCATGTGTCTTCCCAAGTAACCGTTAGGCRTGATGGAGCCCTGCTTTCCTGGAGATGGCTGAACACCTGCCTGCCGATGGGAAGGAGTGAATGAATTCCTTGTTTTGCTTTGCTTGCGTGAGCGCCTTTTGCTTTACCTATTAAACTGTCTTTATCTCAACCCACAAGTTTTTTCACTTTCACTCTTCTGATTCTCTCCCCCATCCTGCTGTGGGGGGAGTGAGTGAGCRGCTGTGTGGTGCTTAGTTGCCAGCTGGGGTTAAACCACGACACTTGTGAAGATCTTAACTACCACTCCACAAATCTCTGCATTTGTGCAGTCATTGGCAAAGCAGCACAGGGTAGCATCTGGGAAACAACAATAGCCAGGCAAGAAATAACCAATCGTATAATAAGTTGAAAGGAATCACTGAATCTGAGATCTTGATTCTCTCCTTGTCCCCGGTAATCCCTTAAATCCAGATGCTTTTGTTTGTCTTCTATTGCATTTCCCATAGCACTCCAATGGAAATATCCTGTTACACACAGGGATCATCAGTCACACTGATGAGGTAATACCTTCCCATGCAGCAGACTTTACTGCAGAGCAGATTGTCATCGTGGTGGAGAATACTCTTTGGACTGCAATAGGAGAGAGCTAGCTGTGTGAATGTTACTGTTGACCATCTAATCAGCAAAAGCCTAGTGCAAATATGCTGTCCATGTACAACTGTCTAATCCACACAGAACATTGAAGGTGAAGGTAGGCAGGAGAACACTTAAAATTTCTTAGTTTGTGCGTGTTTTTTTCCAATAAATACCAATGCAAAATGCTTGATGGGATCCAAATATCTCTTGAGACTGCTGGAGTTTGGTAGGAATCCCTTTTCTTTTTTTTAAAGTACAGTAGGAATGTATCTCTAACTGATTACTTGCTATCTTTATTTAGAAGAAAATGTACACATACATATTCATCACTCCTTCCTTTACTCTCTTCCTTCAAATATGCTTTCTATTCCCATCTATTTCAAAGGAGGAGGGGGAAAAACCTCTTTTCTTGTTTTGTTCCCCAGATATCCCTATTTATAGCTTCCTAATACCAACAGATGCTGTAAATGTCTCTGTGTGACAGTTGGGAAATGAGGGAAGTGGATGAGTTTATTTTTACAAAAAACCCACCCTACATTAAAAAAGAAGGTAGCGGGTCTGCTTCGTGTATTGTGTTTGGAGGCCCCGTCTTCCTAATGAAGAGTCTAGGAGAGTCATCACCATCCCAGAAGGGCAAGAAAAACCCAACACAGTCTCAGTAACATAATTAAAAATGACTGTGGTGTGACTGAACCAGGGATCCTCTTCAAATTAAAAATGAATTTACTGGAGGGATGGTTTTCTTAAGCAGATGGGACGAGTGAGCTATTAGCATGGGCCTTAAACATCATTTGTGTTGACAATTTTTTTTCTAATTACTCCCCCTGCAGATTTTCAGCAATGAGAAATAGCCAGAAGAAAAGCACTTGCCTAGTTGCACACCACCACTGCTGGCAGAAATATGTGGCACTTTAAGCAGATCATCTCTTGTCAGTTTATTTTAAAGTCAAGAGACAAGAGTGTTTGTACCGAAGCACGAAGCAAGGAGCTGTCAAGGACTCTGTTACGACTTTCTGCCTTCTGAGACCAGTTCCATTTGTGCCCCAAGCTCAAAGCAGATTAGACCTGGAAACAGTCCAAAACAAGTCCAGAAGGACTTGGCCAGGGCTTGACTAGTAACAGTTCCCAAGACACTATTTGCTGTCTGTGGGCAGACACAGCAGGGCACACGCAGCTCAGAGATTCCTATGCAGAATCCTCCAGTGGCAGTAGTGCCAGAGCCTTTCCTGCTGGCTTCCTTGCAGCTAGGGGCTTCACTGTTCCACTACTCATTACCCTCATGCTGGTGCAAGGATTCAGGTCAGGTCAGAGAATTTAGCTCAGACTTGTTGTGTTGTTACTTAAGACTGGTCAGCTGTTCAAAGTCAGGTGTCTCCTGTTGCTATATGTACCATTAATTATTACTTTGTCATCATTAGGTAGACAAAGAAGAGCAAGATTGTCCAGCAATCTATACCTCAGTCCTGCCCCAAAGAAAGACTCTTATAGTTCAGAAATGCTGGAATCAAGTTTTAACTCTGGTTCATTTTAGAGATAACAACCAGCTGCAATGAGTGTGTCTGGATCTGTGTGACCTCCATGTTTCAGGATGCTTGGATCTCCTTTGTACATATCCTTACTAAATGGTAAACCACCTTTTCACTGTTCGAAGCTCTCCTTTGATAAGCATCATAAGGCTAGAATAGCTGGGTGGGATGCAAATGATCCCATTTCCATTGTGTGCACATCCACAAAAGCCAGTAAAGAGCATGAGCATAATTTGGACAAATTGCTGTGGATAAATGCAGTATAGCCACTGCAGAGCATGTAGCCATAGAAGTCAAGCAATGCTGTACCAAAAGAACTGCAATGATAAGCAGCCTGTAATCAGTACATTCTCCCTTACAATCCTATGTTCTTGTATTCTTCACTCCTGTTCCACTTTCAGTGACCAAAGCTAACACTTCCCTTAACACTCTTAATAGATTACCTTCACTTGCATATAGGCGGTTAACTAGAATTCCAAAAAGCAAAAGGATTCAGAGAGTGGGAAAGATACTGTTACTTAAATACCAGAGAAAGAGAGAGAATATGAGAGGATAAGCTGCTGTACTTTATATGAAATCTCCAGTAGGAATGGGGTGAGAACAAGAGGTGCTGGTTACCAGGGTGAAGATTGCTCAGGCATTTAATGTGTACGTGATAAATCCCTACAAAGTCCATGCTGCATACAACAAAAGTCTAAGAAACGGGTCATGAATCCATCTCTGAAAGAGCTGATATGTGTAGGAAAGTACTTCCTCATGACTTACCTGCCTTTAAGAGCACTCTACCAGTGCTAATCAGCTGTTTTGAAAAAATAATTCAATCTTTAGTATTGTTAAATCAGCTAAATGGGAATGCTCAGCTTCTACTGAATGTTAATTAGTAACTGCCAGCTCTTTCACATGCAGGTAAAGCTGGCTGCATAAGCAAACTTCGTTCTGGCATCTTCCAACTTCTGACTCTTTTACTTCACAATTCAAATGACAATTTCAATACRCAGCAGGGGGGTTGGACTAGATGATCTTTAAAGGTCCCTTTCAACCCAAACCATTCCATGATTCTATGATTCTATGGTGTTTCTGCTTGGTTTCTATGTGTATACAACATCTATGTGGTATACTTGAAGAAAAATTAGGGATCTCAGTATTGGTATTACTATTTCTTTAGTTTGTGAATACCAGGATTGCTTTTTTAAAAATGTTGTGGGTTTTGGTTTGTTTGTTTGTTTTTCAATCTGATGCTGTCTTTAAAAAGCGAATTGCTTCAGAAAGCTTTGTGGACACCAAAGCCTGGTTTGCTATCCCCAAAACCCCATATGCTGTTAAAAGTGGTATAACTCACTAACCACATAAATTGTATTTACAAATGCTATCATCAGATCACCATGACTTCTGGTACCGTGCAACAGGAAGGACAACACGTTGATCAATTGCTAGGCCCCAATATAACACATTCATGGGCACATAGTGTACAAGATCTCTTCTGCTGTTTGGAAGCAATTTGTTTCTGGAACTGAGGAGCCTATATGTGTCGTATTAAATACTATAAATGCTGACATATGAGATGTTAGCAGAAAAAATTCTCAGTTTCTAGCCTCTTATACTTGATTGTGAAGAGAAGGTACATTGGCATTCTGGTAATCACTCTATTATTCATAGTGTAACCAGCATTCATTTAGACTCCTTGGATTTTCACCTACTTTCTCTATTTACCTTCACTGAGAAAAAGATGGACCAGGAGTAAAAAAACACATTTATATCACCCTGAGCCTGGGTTCTCTCCTTATGTGACCCATTTTCATTTTTCTCCAGATGTAAATAAAATYGGAGCCTGCAGCGAATCACAAGAGTCCCCTAGAAAACCATTGGGTTCCTCAATAATGTGGTGCTTGAAAAGCTACTTTTTATCTTTTTTTGTCCCACTTCAAGTCCTAAAGTTTGTAACCACTGTTTCCTTTCCCATCTTTCAAATGCTGCATTTAACTGAAGTGCAAATGCGAGTAACTTGCTGTAGATCCGTGCAGTGGTGAATCTGTAGGTACTTTAAACAGACCTGGATGAGCTGCACAGTGTGTATTGCATAAGATTAAATAGAGACTTCGTCTCTGTGACCTGAACTGATAGCTAAGTCACATCGACAAACCCGAGTCAATCACACAAATCGGCATGCAAATGTGTAACAAACCCAGTATTTGTGAACAAGGGTGGGAGAATATACATACTACAGGAATATCCAGAAACATGACAGATTCATCATAAAAATGAAGAAAAAAATCTTTTATGAAAATGCATTAAATCAAAAGCAGCCACTACACAGTGTGGAGGGTGTTTCCATGGAAGCCATCTCCCACAWGACAGGAAGATCAGCAACAGATGTTACAGAAAGTAACAGGGAGGAGAAATGTCACCAGGTTAAGCCTAAATGTCACACTGGTATACAAAACAATGTATATAAGAATTTAAACTGACCACAAATGTTTTCCTTGGAATACARAGTTAATTATTTCCTATCCAGACTATATATATACAGAAGAAATGCAAAAAATTCAGTGTTGGATAAATGTGAATAAAAAAGTACAAGTGCTTTGTCTTGCTCTTTAGTAACTAGCTTGCAAAGTAATTTGTAATCATCCTTGTTCTAGTTCCTGCTGAATCTCCTAAGATATACAATCTAATAAATAGAATAAAAAGTAGTATTTTATGTACAGAGGCAGCTTCGTAGGAGATACAAGATTAAAGTGGGTTCCACTATCAATCTTGAAACACATGGTCCATGAAATATCCCAACCACTCAGATTTA
Source organism: Phoebastria nigripes (assembly GCA_035582835.1). Lineage (NCBI taxonomy): Eukaryota > Metazoa > Chordata > Aves > Procellariiformes > Diomedeidae > Phoebastria > Phoebastria nigripes. The sequence continues at coordinate 257,243 of JAYKAV010003242.1, forward strand.
GGACTAATTCAGGAAGAAAAAGAAAAGAAGAAAAGTATTAAACCTGTAAACCAGGGAATTATTCAGACAATATACATGCTAAGTGAAAGCAAAAAAACCATCATTAACATGACTGACACTGACTAGACCTATGAGACATAAGAATAATGGAACAGCATTATTTATAGCATTTGATGAGCCATCTGATGAGCTGGCAATTCAATTAGCTAACGCTTACATTTTCAACAGACTTGACCCCAGAACAGGGCATTAGCTGAGACAGTTACGTGGGGAAGGTTCTGTGCTATGCAGATTACAGGTAGATATTCACTCAGCCAAAGTGTTTTGAAAGTTGTGGATTACACCTATTCCAGGTTAATACAGCCTTTGTAGGTATTGTTCTGAGGTCTAACTGCAAGGCACATCTGACTGCCAAACTCCTGTTTTCTGGGGAAAGGGAATCATATCTCAACTGAAAAGGAAGTATTTTGTTCATATTCTGTCAAACCACCAGAATATTGTGCTGAGCAAGAAAAAAAGTGTAAGGATTAATGATTTACCTTGTCAATTTATTCTACTCCTTGCAAAAATTTTGTCACAATTAGGTCTCTAAAGACACCATTCCAAGCTTTCATGTGATGATCAACATTATCCTGCCTTCACCAAAATGAAACAATTCATCACAGTGGGAAGGCACATTGGCACAAGGGGTAACAGTTCAGAGGATTGCATCCAAGCAAGGGTTATGATAAGAAGAGAAGCTCATAGTTTATTAATGTCAGTCTCTCACATCCACAGAAATAAATCATATGACRTGCACACCTGTTTGGATGAGAATGCCAAACATGCAGGCGAGATGTTTCTGTCTACTGTGACAAGCCATCATTCCCACAGCTAACAGTGGTACCKGTGTTTCTATAATGGGTGCTGCATGCTTGTTTTACATTTTACTTTTTTTTTATTTTATTTTTTATTTTTTTATTAATACTGAAGCACAGAAGACAAGATGATCCCTTGGCATAAATGGTGTTGGCAGGGATGCAGCCAAGGATTGGCACGGGACACTGTGCATAGCTACAGGTCACAGCCATACATACAAACAAAACTGTTATATTCTGCTATATCACTGACGCTACCAGCAAACTGACCCCAACAATGAGAGATATCACACTCTACCAGTCTAGATACAAACCAGACAAACAGTTTTGCATTAAAAAATTATTCCTTTCTTCCCATCCCATCATTTTGTTTATGGGAGGAATATGACAAGTTACTGTAGTTAAAATTGACAGCATTGGTCTTGCTCAGTAGAATCCACATGTAGAGCAGATGCTTGACAGATTAGTAGCAAAGAATTTTCAATGTGATTTTTTTCTTATTTCTATATATAATATTTTGCTTTTTTTACTGAATGCAAACATGAGACTTTCACAGTTTAAGGTCATCAGACAGAAGCGTCACACTTGCCACTTTTTTGTTTTGTGTGAGGATTCCTAAAGGATTAGTTTAGTATCTTTATTTTATATCGGAATTCATATAGTTTTCTGCCTATTACATAAATTCACCTAGGAAATAAAGCAACYTTGACATGATCTAATGGAAGCCTTCAAAATTTGTAGCAGAACAGAAAGATGATCAAAAGAAATTTCTCCTACGGTGGAGGCTTCAAAAATGAAGGGAATAATTTACAGTTAAGACATGGTAAGTGATGGAAATAAGAAATGACATTTCAATTCATGGTACCTCCAGATTTGTTTGGAACGATAGACCAAAAAAGTGATGAAGTTTATTTATTTTGATATATGAGCTATGAAGAAGCTCAGAGATTTATAGATCTTTGCATAACTGTTCATTTTCCATAATTCCTATTTAACTAACATTATTTACCAACCTCAATTTCTGGTCACAGCGTGATCAACATATTGTTCTGGATTTATAATCTATCCCTTAATTTGGAAGGTGGGTTCTTAAGGCACCTTTTCCTTTCTAAGCAGCCATTGTAATGTCTGTGATTAAATACAGGGCTTTTAAGTACAGTTCCTAAATTTGTACGTCTTAAAACTGAGTATTGTTGATAGAAAGCACAGTACCATATAATTCACTTCTCCCTTGGGACTGACAGAACCTGTGACTGTCGGCTGTTGAGAACTAATCTGAAGCCCATCTATTTTCTTAGGCTGTTTCCTTAGTGAAGTGACTAAAAGGYTAGGTCAGGTGAACTTTCCTGGGAGACACTAAACCATTTTTTTTGCTAACATTTGTAGTATGCAATGTTTCATGTTGTGTTTTTTATATGTTATGTGTAAGTGCTTGACAGGTATATGTTAAATTGCAAGCTTAGTGAACAGGACATAAAATTTCTGAGAAAAGAACAAACTGTTCTAATCAAAGCAGATAAACAACATTTTCCATTTTCATATGCTGTTGTTGCAATTCTGTAATTCTGTTGTTTGCTAGCTAATGGCTTTGTTTAAATTAGAACTATAGCAAACTGTATGTGATAATAAGTATCATCCAACACCATCAGAAAGGTCATGGGACTTAATTCTACCATTTCTTCTAATTTTATAACATCAACATTGTAGGATTTCAGTTTGTTTTCCTCCCCATTTCATTTTAAGGAGCCACCTGGGGTATATTAATGGAGCATACATTTGCAAAGCAGCGTGAGATAAAGGTGCTCTCTGAGCCAGATCAACCACTGAATGTTAGAGTCCTTCATTTGTATTAAATACCCAATTATTATCCTACTGGTGAATGTTTGGTCACATCAATAGCCATGGCAATAGTGATACAACCTCAATAGCTCAGTTATTTTCTGAAAGCAGAAGGTAAAAAGATCCAAATTTAGCATTCAAGATGAAAACTAGCTCCAATTCTTTCAATATTCATTTGATATTATCCACTGTTTATGTTTTTACTGTGTCCAGAGGTATGTTGTGCTCTTTCTAGTGAAAGACATTGTACGTTTCCTGAACAGTTAACCACTAAAATTCCTAACCCTGAAAAGATTTGTGAACCAAAATGACCTTGTACAAAGTTGACAAWGTTTGCATGGTCAGAGCTGAGAGCTCTGCAGAAAGCCATGTGTATGTGCTGCATAAATACAGCTATCAGTCTATATGGACTAGAATCATGAATGGTTATTTTGTGCTCCTTTTTTGTGATGCTGGATTAAATTTTATATAGATCTTTACTATTTATTATTATCAGAAGCACTTAACACCAACTTTGGAGGATAATTCAGATGGTTGTTTGGCAAAAAGTTCATGTTAGAAGCCTATACTTATTTGTCAACTGCCAACAGGAAGACATGACATTTCTGTATCTTGTCAGAAATTTATTCCTCTGGAGATGATAAAAGAACTACATAATGATCAAACAAGCCTGGAGTCTACAACAATAATAAAATGAGTTTGTTTAAGGGACAAACTGAAGTAGAGAGTGCCACTAAAGCATAATACTATTCCCCTGCTCAGTGAAATTTCACCTTTAGAACAAAGAGTGAAGGTGTTCTTACTCTCCATTGACAAAGAAAAGATGATGATTCAAAATCACAAATCATCAGCCCTTCTTTTTCTGGTGCCTGATTCATGCTTGTTGCCTTTCCATCACACTTGGTCCCACTGCTCCTGGAACACTGGTTACTACTCCTCTGGTTCTGTTTGATCTTATAACTACAGGCTTTGGGAGATGCAATTTATTACTTCACAGTTGCAAATGTTTTAGTCATTCAACTTTGCCACCATTACCAACTTGATCCAGTGCTTTGATTCAAAAAAAAAAGCCAAGTAGCATTCATACCCTAAAGATAYATAGAAGTTCAGGGGTTAAATGTCAAACTATTCAGTCTTTGCCTGTCAACGTTTTTGAGAAAAATGACTAGTATTTTAATCTATATTTTATTAGAATGATAGATGATAACTGAAATCTTAACACAGACTAAACCTGTGAACATATCCTTTATATTAAAGCTTTTCAAGCAAAACAGCTTCCATTCCGATTGACAGATAATGAATCATTAATTTCCAAGATGACTGATTTTTTCAGTGCTATTCCTTGTCCATCAGGTGCCAGCACTTTTCAAATGTACTATTATTGTAATAAATTATTTGGTATGACTCATTAATTATCATTTAACTGCATTTAGCTACTCATTTGGCAGTATTAACTGCTCTTTTTTTCAGGTTTATTTTCATGTTATTTAAGGACCAAGTACTGCTTCTAACAACCAATTTCCCAGAGATCATTTTTCAAATGACCTGGGTCTTCTTTTTTTCATCATTTTGTTGTCCTTTGCTGTCTTTGTCTGAATTTCAGTTTACTGAGCAAGAGGATTTGAAACATATAAATTTTAAGGTCATATAACCAAACATGTTAATGTGAATTGGATACTCTAGCTATATAAACTACAAGGAAAAAGACTTGATCTTAGATGATCAAATTTCCTAATAAACTATAAAAATAACAGATTGTAGCACGTGTCTAACTACTGGCCAAATGGAACAGAACCGTATACTTACCAGAACACAAAAGCCTATCTAATAAACCATGAAAAAAACTTCCCCCCTCCCGGCCCCCCAAAGACTACTAAAAAAGAAAGGAGGAATTCTTTTGCAAAGGGAGAAATGGCATGATGAGAAGACTCTGCCCTATATCCCAAATGTGATGTCAACCTCTTTGCTCTGCCTTTTGGCTTGGTAAAATTGCTTTTCTCCTCCTTTCTGAGCAGATCCTTTTTCATGAGAGGTTCTGGTTTTTGTCTCAGTGATTAGGAATGTCTCTGTACCATGTATTCAACTATAATATTTTTAGAATTAAAATTCTGAATAATGAAAATTAAATAAGGAAGGACACTGCTTCAAAACTCAATTATATTTGGTTTTCCTCTTTCAATCAGTGCCCCAGTTTTTGTGAAGAAACATTCTACATGGCAGGAGACACAATGCAACCCCTAACCTTAATTTGGAATCCCATGTATTCTGGGACTCCAGTCAAAGCCTGATCCAGTTAAAAATGAAGACACTGGGAGTTTTGCCACTGACTTGAACAGAAACAGGACTAAGCTCTCTGTATTTAATTTCAATACAGAAACTGTACTTATAGTTCAAAGCCATTGTCCCTTGACATTTGTTTGTGGCAGTTCTGCCCTTGGGAGCAGCAACTCAACAGTGGGAAGTAGATGAGGGGCAACCAGTGACAAGCATCAGCGGCCAGAAAGCTTGAAAATGGCATTATATTAAGAGAAAGGAAAACGGACTGTGATGAAAGAAAAAAAAAATGCACAAAGGAAAAGGAAATCTTTAAGAGTACAGATACACACCTCTCCAAGTACAACTGGATGTCAGCGTGCTGTAAATAATTATGAATCAGATCATGTTCACTTTCTGAAAATGTAAGGGAAGGCTGAATGAATATAGAACACACTTCCATTTGCTCAGTTCTAACAAAAAGTAACTGAGCAAGTCATGTTGAAGGGCTTTGAAAACAAAGTGGGAGTGCGGCCTATTTCCTGCCTCAGAGACCATCCCCGTGCATTGGAGAGGATGTCTGCACCATTCCAGTATTTGGAGAATAAAGAAATACCTCCTTCTACAGAGCATATCCATCTATGCATAAGTGATTCTGTGACCTGAGTCACATCCTTTAGTCTAGTGTTCCCCCATGGCTAGTACCTGTGTGTACTTCTTTTTACACAGGGCTGAATTTGTCTGCTAATCACATATTGCAGCCCTTGAAGTTGCAGCTCTGTTTTTCTTGCTTACTTTTTGTAGATTGCAATTGCTGATCTGTAAGAATTACTCCCATATTGAAATTAAATCACTGGAACTGATCTCTTACTTGTGAAACAGAAAAGCAAAATGCTAAGAACCATATACCTGAGGCTAAAGTATTTCACTGGAATACTTCTACTCTTGGATTTCAAGCACAATAGATCAAATTTATGCCTTGCATAAGTCAATTCTGAGAGAGAAAATAGTAATAGCGGGATAAATTCAGCAGTGACCCCCTACTGGCACTTCCAGCTCTGATGGTGAGACTTTCCCACATGTTTTCCTCTGTTCTTCCATAAAATGAAAATCAGCGGTATTGCATAGTTTGGCCAAGGAGCTTGTGAAGATATCAAAAATCCTGAAGTGACTTAGGAGACTACATTTCATTTTCAAAGGTGCCTTTAACTCCTGTCTTCCTATATTTACCAGTTTCCCAGAGTCTGTGAGTAGTGTTTGAAAAAGTCTTGCCAGTGCAAAACTTAAGTCCAGAAATCACTACGTGCAGAGGCTTTTATTTAATTAAATTTCCACCTATGCATCATTTTACATCTATCATCACTCCACTGGCATTTTGTTGACAATATGGCACCCCTGTATATGAATATACATCRTTTTCTAGAACTTGAATTGCCATAGTTCTTAACATGTATAGTTCTGCATAACTGCTGGTCACTGACCATAAACATATTCTATATACTAATTATATATCAAAACTCTCACATAAAAATAGTAGTACTAAATTGCAGAGTCAGGCACTCAAATGTTCGCAAATGCTAGATTTAATGTTGCCAGTGAAATGTAATTCATGTGCTAGTGAGGATCCATTACGGTACATTTAATTATTATTCTATTTTTCCACAGGACCTCTTCTTCATTTTAGGTACAGAATGTAAGCCACTTACTTAGTCAGCAGCTATTCAATATTTTGCTTTATTCCATTTGTTCTATGCATGGTCCCATATCTTATTTACTGTATACTATTCAAACTGTGCTCGGAAGACAGAATACTTCATTTCTTCCTAGACTTTTCCATAGCGCTCATCACTATAATATGTGAATGCTTCACTAACTCCCATAAATTTATTTGTACAACACCTCTTTGTGATAAAGTGAGAAATGGAGGCATGTAGAAACTGAGATTAAAAAAAAACTTTTTCTGTATTATCACTATTATCTATTAGTAATCACTATTATCTATTGTAATTGCAAAGCAATTTAAAACAACTAAGTCTCTTCTTCTTTTCTAATTTCTTAGCATTACATTGTATTTTACATTCAAAATGTTCAAAATATAATTTTACTTGATGCTGTGTGTGCTCAGTCTTTCTGCAAATCAGATGCAGGAATCTCAAGCCAAATTCCCAGAAAATAAAGAATGTATGCTTAGTGGCTATCATCTGAGAAAAGTTACTAGCTACTAGCTGCTAGTCACATTGAATTTCCCTGCTAGAGGCAGGGATAGGATCCTGTTTCTTAAGGAAGGTACTAATTCAAAGATCTTCCATTCTCTTAATTATGCTCCTTTTACTCCATACATTCCTAGTTCTACAACAAAGGAGCATAAGTCTTATAAACAACTGGGTTTTTTTACCCAACTCTGACCAGTTATGTTCATCTAATGGCATAYTTGTAGAATGTAGCGTAACATGTACGTTGTAGGCCATTAATTAAGGTTGCAGGTGACAGACTACAACTTCCTCAAGGGGGGCAGCGGAGGGTGAGGTGCTGATCTCCTCTCTCTGGTGACCAGCAACAGGACACGAGCAAACAACATGAAGCTGCGTCAGGGGAAGTTCAGATTGGACATTAGGAAAAGGTTCTTCACTGAGAGGGTGGTTGGTCACTGGAACAGGCTCCCAGGGAAGTGGTCACAGCACCAAGCCTGTCAGAGTTCAAGGAGCGTCTGGACGAYGCTCTTAGTCATATGGTTTAATGTCAGGTAGTCCTGCGAGGAGCAGGGAGTTGGACTCGATGATCCTTATGGGTCCCTTCCAACTTAAGATGTCTTCTACCTGACATCCCAGGTCTCATTTGCTGCTCAGGTGTGTCTGTACATCCAGTTTGAGTGTAAAGCAAGTTTGAGCTTCAGAACTTGCTTTAGAGCAGAAACTGAAAGACCATTAAGCTATAGGAAGCTTGGGATTTCAAGTTAGGTCGTCTATGACCTAAACTATGATTCAAAGCCCTATACACTGCCTTAAGGTAAAATCAGATCGGTGTCATGTCATTTCCAATTCACCAGTGTTAAACAAACTGTCCTACTCTCTTTGCTCAACAACTCTCACTTTTTCCATCATCATGTCTGGCCCCTATCCCTCCATCAGCTCTGAGTCTTGTTCTTCTTTCCCAGCCTTTCCTTCAGCTTCTTGTCTGGTCACAAACTCCTCTAAGGCACTCAGCCATTTGCTGCTTTCCATCATTTTCTAAGTCCAGGTAGCTGTACTCTCTGGTTCCCAGTATCTGGCACCTCTTCTCAAATTACTTGTTTCACTCCATTCTTCTTACTCCCGTCATCTGCATTCAGTCTAGGTGGTTCCTCTTTTAAATTGTTAAGGTGTCTGCAATGGTGGCAGTGAGAGCTAGAAAAGATGAATTTGGTACTCTAAGTTGTGATGCCTGCATGAAGATCCTAACCAGCCCATAGCCAACAATTCTTGAAACTGCAGAGAAAATTATTGCCATTCTAGCCTAGGGAGTGTCCAATATTGGCAGAATCTTGAAGAATATAGCTACACACATCCAGATGGTTTCTACACAGCAAGTGCAAACTATTTTTTCAAAAGCTTATACCTTGAATCAGTACTGACCTATCAGCTTTCATTTCCCTTCTCTAAAACATGGAAAAACTAGAACTTAACAAAGAAAATATCACCAGAATTTTGTCACATGGGTGAAGGAGGTTATGTTTCAAAGGATTTATATAGAAAATAGTATGCAAAGTGAAGATAGCATTGTTCTTCAGTGATATTCTAACCAACCTGTGCCTATACACTATCTATCCTTCCATAGTCTCACTAAGAAACTTGCAGCTCAAAGTAATGTTTGGCAAAACAAAAGACTGCAAATTCTTGAATATAATTTTAAAACATCTGCAGTAGTTCTTGTAGTAAAGCAGAAAGTAGTGACTCTGGAAGACTGTCTCACCATTAATACAAAGCAGAGGATACAAAATGTGGCTCATTTCAATCCTGTTCAGAGATAACTCCATCAACAGTGACTTGCTGCAACTCCTCACCTAATTAACAACAATAAACAACCTTGCTCTTAATGTTTCTGTGACACTTAAACACCCAGCCCAGAGCATCAGTCTCCTGGAGTTAATGAAGCTCATTTGCATTCCTTCCAAGGATCATCTGCTAATACATATAAACTAGCTAGAAGACTCAAATGGTAGTGAGCAGTGTCCAAGGGGAGGGCATGTGTTAATCCCATCTTTGAAAAGTCTTGGCTAAATTGCTTTATCACTTTATAGTTATATTGTGCATTGCCACAGCTGCTGAAAAATTATGACTCCTTAATTATTAAGAAAGCCAGCAATATATTCCCACACTTAAAATATGAGATTTCACCCACAACTGCTGAAGAACTGGGGTTTGTAATTCTGTGGTTCATCCAATTAGCATCTGTGGGGGAGATTTTGGTTTTGCTACATTGCACGGAAGAGAAAAAAAGTCCTTCCATACTAAATTTTATTTTATGATTTAAATGGATTTACATGCATTATGAACTGATTAATTTTATGCCAGTAGACTCTCACAAAATACAGAGTAATTTGTAATATACTTTATTTTAATGAAAGGAAGATACAGATCTAGATTGGCCTGTCTAGGTGACAATATCTGAAACCAGGAACATGAACTGCTTTTTTTAAATACTGAGCCTAAATATCAATCTCTAACTGGTGAATCGTATAGCCAGTGCTATTTCACAAACAGCTGACACTAAATGCCTCGACCATGTAAGAATGAAAGCGTCAGGGAAGACTAATTCTCTATGGATATTCAAAGCTTAACTAAGCTATTAGCTACAGATATAATGAAAAGGGAGAGCAAAAGAAAGCATTTCCGTTCTGTGCTGTTATGTCACCCTACTGGGGAAAAATTCGTCACTGCTAAATCAGTACAAGACCTAATAAAGGAACTGAAACCTGAAGGGATGAATAGCTGTCTGAGAATTTAGGAAAGAGTGAGAGAGTTAAGTAAGCCTGTGCTTGTGAGAAAGGAAAGAGAGAGCTGAGAGAGTAGCTGAGCTCTGTGCCATGACATCAACTTGTCAGCACAAAGATGAGTACTGTGAAGCCAGCACCGAGATCAGAACAGCACTGGGGATGTAGCGAAACTAGGTCTGATTTCCCAGATGGACTCTGTAGTGAGCAGAGAAGATCTGAGCACTGTTTTGTATGTATAGAGATGTGGGTTGCAAAATAAAGAGAGAGAAAGAAGAAAGAAAATAAAAGGTACAAAAAGTAAACACGTTAGATCTCCAAAGAAGTGATTGGGAAATCTGTTATATTCTTTATATAGACTGACTGGATGTTTATGTTTGTGTTATTTTGTATTCAAGTGCAGGTGATATGACTGACAAAAAGAGTAAGTTCAGGAAAGCTCCACAGAGTTCTGACATTTGTTTCTTTGGCAAGGATTGGCTGGATGGTATCATGATGTCCAAGGTTTTTTCAATTTCTCTGGCACCTGGACTGACAGGCTTCAAAATATTTTTCTATGCAGGATGTGAGGCCAGAACATTAGTGTTAAAAGACAGTATAGAATAGGTGGGTGTTCATGTTACTCGGTTTTAGAAGGAGGAGGTTTGAGTATCTCAAAGCATTTCCATCAGAGCTTTGAGTATGTCTAGGAATATGACACAGAGAGAGCAACAACAAGAGACAAGGAGATTGGCAGGTGCCATGAGGTACAGATTGAGAAATTGCTGTAGGATGCTGATGAATCAGTGGATTACGGTATTTGTACTGCTGAGCTGCGAAGACTCTTCCTCCTTGGTTGTGTATCAGAAGCCAGCTGCAGGCTCAGAGAGCTCTCACGTGAAACCTACACAGAGAACAGGGTACAACCTCTTGCGAAGTCCAAGTCTGTAGGAGGTACAGACAGAAATCACACTGAAATTTCAATTAGAAAATAGTGACTATTAAAAAACATTCACTTGCTTATTATTCAGTTATCTTAGGTAACTCCTCCTTCTTTTCCTATTATATGCCCCCGCTTCTAGAGTATCCAGATTTCTGTAGACCTGGGAAACATATCATACTGAGCTAAGATTTCTACCATGTGAAGTGTTTTCTTCTCCATATCTTTTATTCTCAAAGCCACTTATAATTTTCCCTGGCTTGAATGAGACTTTCCCAGGTGTATTCTGAAAAAAGTCCAGAGCTTTTGGGACCAGTCAAAGTCACTGTTGGAGACAGGGTAAAAAATGGATGACAACAGAATAAGCATGGGAACAGCAATCTTCAAGGATGAAAAATAAGATTGAGAAGGTTTGCCTGATCTTTTTGGTGGCGATTTAATCACCCTGAGAATTTGACTTGAAGGTCTGGCTAAGCAGTGGAAAATACAACTAGGGGATTGCTCTGAACTTCAGTGTGAACCCTAGTTCATCAAGTCTCCTGAAAGCTTCAGGTCTTCCTTGATGTCCATGGAATCATATAAATAAGTAGCCTGTGCTGGTACTGTTATCTCTGAAAAATATCACTTTCTTCTCAAAGGAATTACTGGCTTTCTAAAGTGTAATATGGAAGAAAGTTATGAACGACTATCTGCTCCTTCAGTGCCTGAAAAATATGATCTGAACATCTGCCCTCAGGGATATTCTTACCTGATTTTATTATATTTCTATTATCTCATTCCTCCCAGGACTCACTCTCATGTCTCTGTCATTTTCCTCCTTTTCCAGAAACTAYCTTAACCCTCCTCACTTTCTGTCCAACTATTCCTGAGTTTGTCTCCCTGCTTTGCATTTTTGTTCCGTGTGATGAGTCTTTGTTATCCTTCTGGTAGCGCAGGATGAGAAGGGGGATTCTTGCAAGACAAACGGAGGAAGCACTCCTGTATTTTTATAGCTTGATCTTCATCTTCACATCTATAGTACCCATTTTGGAACTGGCCAGCTCAGACAGAAGTTCGGTTGGAAGGGGGACAGAAGAAAGAATCAGGAGAACAGACTGTTTTAAATTTTCAGTTCCAGGCATGAAGACTTGGAAAGAAACTTTATGAAGTGAGAAGAAAGCTGTCAGAAAATCATCTCTTTTAAAGTTCGTGGACATGAAGAAACCAGAACCTGTTTGTTAACAGTTTACTATGGAAAGAGAAGCAACATAAACTGACTATTAATTCCTGCTAACTACCTGCCTAATAATAATTCTCTGCATTATGGCCTATGTTTTCACAGGAAGTGTCTTCTTTGTGCAAGTGACTGGATTACAAACTATGGTGGATGTAGAGGGATCTGTCTGGTTTAGGTAAGTTATGTTCAAACTCTGTAGCTTATGCTGGCTTGCAAACTGTTCTCTTGAACTTATACAGAATAGCTTGCAGATGAAGGTCTTTATGTATTAATGCAGCAGAAAAAAAAAGAAAAAAGAAAAAGATGGAATTTACTGTTTTATTTTCTCTGGAATAGGAAACATGATGGCTTCTCCTTAAAATGCTTGTCATGCCAATTGCAGTGACTTATTGAGGGTTTGTTTAAAAAAATACAGACACAATCTGGAAACATAACATTGTATTATCAAGAACTTAAAATAAAAAAAATGGGGGGAACAATGTGCACTCCAGAAGTCCAGCTGAGTGTGTTACAGCACACATCTTGAGCTGCATCTTGAATAAGGACAATTATCACTAGGAAGCATAAGGGCATTCAGCAGGGGGTAGGGAGACTTAATGTTATTATAAATATGTATTATTCTTTTTTTTGTCTACCAAATTCACTCCTTTTGACAAATATGTAGCTAGTTTGTCATCTGATATGTTAAATTATTAAATGATTAATTAATAGAGATTATGGGGAAGTCTTCTCTTTTTCTCTCCCTTTTTTGCTGTTCCATATGTTTGGTGCAACCAAGAACTGTGATAATTCTCTACTTCTTGTGACTTCTACTTTGGGTATTATACAAGGAGCAAATTTATTAAAAGGACCTATAAAGCTGTAAGAAAGTTTGCTATATACAGATGTTTTGTCTTTCACAAATAACACTGCCATAGATGTTCAAATGACAGGATGTGTAAAGGTAGGCATCTATTCACTGATGGGCAAAAATACCAAGCACATTCAGCTAATAGTGATTCCAGACCTCACAGCTCTTTTCTCACTCAGTGCATGAGGAACCATCTCTGTTCACATGACAGGTAGGTATTTTCCTTTGTGACAGGACCATTAGTTAACCCATGCTGTGTGCTTTTTAATGGCTGCCCCTTAATCAAAGGTGTTGGTTGGGCTGAAATTTGCAGCTGATTCAGATTTCTGAACATCAGTTCACTTTTTTAGAGAGAGATAGCTATAGATTTAAGCATCCAAGATAACAATTTCCTTTGCTTTTTCCCAGTAAAAGTTAAAGATTCTTTTACTTTTTAAGTAAATAGGGTCATTAACATACTATGGTATAAAAAGATATATTGATAGCAGGAAAAAAATTGCCTTTCTCACCCATCAGAATGAATGATAAATAAAGAATAGTTGATGAATTAAGAACTGTGAATTAAGAACTTGTTTGCATGCAACTTACCTCTGATTTTAAAACTTTGCTGCTTGCCCTGCAGTATCCTCAAGAGAGTTACTGTACTTGCAGGAGAGGAGGAGTAAAGGAAAAAAGTCATTTTCACTAGTCTGCTACTTCATGCAGGATGTTTCATATGGAAGCCTTGTTGAACAGTCATTTTGTTCACAGAACTTTAAATGCACCTAAAATTGACCCCACAGTACCTGAAAAGCTTGATATATTATTCTACATTCTTCAGTCAAGTCAGAGGCACATAAAAAAGGAATAACTTTTCTCTCTGGTCCTAACAATAAGTAAATGAAAAAAATTATTACCCAGGTGGGGGAAATTATTTTTGGTAACTTCTTTCCACAAGTACCATATATAGCAGAAATGCTGGCAAAGTCAAATGGTTCCTTCAGTAACTAACTCTTATCATCTCATCAGTTTTGTATATCTTTTGTTCTGGCCTTCTGCTTTGCAGACACGTCCAGCTGTAGTCACCATATCTGGTTTTAGATTTCTCTTGTATACATTGAAAGCTATACTGTAGGCAGAATTCTTCAATATCATGTTCTTGCCACACAGTCCCCAATCTGCCTTTCCGCATTCTTTCTCTTCTCTAATGACCTTGTGAAACCGCAGCTAGAACTTTGAGAATCATTTTAAGAGCTATTGGTGAAATTTTGGTGGTTTACTTTATGACAGTTGCCCTTTATGCTACTAAATTTGGAGTCCTTGCTTTTTTTGCCTATAAACTGACTCTGATACCTGTAACATCATAGCCACACACAGTTATATGCTTTTTACTCCATACTAAAAATGAAAAATATTTATAGATGCAAGTCTCTCCTGTTTTTTACTGATGCAAGCTCTATTATATTGAAAATTGTCTCCTGACTCTAGGTCCCACAGCAATTGCATGAAGTTGTAGAGTCCGGGTCCTGCTTCAAGGCTAAAGATTCTACTAACAATAAATGGAGCAGATGCACAGTTACAGGATTCTAGTTAGTCCCTTTTGTTCCCTTCAGGTATGCATGCATATAGAAATGTCATGTGACTTTTAAGACTTAAGGCTATAAGAGAATAAATAAATAAATATGGTACTGACTCAAAGTAATGTGACATTTTTTTCCCTAGAAGCTAAGAACTGAAAAATCCAGCCTGGTTTGTTTTCATGGACAACATTCCAGGTGGAAGCATGCCACATCAAAGTCATTTCAACACTGATGACCTGAGCTAGATATTGCTACCCCATAGGTCTCAATTAAGCAGCAAGTGCTTATAAGAGGGAGCATGTATAAAGGCAGGGGTTTAAGAATCTGCTGCTGGAGAAGACCCAGAACTTTATGGCTGAGAATCAAGGACTTGAGCGCTACTTAAGTCCAACAACTTCAGGTAGGTGTGTCTGCTTCCCAAGTCAGGAACACCTCATGTCTCGTAGTTATAATGACAGAGAACAAGACAAAACACACAGGAAGTAGCTTTGGCACCTATGAGGCTATGGATTTCTGAAACAGAAGGAAGAGTTTCAGGCAGTGGTTAATTCAAGTTTTTTATAGCTAAGTTTCTTTTCTGTCTTTTGAACAGTTTTGGTCATCTGAAGTTTGAAGATCACTATCTGTGCAAATACAGTACCCCTGACCTTCAATTTGATTGGTACTTAGAAGCAAACAAAAGTCTGCAGGACAGCAAGAGCCTGTGATCATAAAGGCGGAGTAGAGGAGGCAGCTGAGCCTTTTTCCATCTCTGTGTATGTAAGAAAAGCCACCAGGAAGATATAAATTTTACTTCACATTAAAGGTAGAGGCATTTTGCACTCAATACATGAATACAGACAAAAAAGAAACCAAACAAATAATTGCCAGTGTTATAAGTAAATTCACAGTAAGACACTGAGCCTGATTATTGGTGTCAGTGAGAGAATTTCCCATGCCTTTAATCATACAGTCCCTTGCAAAGTAAACTCAAACACATGACAGTTGAGTCACCAGTTTTCTAAGTTTGTTGAAGATTTAATAATTATCCACTTTTATTGGCTTATTTAAAAGCAAAAAGTATTGAGATAGTAGATCTATTTTCACAGTATGGTGTGTAGTTTTGGTATTGAAAAATGAATTCTAATGGGAGTATTGAAAATTATTATGGGGATTAAGACAAACCTTTCAAATGTATGAAACATTTTGTATGCATATGTTTTCCACATTCTGCTTTAAATAAACTCTTTAACATAAGTGTTATAATATCTGTCTAATGAAATAGGGCTGGATTCTGTTCTCAAGCTGAGTTTATAGTACTGTAATTCAATTGACTACAGTTACTTCTGAGTTGCACTGATGTCAAGATAGGAAATAAGCCCACCATATGTAATGATACTGCAATTATAAGAAGTGAAAGATCAGATCTGAAAATTCTTTTGTAAAGTGGTAAAGTGATAAAGTTTTCCTCCAGATTAAAGAGCACTGGAAAGAGGAAACAGCCCTGTATCTGTGTGGCAGTAACTTTTCCTTCCTGCTGTTTTACAGCATTATTATCATTAAGAAGTTTTAGTTTAGTTCTGGAACTTGTCACTATTTCACTGTAATGTTTTATAGTTTATCACGAATAAAAGTAGCTTAGAGGGTTTTGTGGGGTTTTTTCACTTGTGTATGAATGAGATTTCATTGTTTTTCTTGGTTATACACTTTCTCCTTTTTTTGTGAGAGAAATTGTCCCCTCTTTATCTTTTTCTTTTCCTAGCATAGTTCTCATCTCAGAAAATATATGAATTTTTTTTGATAGTGAACTCTCAATTGGGCAGAGAACAGAAAAAACACTTTGATATTTCCTTTAGCAAAAGATTTCCTTATCTCTATCAGTTCCCTTCTGTCTGTTCTGAGTCACTGAATTCAAGAAATGAAAAGATCTTATTTTTCTCACATGAAGTTTTTTCAGACTCACAAGTTAGAGTGTTTCTCTATCACTACCAGCTTCTATGTAGTAAAGAAAGCACTTCCAGATTTGTCTCTCAGTTCCTTCACTCTCTCCTAGACATCTTGCAGGAATAGCTATATCATCCAGAAAGATGTCTTGTCCAAGTTGATCTTTGGCAAACTGTGCCATTACTATGAATGCAAATCAGAATGAGCTTCAGAGCTCTGCTCTAGCTGTAAGTTCAGTCAGGTTCCTTAAAACAGCCCTTAATGTCTAGTTATTCCATTTGAGAAAAGATAAGAAGCCTTGACTTTGGTAAAGTGCTGTGTGTTTTGTAACTTAAATCATGAATTGTTTCAGGACTTGTTGAAAAAGGAAATATTAGGAAGGCTAAAACTGCATATTTATGTGCCAGGTAGAAAGGTACTGCATTGCCAACAAAGCCTGATCGCATGGACTCTATAACCCTGGGAGTTCTCCTTTTTGGGGCAGGCCAGCTGCAGTTTGCAGTATGAGTATGTGGCAGTCTCCTGCCCCATCTTACTGGTACTCCAATTTTGTTTCCAAAGAAGCGATGTCTGGGCTAGACAAGTCTAATGGATGTGATTTCATCTTACAAGACAGCTTAATGAGGAAAATTGCCTGCCTATAAAAGGACAACTTCTTGCTATGCATATTGACCCTCTAGCAAATGCAAAGAGCTTCCAGCAGGAAAGCAAGTATTACTCTTTTCAGTGTGAGTCTAGAGAAGAGACGGTGGTCAAAAGTCTCTTGGTTTACAATTCTTCTGAAGTTACAAACAGCCCATCTTTCTTCAAGTTATGAAAGTATGATATTTTAGACTTCAAGTAATTTGTGGCATGACCTGTTAGGACACAGGTTCTCCCACGAAAAAATGGACGGTAGATAGTTTTCTGTCATAGACTTACCCAAATAAATTATCTGTTTACTGAAAGGCAGGAACTCTCTATGAAACTGTTCCACAGCACTAGGAGTAGGAATAAGCCAAAGAAAATGGTAATTGTCAGACAATKAAGTCAATGGAATAGATACTTACAGTTGAAGTTAGGAGTAGCAACTTTTATTCATACTCTTCTATGCACATTCGTGATTAGAAGCCTGATCTTAAGTTTTGCTTAATATCTAGGTACAATTGTCAACTGTAAATTTAATCTGGGTGAAACTAGCAATGTGAGAGTGTATTGTCTGTACAGAAGCAACAATTTGGAATAAAATACTCTGTGAAAGCAGTCATAAGGGATTTGCACCTGAAGACCTGAAGGGCTAGATGTGATTTTTGCTAATCTTTAAACTTTTGTGTGAGGGTAAATCCGTACTAGTTTTTGGGAAAGTATTTCCTCCTGCAAGCACAAATGATTGCATTTCCTACCAGGAACTAAAGGCAGAAAGTACCCCCACAGTGTATCTTAAAGACTCACAGCTGTCCCTCTAAGTGAAGTAGAATGGGACTGTGTCATTAAAGCCCTTCTGTGTGAATGGTGTCTACTGGTATCTAAGGTTTGGATGGAGAAACATCTGTCAGAAAACCATGGGCTGAAGAGAGGGAAAAGATGTGTTGAGAAGGTAGAATGCTAAAGKTTCCCAAAGACTGACAAACTCCGGAGACTTGAAGTCCTATTGAATCTGCAGGAACTAATAAATGCAGAACATAAAGAGTTTGCTGGGGCTGTACAAGGCCGTTAGCTCTCACTATCACCAACAATGGGTTGTAAGACTTGGACCACATCTAAGAGCATAGCATCTGCTGTAAGGAAAATCTACAAAGGATCCTCTGAGGGACTTTCCAAACTCTTGCCTAGAAACTATTGGTGTTCCAGCACAACCATGCACTTCAGAGTATACAATTTTAGCAGGGCCTGTAGGGAAATTTGCAACACTTGGATGTACACTGTTTTTTTAGCACTGCCACAATACAAAAAATGTATAATAATTAGAAATTAGCAGTACTGGAGCTGTCAAACTTACTGAGAACAATATAGAATGTATAAAGTGTATCCAACATCTCTAGGTTAATGTCCAGAATTCCACTGTTTGTCCCTATTTTTCACCATTTGTCTACAAAACAGACTACCAATCTCTCTTTTGTTCCTTCTCTTTCCTTTTAGCAGTTGAAACAAATAGAATCAGCACTTATCATTTCTTTTCCTCCAGGTAGCTCTGCTGTTTGAATCACCATTGAAAATAATTAGAGTATCAACCTTAAGATTCAAAAGGCGAAGGGAAAGAGCCCTTTGCCTCTGTGTTCTTCAGTTGGAACCAACACATCAAGCCAAATTACTTTCTCATTTACACATGGGCAATTCCTCTGAAAACAATTTGGTGTTACGGGTGTAGCTGTGAGGGAATTTGGCACAATAGTTTGTGACAGTGATATTGCAAAAGGCTCTGAAATATTTTGGAGCCATGTAGCAGTGTCACAGTTTTTACAGAGAAATTGAATTAATTCTTTCATACTGCAGACTCTACTGTAGGCTTTAGATGGTATTTTAAGTTCAGGACCAATTTTTTATGGTCTATATAGTCCTGTACCATATGATAGCAGGGAAAAAAAATCTGCTATCAGGACGTGAGGTTTTACAATACATTTTTAAAAAAATATTAGCCATCTGTAGTGCACTGTAGGGTTTCACATGATTAACAGATACATGTGGCTACTAGGTCACCACTTATTTCAGCATTCAACTAAATTAAGGTACAACAGATTTCAGAATGCCTTTTGTCTGTGTTTATAACAGCCCATGGTGCCAGGAATTCACAGGACCTCCTTGAACAGGGATGCATTGTAAATCTTAGAGTACAGTCTCCACTTAAATAAAGTGAAATGAATTGCAATGTTACAAGGCTGCAGTACTTCACAAAATATAGATGAAATCAGATCAGAACAAATTAAGCGTTGACATGAATTATTTAATTTTCAAAGCTTTTGTTGCACAAATATGCTATGTGATCATGTGTCCTGTAATAACAGATTTACTGGCGCTTCCTAGCTCAAGAAATGTGTAGCAAGTGAGGGGAAAAGTAAGATTTCTCTAGCATGTACTAACTGGAGCTGTTCAAATATTTGAAAAGCCATTATGATTATATTCTTCTAAGATATGGTGAGAAAACACTTGCTTACTGCATTTGTGATGTTTCCTTTTTCTGGAGGTGACTCATGTTCTACTCTGTAAGACCTGTCATTGAAACATACCCAACAAACACAGGCCAAAATCACAGACACCTGCAGKGCTTGCTTTTAAATGTATATAGTCTTTCAGCAAAGGAGATATTTTAGAAAGGTTTCACTTCCAAAGCCCCTGTATTGGGTGCAGGTGTCCAGATGTGGGCACTGGGGAGCTGCAGGGGTGGCCTCTGTGAGGATAGACCAGAGACTGCCCCATGCTGGACACAGCTGGTTGCAACAATCCCACCACAGGACACAGCTGAGCATATCAGCCACCATCAGGTGTGGGAAAACATATTTAAGAAAGGTCAGAAAACACCAGAAAGAAAAGCAAACAGGGAGAGAACAGAGAGAGGAAGGAATAAAGGAGAAATAACAGCAGGAACACTGAAGTCAGAGGAGGAGGAGAAGAAGGAGGTACTCCACAGTGGAGCAGATATTCCCAAAGGGACTGCAGCCTGTGGAGAGTGAGAAAGAAGGAGCAACAGAGAGAAACTGCTATGTCCTGACTGCAACCTCTCCCTGAGCTGCCCATTGCCTCACTGAAGGGACTGAGTGTAACCTGTGCTGATAACAAGGTGGGAGGAGAGGTGTCTGGAGTGGCGTCAAGCCTGGGGAGGGARGAGGGGTGTTTTCTCCCTAAGTGTTTGTAATGTTTGTTTCCTGTTTTTGTTTCCCAATACCTGAATCAGTAATTGAATACTTACAATAATTGGCAATAAATTAAATTAAATCCCCCAAGTTAAGTCTGTTTTGCTCATGACAGTAACTGGTAAGTGACCTCCCTGTCTTTATTTCAACCCGCAATTCTTGCTGTCTTGTTTTTCTCTGCTGTGGGGGAGGGGAGAGAGCAAGCAGCTGTGTGGGTGCTTGGCTGTCAGCCAGCATTTTATGCTTTGGAGTGCCTCCCTCATTTTATATTTCTTCATCATTGTGATTACAGTACAGTTTCTTTCCCTTTAGAGGTCCCTGTCCTCTAAACAAGTTCATTCAGAACCTAAAAGTGGGGAAGATTTTTTGCCTATTGATGGACACTAGTTTTTTAACTGAGGTCCAGGGTGATGATCATGCTCTCTGAAGGCCTGACAAGCAATACACACCACCTAACTTACCTTTCAGTTGCACCTCCCAATCAATTTATATCATGACACCCCAAACCAAGGTCAAGGTGGCACTAATATTATGTTCCAGCTGTGGAGAGTTATGATTTTCAAAGCCTCCTGGCATACTGTGACTCATTCACAAAAATTGTACAAAGTATATAATAACTACAAACTTCACCTTGTGTTTAATTGTTACATTGGTAATTCTATCCAGTTTTTTTTTTTCATTAATTTTTTTCTTTTTAATGACATCTTCCAGTTAAATGAATCTGCAGTTGTTATAATCCCAGAGAATGGCAGAAGACAGAGAAATACTGAAGGCTATTCACTGGAAAACAATGGCTAGTTATTTTTTGAAGGTTTGTAGAACAGACAAGCGCAAGCCCTAACTTTTTCAGATATTCATAGCTGGACAAAGGTAGGGTTTAAGGTCATCAAATAGACTTAGAAACACAAGTTCCATTAACTTCCATGGAGTTTTCAGCCCCAAACAGCCTACAGCATACATTATTCAATGGTCTGAGGGGCAGAGACTGCTGCTGGCCATATCACTTGATGTGCCTATGTGGTAATAATATCCTGCAAGTCAGGATACGTTAGCTCAGGTGTGGCAGGTCACTAATAGCTATATTGCTTTCAGACCTAAGCTGGCTACTCCATAAAGCACATTACTACATGGACATAACTGGGTTAGCTTTCTGTGTCAAGCCGAATTACATAGGTTGTAGCCTTCTGAAAACAGGATTTAAGGAACTGTGAGAACGTTACATTATTTTATTCATGCTTTTTACAAGACAAAATTTTGCCTTAAATGACCATGACAGGTGCCTTCTAACTTGAATTCATTGGTAGGCAGCCACTTCCAAGATGATTAGAGATTGGAGGTCTAGCTTTTTTTATACAGCTTGAAAATAATATTTAGACCTGAAGTTTTGCTCTCTCCTTTTCTCTCTCCCCTTCTCCACTTTCTCTGTCTCCATCTCCACTCTCTTCAGAGTTTTACAGAGTTCTAATAACTGAAGAGGTAATCCCCAAGAGAAGATAGTCCATTTCCCTTCTATTCTTCTCACTTCCTTACTCTTTTTTTCAGCTTTAATCTAGACACTACTACCCAGCCACCAAAGACTAGAGAGTGACCAGTACGGTCCTTTGACTTACAGTGATAGGTGCAGTTTCCTTGCCAGATTATTACCCTACAGGTAACTCTCTATTAGCCCTTACTTCTTTATCTGTGCTCCACTGAACTTTCATCTGTGTTGTCCTAAATTGTCACATTAACACTCTTTTGAAGATGAATTTGCTGATGAAGACTCAATTGTGCATTCAAACAAAACAACATGCATTTTTTCATAACTTTTCTTCCTTTACAGGAAATATTTATTTTTACCTTCTGACCACATCCAAAAGCCTTTTCCAAAATTGGCCATTCCACTGGGGAAAACTGAAAATTCTGTTAGAACAGTCCTTCACCCATTTCTCATTTTCATTGTGTTTATTTCCTCTTTTCACTGATTAGAAAAATTAGTCAGAGGATAATGGTTCCACAGTTGGTCTACACAGTACTATTTTAAYTTCCAGTTTTCAGTTCTCTTGAATTTATTTTGCCATTTGAATACAAATTTTGCAGGGTTTTTTGTTTGTTTTGTTAGAATCTCATCTAGAATAAATGCATACAGGGCTGGTTCCAGTATAATGAGAAGAAAAACTGTTCGGCTGGAAATATCACTGTATGTTGCTTCTAAGATAATGCCATATCCGAAGAATTACATCGAGAAGGGGAAGGCAATCGGGTTTGTTCTAAATAAGTAATAAAAGATTGTAGTGGCCTCAGAYGAGGCACCCAAATTATGAGAGAGATTAATTAAACCCACATACGCACAGTAAAGTGCTGGGAACAAAAATAAATTAATTCACTGAAGGTAACCACAACAGGACAGCTAGTTTTGTGACACAGAGTCTTTAAATTCTTTTGGATCCTCCATATCTCCCATTCTTTCCTTGCTCTACTGGTATCACTATCTCTCTTTTAAATTTAGTTCGGACTTTTAAATATGTTCTTCTGGAAAAAGGCTGATGTTGCTGCTAAAGGTTATGACTTTGCCTGGAACTCTCAAGCTCTGAACACAGCCATGTAAACCCCACCCAATGAATTTGTTTACACTGGTAAGTAGGTATGTTGTTTAATATTAGACGGGAAGACTTCTTGTGGTGGGCTAGCTTTGGCAAACAGCCAAATGACCACCCAGCCACTCACTCAATCTCCCTCCTCAGCAGCACAGGGGCAGAAAATAGGATGAAAAACCTCATGGGTTGATACAAAGACAGGGACATTGCTTACCACTTACTATTGCAGGCAAAACAGCTTTAACTTGGGGAAAATTAACTTTAATTTACTATCAATTGAAATAGATTCAGCTGTGTGCCGCAGTGGGTCCGCTGGAGCTGTCTGGAACTGGCTATGTCCAGCATGGGGCAGTCCTGGCCTCTCCTCACAGAGACCCCTGCAGCCCCTCCGCCAGCACCTGGGCACCAGCACCTAACACACTTCTGTAGTCTGTACATACAAAATGCTGTTATAGTGCCTCTGTCCAATCCTTTGATGCCAAATTTCCTGACCAGCCTCACTGCTTTCAGCATGAAATGCACTCAGGAGTGCCCTGAGAACAAAGCCCAGTGGAAATGCTAGGGGGAAACTTTGCTGGACAAGCCTGGTGCAGACAGCATGAGCTGACCCTTCCACAGCATTTTGTGTGGCCCGGACACAGTGCCCAGTCTTCTTATTTACAGGTCTGACTACCTTAGTACATCAGCAGCAAGATATATGCCTAAAAGAGCCTCCTGGCACCCCACAGGCATCCCATACCAGATTCACGTTATGGAAGGATAATGCAGAAAGCTGTAATGAAAGCACAATGCCACCTCATCCCCTCAATGACTAGCAGAGAACACCATGGGTGGACTAGAACAGCTGTAGCATTCAGAAGCCTGCCCTGTCCCTAGTTTCTTCACTTTCACAGAGAACATCTTCCTTTGGATCCTGCCAACAACTCTAGCTAGCCATGTCAAAGGCTGGGATGATAGGGCATGTCTTACTGCCCCTTCTTCACTTACAGATACATGGAATTTAGTTGTTTGCCATGTGATGCAATGCGGGGGGCATTCAGAGTAACCCAAGAGAACCCCTCCTGTCGTCCCATCCTCATGACAGCAACTATTGAAAAATGATACAGGAGTGCATGCTTAGTTCCTGCAGACTTGCATGCAGACTCCTGAAACACGAATGAGATAAATATTCTTCCAGACAAGAAGCTGAGAAAGAACAAATATGCAATCTTAATTATGTTGTTTGGACCAGGCACAAGGGTGCCTTGCTTATTGATTATGCTTCTGTATTGATTTCCCACATGAGCTGCGACAATTCAGTTTACAAAAAACTGTTTTAAATTTTCTTCTTTGTTATGAAGTATTATGTATTCAATGTACAAAGCATATCTTTAAGAGAAAAACTGGTATAACTTACTATTCACTTCCTCTGTAAAAGGTCAGCTAGGTATCTAAGACACTGCAGTTTGATCAGTACAAAGGAACTGGATACCCTGAGTGTAACTTCATGCATGGACACTTCAGTTACCTTCCTTCAAATTATGTGAAGTCTTATTTATAAAGAAATAGAACCTACAGCTGGGCATATGCACTCTTCTATTATAGTCTGTGTGTCCTGTCGTCAAATTAAAGCCCTACAGTTAAATGTTAATGTTTTGTCCCCTGCCGGAGTTCACAATGTAACTGTATACTCACAAACCTTACATACTATGCTCATATCAAATGCATTCCTGATTGGCTGGTCTCTCCAGCCTTCCTGCGTTTTCTGCCACAGTAATTGTGATATTAACATCTCCCCAAAAATTTAAAAAAATCAATGGGGTATGGTTCCATTATCCAACTCCAAGAAACAACGTAAGAAGAATATGATTTCATTTCTAGCATGTTTTGGTAAAGGCTGGTATCTGTGTTGATTCTTTCTGTCAAAGGTTCTGTTCACATAAATGTAAAAATGGACATGAATCCTTTATTTCATAGGTTCTTTCCCTCCTCCGAAGTCTCATTTTGGATTTTACAATTCTAGATGTGCCTCAATTATTCTGTTCCCCTTATCCTACACGCAGGGGATGGTTATGGATGCTGTGGCTAATTAACAATCTAAGCGCACAAATGTCTCCTTGAAAACAAGATCTGGCACTAGACTAAATGAACATTCTGATTGCTCATTAAATGCAGTAGTTTCTCTGCAAGTCGGGTAATACTAACAAGGCACTCATTTTTTTTACCACCTGTTTTGTCCCCCCTCACCATTTTTGTAAGCAAATTTTTCCCCTTTTCCTCAAGAAGCACATAAAGATAGCTTTATTTTTCTCAGGGTGTTTTCCTGATACACCCTCTCTACTTCTGTACCTTCACTGCACTGCAGTGCTCACGTAGAACCAAGGACTGGAAGAACACACTTTCCAAGGCCGCCTCAGTGTCACTGTCTTGGCTCACAGATGGAGCATGTTCATTTAGCATTTGAGGTGACAGGCTGTCCCAGGACAAACAGGTAATAGATTCAGTCTTACAGTGTCTTGCAGGGTAGATACAAGTTCGCTTACTCTTAATTTGCTACTCTTTACAAATCTAATGAAGCCTTGTCTCAGGGGGCCACCTTTACGATGGAGCTTACTGCTTTCGCTTTAGGTAAAGTTACTTTAAAAGACTTCTTTAGATTGTATACACTAAAATAGCATTGTCTGAGGTATTGAGCACTTGATGGAAACCATCGTAGTTCCATGAGGGGTAATTTCCTTATCCCTATATAAAGCTTTGTTAGTATTTCTTGTAAGAGTTGCTTGCCTGGAAACCCCTGAAAAGTCTGGAGAAGTAAGAAGATAAATTTGTTAGCTCAACTACATCTCAACCTGTGTCTAGCTTAGGCAATATGTCATACCTTTGAGTGCTGGTGTTCCTCATTGAAAGTCTGATTTTAATTTTGCACCCATAGACACTTTAACAACATGTAGTGTTATCTAACTCGTATTTTTGACTGTAGCTACATAAAACATCTGTAATATAAAAGTGATCTTACTTAYATAAATATGAACTCATGATGCATAAATATGAAAATTTTGAAAATAAAAATATTGTGTGTTAGTTCTATGTTATGCTCACGACACAAAGAAATCTGACCCTTTTAAGTTTGTTTTGGCCTTCATGCAACAAAGTACTTAAGTCAAGGCTTAACTGTCTTTGAAAGATGATTTACAACGTTAAGTGAAAAATGAACTTCATAAACCCTGGCTCAAAATTTATTTTTGTATAATCCAATTGTCAGTAAAGGTTACCAGAAATTAATGTACCATTATTATTTTTAGATATAATKAAAATTTTAGTAGAAATATTTGAAATTAGCACCATTATAATTCGTAATTGAATACTTTTGCAGGAAATTCATAAGCCAACAGTGGTATTGAGAAGATACTAATTTAATACGTATTTCTTGAAAAACACAAATGATATTATCACAAAGTAAAATTATATGTATATATGATTATTAACTAGTAATAATTTATACATAATGCTGATGTTGGTATTTAAAAACATGCTCCAACTTGTCCTTTCCTGTTCCAAGAGATTATGTTGCTTTCATCTACTGTGATTAAATGCCACTGTTTTCTCTGAACTATACTGCCTATCACATATTTTATGAAGGCAAAATCCAATCAAGTACTGATAAAATCAGAAAATTCTGTCTATTCAACTTCTTTGAATTAATTGTAAAAAACTGGCTTAATATCAAACTTTCAATAATTAAAAACTGGTTAGTAGATAAAGCCACTCTTGTGCTTCCCATTTTTACACCACATTTCTGATTTTCCAGAGTCACTGGGGGATGGGCTGAGGTAAATGCCCAGATCAATCCTTTTTCAGAATACGACCAAGTGAGCATGGGAAATCTCTCAAGAGCAGTGAAGTCATTAAAACACATTAACATTAACATAATACTAAAAAAAGGAAGATTTCCAGTTGTTATACTTTTCCTTTTTCACCTAGAAGARGGTAATTAAAAGCATGAGCAAAAGTGGAAAGGAAAGGTCTCTCATGTGTGTATCACTTGTTTAACGGCAGGATCTGATCAAAATATGGTTTGAGTCTGATCAGAACATGGCTAAACTTATTTTCAGTCTCTTTTGTTAGAATTTTTGCCCATCTGGAGGGACGTATGCTACAGAAATATTTGTCTAGCCATTCAACCTTCACTTTGACCGGGTTTAAAATAAACTTGCTAACCAGTATTTAAATTCTTAAAGATCAGAAGCCAGCAGTGTAGTTGTCACAAAAATAATTTGCTAGTCATTACTTATAAAAAAATATATCTCATTCATTTACTTTTTACTGTCTACACTGCCTCCATTTTAAGTCAGATTATTTGGTGGGTATTTAATATTCTCTGCAGGGGAAAAGAGAATAAGTAATTATGCTTGTAGTAGAGCACAGAAGAAAAGGTTATATTGGGCAAACAACACCAAACACATTTTCCCTTGAACAATACAGAGTGGATACCGTCTTCTGATCTCCCTTCACTTCTAATTAAAACCAATCCCACTCTGGAAGCAAATACATACTTGCATCTATGCATATAGTAATATATATATGCATAGAGAGAGATATATATTCTGTAAGATAAAAGTTTTGAATAATAGCAATAATAAAGATGATATTTTACATGTCTGAAATTCTAGTTAAAGTGATAATATTTCTGAGCAGAAGACTGGACACTATTTGCAGTCTGATTAGACAATAGACCAACAGTTTCTGTTTATATGAACTATAGAGGAGGTAATAATGTATATTGCTATAAATCTTTTTTATTTACATCAAAGTATATATGGAGACAGAAAATATGGCAGAATGCTTCCATAAGGGCAGTGTATTTCCCCACAGACTGACCAGCTCTATCTAGAGAAGCACAAATGTACCATTTGGGGCCAAATTCTCTTCAGGTGTAACACAGTGATATCAGGACACTTACTTCTTTCTAGCAGACAGCTTAACAGGTCTATCTAATATTACTTTCTCTCTTCCAGGTATCAGATTTGTTTTTACCTATTTAAGAATAAATATGAAAGATTATTGGTTGTGACAAAATAGCCATAGCATAGAGTAATTTATTTGGATTTATATGGAAAAATAACCATCATTTAAAAATTAATTTCACAGAATTAYGTAAAAGTAATTTTGTTTTGTTACAAGTACATTTTAAAGCAAAGATCTATACCATATAATTTGAAATACACAACCTGAGACCCGAYACTCATAGGAAAACCGTAATGATTCAATTCTTACTGAACCTGTTAGGTGTCTAAAGTCTAACAGGCAATCTTACACCTTTCTCTAACATACTATGATTCTGTGAATAAGATTGTTTCCTTTTTAGGCACTTCCTTTAAAATCAAAACAGTTTTTCCCTTCATACATTTTCATCAAGGCACAGTATAAATGTTCTTTTTCTTCTTAGTTCTGATAAAAAAAAGGACTGTCAACAGACTTGCTCAATAAATAATCATTTCATACTCAGGAAATATATTAGCTGGCCACTTTCCCTATTTCAGATGTGCTTTCCTATCTATACCCATTATATGACTGATCCTGATTTCTTCTCTGATGCATAAACTTGAGCATTTACCTACCTCTTAACCACAAACTAGCGGCAGTGTAAATAGTTTGATTTCTTTTTTTAGGTGTTACCAGTGTAACACATTATCTTCCACTCTATGCAAGTGTACAGACAACATTAACAGTAGTTCTGCAGATAGAAACAAATTTTATATTGTTTTAGTGTTTGACAAGACAGCCAGTAAGGCTTTTTTCTCATTGAAAACACCTTAATTTTCCTGACAATTCTTGTGGTAATAGTCACAGTTCTTATAAAATATTTATTAATTAGATGCTAGAGGGTTTGAATCAGTTAAATATGAGTAGTACTACAACTTGGAACAAGATTTTTCATTCTTAAGAATAAAACTGGTATCTGTTAGATTCAGCAGGTGTTTACCACAAGCAACCAAAATGAAGCATAATATGAAGTATTCAAAGAAGATGTACATGTAAACTTCAGGAAATTTTATTCTCTATCTTACCATAAGAAGCAACTATGAAAAGGAATTAGTAATTGCAGACGTTGTGGAGTTATTGGCTAAATGAGGAGATTTGTAGGTAGAAAACAATCCTTAATTTTTTTAACTTGAAAAAAATTAAACTTAAGCTTAGTCTTAGATGGTATTTTCCTTCTCTGAAAACCAAGTTCAAGGTCTAAAACAAGTTTTCAGATGAGCAAATAATAAACATTTTACATTCCAGAATGTGAAATTATTCATTGCAAATTGGGCACGTGATTAATTTACAGCTACTTGGATCTTACTGAATACTCTTTTCTGAAAATGTGTGTTTTATCCTTAATATTCACTTTTCACTTAGACAATCACCTGAGTCATTTTGTGCTATTTTTGCTCCTTGACTAGAGGAAATACATTTCTAAAAATTGTGTTAGTGACTATAAAATGACAAATGATAAATGATAAAAACTCTTGTTGGCACACAAAGGTCATAATTTACACATGAATGATTATTTATATATAGAACTAACATTCCACAGACATTTGGGCATATAAAAGACTCACAGATTTTAAATCTGGAAAGGATCTGTATTTAGGTAGGCTGACTTTTTGTACAGTATAGGCCAATATCCCTGCATTGATATTTTTATTCAACTAGTATATATCTTAAAGGGAAAAGAAAAGTCTGGTTTGTCTAGGAATGGAGAACCCATAAAAATGTTAGTGAGTTGTTCCACTAATAACCTACCTCCTCTGAAAAAAAAGTACCTTGATTCTAATTTGAATTTGTCTAGCACCCCTTCCAGCCCTTGGACTTACATCTTTTCTCTGCCAGACTCAAATGCTATCACATTTCTATTCCCAGGAAGAAACTAATAGGTAATGGTCACGTACTTCAACTTTTTCTGTTAAGCTAAACATATTTAGTCCACAGATGCTCATGATAAATCATTATTTTACTCCTTTCATTCTCAGTATCAAATATAAGAATAATATAAATTTCTAAATCCTATATGAATTGGACATATACAACAAATGAGCATCTTCCATAACACTGTTGTGCTAAGGGCAAATATTCAGCTATTCATATACTGTGACACCCAAATCTCACTGTTTTCCAGAACAGAGTATGCCATCCTACATATCAGACCTATAAACTTACAGAGCAATGGAGAGTGTGTGTGTGTGTGCGCGCGCATGTGTGCATGTGTGCGTATACACTGGTGGAATTACTTGGCTATAGTGTTGATTGGCTGAGTTGATTATTCGCATGCTCTTGTAATCGGAGTATGTTTTCTGAACATGTTCAGTCTATCTGCAGCAGCATTAGATCTTGAATAGCAAAAACTGATTCCCAAAAGRTAAGTCAATCAGTCTGATTGTTCATGTCTACAGTCACCAGGTAAAGCTTAAATTTCATTCCTCTCCTAGAATACGTTTGAGAGGGATTTGATTAGTTATTAATAAAAGCTTTTGTCRATAGAGAAATTGTGACATTCCTGCACTTCCAAATAGCAGGTGCAATCTAAAACTGATGGCTAAATATGAGTGAGGAGGAAATATACCACATGGTTTTACACCAGTGACTGACTGAAGATCTCAAGTTAGGAATAGTTTTCTTACTTAGTCAGCTGGGAGAAATAGCTTTCATCAAAGATTGATTTAGCTTATTTAAGATATGAATTGCATCATGGAGTTTCTTATTTCCCCGTATTCCCCAAATTCCACTTCAAAATTATTCTTAGCTGATGTTGACAAGTACAGCTGTGCAGACAATGTAATGCTTTTCAGCTATTCAGTATATGTTATAAATTCTTTTATTTCAAGGAATATGTGGAAGCACCAATTTTTTTGGTAGTATTTAGGAATAAGTTGCCATATTCATGTCTAAAATACAAGAGAACGGTTTCGATGYCCAACAATAGTTCTTGGGGGCTTCAATTACCAACATTTGAACATAATCATACGCAGAAACAGACAGACTTCACTTTGGGACAAACGAACTTTTTTTTTTTTTTAATCTTGATGTTTTTATTATAAAATATTTTACCATATAGACATCTATATTTTTAAATTATCTGAAAATTGGGACCTTTTCCCCTCAAAAAAATATCAGAGAAGAATATTCATATTTAATTTTTGGAATGCAACACCTGATGTGTTGAAAATTACTTTTTTCTCAGAAACGGAGGTTTTTCATGAATAGGTATTTTCTTATGAAAAAGTTGTAAGAAATTCCTGACTGCTGTAATCTGAATTGTTCTCACATTAGTAAGAAAAAGATTCCCAGATCATGGTGTTCAATGGAGTATTTTTAAGTTGTCACTGAACTGAAAATATTATTTTTATTAAAAATCCCATTTGACTCTTACAAGTGTATCCTATACTATTTTTTAAAACGCAAGGTTACCAGGGAAAAGTGGTAGCATTAGTGATATGAATCGACATATTTGAATGAAACAGACAAGATTCTGAGTATGCAAGCTTTTCTTCAGGCCTGAAGCAGAAACAGAAAATCTCAGCTTTTTCACTAGCTGGGAGCACTCATGTTCCAAAAAATCCACACCTCTTTCAGGTTCATGAGTTTTAGTCTCCAGACGAGCTAAGCATTTTAAATTTTAGGCTTGTTTTGCAAGGGTTTTTTTGTAGGTCTCCTTTGAGACTCTGAACTACCAGATTAAAGAAGGGGGATTACTTTGAAAAACATAATGTCTCCTAGTGACTAGTCCTATGACAGTTCCCTGAATGAGTATGTTCTGGTACACAGCCATTGTTTTAGTTTCATCCACCCAAGCTGCAAAAGCCTGTGGATCATGGGACAAAATGTACCACGTTGTGGGGTGTGCATGTGGGGAAACTGTGATTAAGATAGTTCTGTGAGCAGGGTTTACTGGTGGTAGTAATGGGTTTGAATTTGCAGGTTGCATTTTTTACGCTGGCATGATTAGTTGGTGTTTGTAGGTCTGCTTAAATTTGAATGCAACAATGTGTTTGTTTTCCAGATAATTTTTTTTTTTTTACAATATGATCACCTTCTAGCGTACTTTGTGATTATTTGTGGAAGATATTACTTTCTTCTATTCTTAAATACTCATCACTAAATTATTATTACTAATATAATTACTGCAATCTTTTTAATAGAAGGACTCTAGTAACATTTTCCATTTTCATCAACATGTATTATGGACCAGAATCCTGCTAAATCTAAGAATCTTTGTCTCATAACAAATTCTGACTTTTGTTTAATTAAGGTAGATGCAAGCAGTCCTGAATAAGAATGAAAAGCTGAAATCTCTTAGAAAAAAGATATTTTTAGAAGAAAAAAAACCCTACAGGCCTTATCAAAATTCTGCACTTCAATAAAAAATTGATTTAGAATTTATTTCCTAAATTAAGTGCTTTCAAAACTTTAATTCCGTTTTYGACAAAACTCATATATTCTCGAGGAACATTCTAATTGTGTTGATCCAGCATTGTAGATTAAAAATTCTTGCCTCCAATAACAGTCATCCTGATCTACATATGCATATAGCATCATACTGGTAGTCAGAATTCAAACTACTAGTGGCTGCGTAAGAGCTAGTATCAAATCTTAACATCTGGTATTCTCTGATAGCAATACAAATCCAAATGAATGTTTATTACAGTGGTGTAAACTCCGGATTTTCCATATATTGCTACCTATCAGGCCCATTCAAAGGCTCTGATCCTCATTTAATGCACCAATCCCTTGACATCTGTGATTTTTTAAAATATTCCATTCTATTGGTTTATTTCATTCCACATAACCCATAAACACACATCAGTAACAGAACTCTGTTTAACACAGTGAAAACATCTCCATAAATAGCAGTGGTATCTCTGCAATTGTGAGAAGAACAAGGTGAGTGGATTTCAACTCTGAACATTAATATACCATTTTGCCTGCTTCCTTGTGCTGCCATCCGTTCCCTACTGCACTACTAATGATAATGGTAATGAGAATAAGGACTTACTGTCAGCCATTTGTATGGTCTTCATCTGTAACACAATTCATTTTAAAAATTACTTTAGAACATTTGGGAACACTAGCTTTTAGGTTCTGATCTTGAAAATAGTTTTGTTCGTGCTTGGCTTGATTCACTTGTAATCCTATTGCAGTCACTGACACTACTCATGCGAATACAAATACTTGAGCGCTGCACTGCCTCCAGGAAAAGCATAGGTCTCTAGGAGTGATTCTCTCTTTACACCAGTTTTCTGTCTTTGTGAAATCATTTTTCTCAACAGGTTTTTATCATTTATAATGGGGTAAAATGAGAAGAATCTAACTCCTTGGCCAGATCTTCAGAGACACGGTTCCACTGACTTCAAAACCAATTTACCATACCTGAGGATATGGTTCTATATATTTTTCCTCTCTAAGCCTAAGAGTTATTTACGTTTTCACCTCTTACTTGTGAACATGAAGTGTTTCATATTGCTTGTCTGAGATGACCAGGCCAACCTTTTTCGCTCCTATTTATTCTGTAACATCATGAAATACATACATCAGTTTCAACTTGTTAAAAGTATTGAGAACTTTCTCCCTTTTTGCCTGCTGAGCCGAAGTATTCTGTATTTTATGATAATACATCTAAAGAGTTTGGGATCCCAAAGTGATATCTGCAATTGTTGCTACTTCTAGTTCCAACTCATGTTGCAACTCTCTCATTTTTTTTCTACCTTCACAAAACATTTTCCTTTGCCAGAATAAGATTTATAATATTGCTCTGTTTTTCCACTCTTACTAATTGGTTAACACCATACTTTATAGTTCTAATAAAAACACAGCTGCTTCCATTTTACATGTTTGGACACTTTTTATAGGGGGAAGAAACTTAAATAAAGATAAATTGAAAGAAAGTGGAAATTAAGTTTAATTACCACCACCAGAACAAACCACTTAAAGAATTACAGCACTTCAGCATAGATTTTGTGACCACTGCAGACAATAGGAATTTTTCCACTGACTTTAACAGCATTTGGATTTGGTCCCTGAAACTCAATTACTGGTATTGCTGAAGGAGAACCAAGGCAAGGGCAAGCTTACTCCCCTGACCAATGGTGCCTGTGGGCATTACAACACGTATCAGAATATTTTTATGTTACATATGTGCTCACAGTTAGGGACACACATAAGCTTACTTCCCTTATTTGGGGACCATAAGTACCTTTAGTCAATGTTCAGAGGCAGGTGAAGCCATGATAAAATACCTGGAAAAATATGCCTCCAGCAGCATTTCCAGCACAGCCCATCCAAACACTACCCTGAGGGATGTAAAAGGGTAACAACAGCTTACTTTAAATAAATAGGCTTTAAACCACCTAGCTTGGCAACTGGATAGTGATACAACTTTGGCAAATTGACAACTAGCAGAAATTGCAAAACATACTGAGAAAACTGGCTAAATACCTGGGTGGCTCTTCTACCCTAGGTTTTGTGTTCTGTTAGTGCCTAAAGTGAACATACTTGCTGTTTTGCTAAACTGGGGAACAGGTCCCACAGACCACATAGGAACTGCAAAGACCATCATAAGGCTTAGATTTTGGAGTTATTTTGTCCCATTCATACTCTTTCCCCTCCAAAACTTCCCTATGATAAATAAATACAATTGGTGAAAAGTAAGTATTTGTCCTCAGTTTTTAAAATTCAGGGGAAGTTACTACAAGCAGATGGCAAGCAGCTTATACTGCTTTTTTTTCACTTCCTCCCTAGGGCAGAGGGAGCATTGTTGAAACACATTTGAGCATTTCTACTTGAAATTATGTAGGAAAACATTCTTTTTTGGGAAGACGTATTTGCCTATAGTAGAGATTATAATAGCAGCTTCAGGAAGGGATGAGGGAGAGAAGAAACACCTTTCAGCTGTTGAAATGTTGCCAAGACCATTCTTTCTAAATCCGTAACTTTTTCTCTATGAGATGTCAGTCATGATGTTCTATGGAAGAACATTAAAATGCACTTTTGATTAACTGATGCACAAATTATTTCCCATTTGATCTGTAGGCATTAAATTTAATTCTAATGCACTTTCAGTGACTCTGGGACTGTTACAAGAATTTGGAATGAATTTAGCCTTTATGTTTTAATTTGCTCAGCCACCTTATCTAAACAGAATATTCTMAGGTTTGGAACAGCTGAAATACTGCTAGTAATTCTTAACTCCAATTTAAATACTTCTGAAATCAATTTAGAGAGAAAGTGAGCTTCCTCTTTGATTGAACAAATGTGTTTTCCTGCTTCTGATCTCTGGACAGTAAGTTAATGTTGTTGCCTCATCAATTTTTTGTAACATACAGTATGTTGTTCGGTAATATGCTCCTGAGAATGCAGCTGAAACATAATTGATATTCTTTTCTGCATTTTGAGAACAGTTTCCCAAGAATGTTTTGATTTAAAAATAAATGGAAGTTTGTACAGCAAGGTAAAGATGATTTACATACTGCTGTAAATAGCTCATTTGGAAGTATACAAAATGGCCCGTTTTAGAAGCAGAATGTTCTTGTTTTGCAATATTGCATATATGCAATCCTACATTCAGGGCAGGGAAAACCTGTCTAGATATTCGTATCACTTTCAGCACTGTAAGATCTGAACACTTTATTTTCTGTCAACATGCCAAATCCTGATATCTTGATCAGATTTTACTCACCCCATAGTGGGCCACTCCATTACCACTTGAGGAATTAGAATGTTGGATAAAATGAAGTCACTATCTATATTTTTGTGGTTAATAGTAACAATAATTTTGATTATTTTTCACTCACTTTCTATTTAAGCAAAACCCCTGCTGAAAACAAAGATCTGTTTGACTAAGGCTTTCAGAATTTTTCCATTTTAAACATCCTTTCCTGCATTTTTTCTTCCCAAATTTTATATATTTTCTGACTTCATAACCTTCTTTTATAAGTACAAGCTTAACATGTCTTTTTTCTAACTCTTAGTTTGCTTAGTTTATATTAAGGGGAAATTCTCACTGAACACTGTAGAAAATATGTTGATTCATAATATATTACAGTTTGGGAAAATTGTTAGAACCAATATCTTATCCAATGGGTTAGTTTCATTCATCCTTGTAATTTGCAAAAAATTAGAGAAAACTTTTAATAACATTATACAAAAACACATTCCCATGACATCTGGGCTTATTGCTGTCTTGGTGGGTAYATTTTTCATATATATTATCTTATTTGCCTGAGATCTGTCAGCCATTTGCATCTTAGAGGCCTTGCATAAATCTATAGCTACCATCCGTATTATCAGAACCTATTTTTCTAGAGACTGATTGTTCCACAACATTGAGGTTAATGAGTAGTGCAGTGCGAAGTATAGGTTACATATTTGATTATGTTTCATGATGCCAGTACATTACCTCTAGGAATCCCTACGTATTGCCATAACTTCCAGAAATAATATCTGTCATATTTGCTCTTGTTAACTACAGTAACTTAGGATTCTCATTGCATATGCAAATACATTGTCATGAAAATTCACCAAGAACATCGTCTGTGCTCATCTGCTGTGCTTATGCTTGTTACCAAGAGTCAGATTAAATGTTTATCATGGTCCTTACGTGCTTAAATCATCTCCTTCTACGCAAAGTACATACATAGTGTCAATTGATACCTGTAAAAATTATTGTTAATAATCAAGCATTTCAGAGAAATAAAACCTCTGCCAGGTTTTTAGCCTTACTCTACTAGACACAATTCCATACGAAAAAGTAATTCATACCAAAAAAAGTTTAGATGTAGGTAATATACAAGTAAATGCTTGTGGAGATTTTGACTGGTAGCAAAATACAAATAACATCAAGTAGAAACCAGGTACGTACGTACTTATGAAGCAATCCCACATAATCCTCAAATCCCTCACAGTCTTGCACTCTACTTCTTTCAAGTCTGTATGGGGCAAATAGTACTTTTTTCAAGTCAAATTAACTTACTTGGTTAGATATTATTCAAAACATATTCCATACATTTGAAGTATTACAGACTGTATTTAACTTACTAAACCAAAACAAAACACTGGTTTTGCCATATATACAGGACCTTACTGAGAGGCAAAACTTTTTAGGCAAATTGTTTCTCCACCATCAGAATTCAGTTAATAACATATGACTACAGATCACAGAGTTATTTCGATGGTCAGCACTACATCTGTACTATGCAGGCTACCTCTATATCTCTACTACAAAGACTTGGGATCAGCCCAGTGTTTTCATATGATGTTTTATATTTCTGTCATTCAAATCCTGAGTAAAATAAGACTTAACTTCTTCTTTTGGCCTCTAGCTTCTGAGGCAAATCATTTATTTTGCTCTCAGTCATGGTATGCACCATGACACTGAGCACAATATTGTTATTCTTTCATCAGTTCACACATACACACAGAAATAGTTTATAGCACATCTTATTCATATTGACAGGATAGCACCAGCAAGGACT
This sequence comes from Phoebastria nigripes, assembly GCA_035582835.1. Taxonomy (NCBI): domain Eukaryota; kingdom Metazoa; phylum Chordata; class Aves; order Procellariiformes; family Diomedeidae; genus Phoebastria; species Phoebastria nigripes. Next base: position 294,523 of record JAYKAV010003242.1, read on the forward strand.
GAACTTGTGACATCTGGCAAAATCATCCACTTAAGTTAAAAGTCTTAATTCTTTTACCCAAGACTTGAGTCTACAATACCATACAAGCGATATGGTTACGTTAGTGCTGGAGAAATACCACACTGAGAATGGTCTTTGTATAGATATATTTCTACAGGAGTTTGGTGTACAAGCTAACTCATGAAAAACACAAAGACCCTATCCTACTGTCACAGAGAACAGATTTACTATTTGCAAAGAGCTATAGCTAACCGAGGAACTGTAAAGTCACCTTTAAATCAACAGCTTTAGAGAAGTGTAAATTAAAATTTTGATGTAAAAATTATTCCAATTAATCACCATGTAATATACAAGCTATCAATCCCAAATAGTGTGTTCTAGCTTTTCTCTAATGAACCATCTCTCATTGCTTACCCGTAGTGTTTCACTAGGAATAAAATACTGTGCTTTAAAGAAAAAAACAACCATCTTTCTGATAATGACCTAGCTCCTCAGGGAAAGAAACAGATCTGTATTTTTCAGAACATAAATACAGACTTCCTTCATCAAAGAAGTACAGAGTTCTCACCTAGTGCAAACTCCAGCTTTTCTCTGTCTGGGCCCTCTTTCATGCACTGTTTGTTCACAAGGTTTTGGAAGTTCATAAACTCCAAGCTCAGAGACTCCTGAAGCTACTTCAGCCCTCTTAGACTAATTTTAAAAATCTTCAGAGGTTTTGGGGAAAGAGGATTTGCCATGCCTGTATCAGGTATCCTAGCACAAAGGCTAACAGCATCCTGGAAGTATAATATACTGTGCTATAACAGCCTCTCTGTTCTCTAATTTGTGTACCTATTTGGGAAGGTGGTAAAGGGAAGAACAGGAAAATCCTAGGAATGGAAGGACTGGTTGTCACAGTTCCAGATCTGAGGTCCATGCCCTAAAGAACACAGTGCAACACAGTGGAGAGCTTCTGACCAATGCAAGTCACTGGGAGATCCTCTCTGTAATCAGAATCATGGAGGAGCAGCTAAAAACTCTCAGGGACTGTATGCTGTGTGTTTGGCACTGCAAATCTAAATTGCTACGATCTGGTGGATGTAACACTCCCATGACAAAAAATTGAGAAAACTGAGCTTCCCTGCTGCACTAAGATCCCTCTTAATATTAGACAACCTTCGAGACAAAGCAGAAGTGAAAATTAATCTAGAATACATAAATGACAGCCTTAAGAAATGAGTTACTATATTTGGAGAGATATATTGCAAAACAAAAACCATAGCATGCTTTGTAGTTACTTTTTGGGGTGATTGAACAGGATGCTCCTCTTGCTAGTACCCTCTCAGCTCATTCTTGCTCTTGCATGTAGTTCTTCGTTTGCTTAGCATTGTCTATACATTTGTATTTAAGCTGTAAATTGGATAGTTAGATGACCCATGTAAAAATAACTTCTTTTTGCAGATTTTTTTTTCTTTTAATCATAAGAATTTTCCTGATCTCGTTTACAATGAGTCCCACAGACATTGCATTGGCCCAGTGAGGTGCCGTGAACAGTTGTGGGCGTGCGAGAATGAGCGGCTGGCACATGGAGAGCCAGAACTTCTTGAACTGGCTTTGCCACCTTATAGAACATTTCTGATACTGCAGGCTTCACTCCGATTTTGCTTCAAGGTGTTTTCTGTGTTTGTTCACCCCACAGATTCTGAAGCCAAGTTAACTCAGAATAGTTTATATACTTTTGGAGCAGACGTCCAACATCTTGGCAAGTATCATCGTTAATCACTGCTTTCCCTGAAGCATAAATCTGAGCTGGAGTAAAGATTTCCTTTATAGACCCTTTTGTTACTGAAGTTGCTACTGATGTTAGACAGCTTTAAAGATTTTCTAAAACCACAACTCTGCTAATTGATCTAACCAGGTAACAGGTCTCCCTTGCTGATGGACACTTGTCTGTCAAAGTTTTCACCACTGTTAGATAAGGATGCTTTTATAATACATCTTCTCACTGGGTGGACCTAGGACAATTCATCACCTGGTCTGGTTGTGAACAAACATGTTCACACAGTGCCCATCTGCCTTTCCCTGGCAGATCAGTAACTGAAAGAGAGCTTCATCACTTTTGAGTTTCCATTAGCTTTAAATACATCAAGTTTCCATGGCACATAATGCTAGATCTGTTCATTGTACAAACTTATTAGCAAAGACAGAAAATGCAGCTCATTACTAGCTCTTGATAGAGACAGCGCTTTAAAGCACTAAATAAACCAGGTGACACTTAAACACAGCTGTCCAAAATTTGAGGACACTCAGATACTGATAAACCACATCACATCACAAACAAGGCTTTCAAATATCTTTTTGAGTGTGCTTTTGGAATTGTTTTCAGGCATGCTATTTCTGAAGACCGGTCCTTAGGTTTCTCAGCTGTCACAGTGGTAATTGTAAGATGCTGCCGAGGTCATGTTTTTACAGATTTTAACATGACAGCTAATAGTACCTCATTTCCCACTGTATAACTAATATACATTTAAGTTCTTGTATGTAAGTTAATGCCCTTCAATTACAGTAATGGCACTGAAGACGAGAGATATGGACAGAATGAAAGAAAAATGCAACAGATGTGTGGGTATATTTATCTGCTGCCAAGTGCTGAGACACTGCAATAAACATCAGCCTTTGCATAAGTACCAATCTAATCTTTTTAGTCAATTAAATGTTACCAAGTACGTTATGTAGCAGATTTGTGCTTCAGTTTTTGTGTATATCTCTATCTGCACAAATAATTGTTTTGACTTCATGCAAGTTGAACATTGCATGGTAGAATGACCTTGGCAGAACTTAAGTGGCCATATGTCCTCTGAATAAGTTTACGGAAGTAGGCATTTTAAACAATTAAATGAGAGGTATGAACTAATTTTTGATGTCCACTAATAGAATATTATGGCCATCATTTTCTTGAATTTGCATGGTCTAAAATGTGCCACAAAGAAGAGATGGTTAATCTTCRGCCAGGTTTGGAGAAATTTAATACCATAGTTAAATGTCTTCTGAAGTGTTAAAATCGGGTTGGCACTTCCGTTCATTTTCCACAGAACATGAGGCCAACTCATTTTTATATTGTTCACAGAAACATTAAAAATGATTAATGAGTGCTAGTAAATGTGAAAATGAAGGAATGACTACCAGGAATGAAAACAAGTGTCTCCTTTTATCTTATCACAGCTAGATAATTCTGTTAGCTTCCTCATGATCAGCCCCCAGTTCTTCTTTTAAGCTGGCTAAATACCATTTAAATGTTGAAATCGAACAAGTTCTCATTCATGTAGAGGGTTACACAACAACTATAGTAACTGTTACACCGAGCAAGATATATATTAAAGCAAACTCCTCATACTTTAACATATGGAATATTTCTGTGGTGCAGGAACCAAATTTAGCCCATTCATTAAGTACRTAGAATGGAGACCAAATTTCTCAGCAAGGATTCAGTACAAGAACATTTACATATACATTTACCATTCCCTTACACAGACAAAATTAATTTATACTGAACAGATTCAGCTCAAATTCAATTTCATGTTAAATAACAAAAAATCTTGGAATACATATACAGAATATAAACCTAAGTACTACTGTAAAATGAAACTGTAAGCTCTGGTGTTGTAATAAAAAGCAAAAAAGTTTGAAGGTTTTTTTGAAAACAAAACCAAAAAACATCAGAAAAATGGATGTTTGGATTTGTGTTGATCATTTTTTTATTTTATTATTATTTATATCAGCATCAATACATAACCAAATATGAAAATGTCTTTTTAAAAATTTTGGATATGACAAGTTATGAAAACCACAGAAAAATGGGAAAAAATTCTACTCCAGCTTCACATTATTCCACACTATACAGTTAAGTTACGTATTTATAAAAAAAAAATTTTGAAATAAACTTTGCCCCCAGTTATATAGGTCACAGATCTGTAGCAAATTATTAGTGACAGTTCCTGACATGTTCTTTCCAAAGTTAAATCACATCTAGACTGTAAAAGACAATAGCTTTTCTCTATAAAGTTTCTGTAAAATTTCATCATAATTATTTAAAAGAAACTACAGTTTTCTCCTAGTTTTCTTTTTTGTCATAATATCTTCACTGTTATTAGTATTTTAACTGCAAACTGTTTTAACTTTCGGTGAAAAACCCATTAACAATTAACAAGAAGCAGAAGCAAATTCATGGACCTAAATGGAATACAGGTTTGACTGACAAATTTCAGTATTAGTCTATTAACGATTAAAGATGAGTATTTAAATTTATAGCTCAAAAATAAATGTATTATGTTCCTTCAAATAAACTGCCTTACAATATAGTTAAATCACCAATTATCATTTTCCCTTGCCTGACAAATCAATGGGGAGGAATGAAAAAAAGGTGGATATGCCCAACAATATATTTTAGAACTGCAATTATTATTTTTAGATACCTTTTATACTTTTTTTTTCTCTTTAATAATTAAGTAGGTGCCCCCAGAATGGCTTGATCAGGCCTGCATTGCAAAATACATTCAGAAAGCAATCACTGATAATCCTAAAGACCAAATTATTGCTCAGTTGGTTAAAAGGAACCAGCCTTTTGTTCGGCACTTCCRTCTGCAAAACAGTCTTTGCTCTTGAAAACCCATGTATGTTGCATGACAGAAACAGAAACATATAATGGCATAGGTTGCTTGTGTGGTATATTGAGCAAAATCCACAACAAAGAACATCTATATGAACAGTTGCAGTCCTGGATGTTATATTGGGCAGTGGCAGAAGGAACAGAAGTATCCCAAAGGAAGGAGTCTTTGCGTGCCTGAATAAAGCTTTTACTTCTCCTTCCTCTATTCCTATCTGCGTGATGGACTGATTTCTGAGTTACACAACTGACTTTTCTTAGGATCAGTCATGATTTCCAGATGTGATCTTTCCATTCTTTGCTTTGTAATGCCAATTCATGTCAGCCACCTGCTGAACTGGCCTAAGAGCAATCTGAAAATGAATTCATGTGCTTTGGGGGCAGAAAGATACCAGGCTCATCCCAGAGATGATAATGACTGTTGTATTTGCCAAAATACTAAATTGCACTCAACTTCAAAGAGTTTACTCGGAATGACATTATCATATGCAACTGGAATTAATTTCAAAGGAGAACTACATCATCAGTTATGAAGGGAAAGACACTTCCTCTCCTTTAAGAGTGCACATACTTTTAGTGAGAGGAAGGAAGAAGGAATGAAGAAAAAAATGTGATTATAAGCAAAAAGAATCTAATGTGAGTTTGTAGCCAAATCCTGGAATAAAGCAGAATATAGAGGAGATGGCTAGGCCTATTACCTTTTGCCACAGAACATGAACATCAGGAAAATTATTTGTAAACCACAAAGTAAAGTGCTTCAGACAACTAATGGAATGAAGGACATGAGAATCAGCCGAGAGAAATTTAACTGTTCTGAACCTTCCCTCTTTTTCATTTTTTATCTTAAGAAGAATATAATGAACTGTCTTTCCTTCCTGATATCTTCACTTCACTACTATATATAATTTGATAATATCTTTACCAAAAGAAAACAGCACAACACAGAAAAGGTTGCCCTTACCATACATAGGGCCTGGATGCAATCTGAAGACACTGGAAATCTCACTTGCATCTTGTCTTCACAAGATTTCCAGAGTTGTCTCTAGAACAAAGAGGACAACATAAACTCAGCTGAAGAATTCAGGAGGAATCTCTGATGCTATTGGGATGAATAGCAAAATTCCCACAAGACACTCAGGATTTCATCACTATTTTAAATGAATATTCAAAAAGAACTTCCAACTCACAAAAGATGAGTAAGTTCTTTTTCCTCTTTTCCTCTTTCAAGGAAGATAGTGAGTTTTTTTAAATGCTTTATGAAGCTTTTTTTTTCCTTTAAAAAGTTTTACTTACAATAATATGTGTATTACCCTCTTCAGTTTTGATCAGATCTATATGGATACTGTATGCATAATTCCACTCTGAAAGAGGAGATTGCCAGTAGTATAAACATATCATTATGCAAAGTAATTAGATGCAGAAAAATAAATAGAATCAATGCTGAGATCTTACAGAAGTGCAGATAAACAAGTACTCATAATGTTTTTTAATAGATGTTTGGAAAAATCAGGCATATCCTTCAGGTTAATGACTTAGTTCCATCTAGATTTGCTCTTCTGGGTTCAGAATATACAATTATAATGCTTATAATTCAAAGTGAGAAAACCTTGATGACTAAGTTTGTAGACTCCAGCAGCCTTCAGCAGATCAGCAATCATCCTTTAAAATCATCTTTGTAAATATATAAAGGTATTTTATTTAAACTCATAGGCAGTTCTAAAAATCCTTTTTTTCCCTGTAATTGTAAATTGTTTGTTTGCTAAAAATCTAACAAGTAGTGGAAATTTTTTTTTTTTTTTTTTTTTTTTTTTTTTTTTTTTTTTTTTTTTTT
>JAYKAV010003242.1:304140-383589 GCA_035582835.1 Phoebastria nigripes
TGAGCCCTGCCAGCTCATGAGCCAGAATCCTTTTCCCCCTGCGAGACAGCTGACCTCCATCTGTCGCCAGCAGGCCCGGTGCCACGTAAACCTCCCCGTGGTCAAAAAAGCCAAAATTCTGCCGGTGGCACCAGCCCCTGAGCCACGTGTTGATCAGGCGTGTTTTCCTGTCCCTGTCAGTATTCTTCCCTCTTCTTCTATTGTTGGTTTGATTGAATCTCACCTTGGCTAAAAGTCCAAAGATCCAAGCGTATCTATATTAATAAAACTTTTTCAGGTATATTTTAGCCCTATAAATGTCCTGACTAGTCCTTTTTTCTTTTTAGAAATGCATTCAGAGGTTTTGATGGCCTGTAAAAATGGAAATGAGCAAAGCCACCTTTGTTTTTGATGGAAGTAGCCACAGGTCGTGGGATAAAGCCTACCCAAAAGTACCATTCAGTTAAGCGAGACCTTCACATCTGCCCAGCTCTTAACTCATTAGAGTTAAGATTCTGGTGTGCAATGGGAAAACAAGGTAAAAGATAATTGTCACAGAATTATTTGTGTGCCTAAAAGCCCTGGACTACATCTGCCCTGTTCTTATGGTTCAGGTATGTGCTGTAAAGGCACACACATGCACAATGGAACTGTTTCCAGTTTTTCATCGTTGTAACACATTTGGGGTGGGAGATCAGAAGGTGATAGTGACCCAAGTAGCAACCACTAACTGCCAAAGAGATTAGCATGGGGTGGCACAACCAGCAAGGTGGCTTCTGCTGACCATCTAAGTTAGAAAGCAATAAATAACAAAAAATCAGTCCCTTGGGGAGGAGTGGAGTAGTAGGGAGAGGGGTGATATAACTGTGGATATCCTAGATTGTGCAGAAACCTAATCCTGAGGAGGATCTGCTATGTAAAAGTGAGGCTGACAGACAACCAGCCCCAGTGTCTTGTTCCCCTGCGCTGGTCACAAGTACACTGGAGGCCTTCACGCTTGTGAGTGTGTTCTGTACAGAAAAGGGCATATGTGTAAGAAATTTCAAAATAATTATTAAATTACACATGCAACAGAAATGCATGTTTGAATGGTTATACCTGTACAACCTATTTCACATACAAAAGTATTAAACTTTTTAATTAAAAAAGTGGGKTTTTTTTCAAAGCAAAGTTTAGGGTATGTATGCTAATTGTATGGTAGTGTCCTTACTGGTGACTTGTATAGGCATATGCCAACCACCCTGTTATCAGGAAGCGTGTCTTAATTGTAAGAGTCCTTGGCAGTACGTTTATTTCCTATTTTGTCCATGGGACTTCAGCTTCATTCAGTGGACAGAATGGATATACAGAGCAGCAGAATTAAGGTTCCATAGGGAACAATAAATCTGGTCTGTTCTATTTTTCAAGTGCAACTTGAATTATCTTCTATTAACAGAGAGTACGGGGAGGAGAGACTGTCAGTTAATTCATTCTTATGTCATTAAATCTGTTGTGCTGAAAAATAACTGAAAATAGTGTGTAAGCAGCCTTACCTTCATTGTGTCTTCAGACTACACAGACCAGATTCAAACGTTAAGACAAACAAAATTTCTATGACCTCTGATACCTCTGCTGAGGTCAGTGTAGGATAGAGCTGTGCAGACAGGTTCTGTTCTTCCACCTGCAATGCAAAGCCAGGTTTAAGCTGTTACGTATGCTCTCTTGAGACAAAGCAAACTCCAGCTATTTTAGCATGCTTAGTATGTCTTCATCTCTTTCATGTATATTATAGTGTTTCTGTAAAATAATTGTGCTATAATTTCATAGGTACACTGGGTTTGCTGATGTTATCATGAAATGCATTGCATTTTGTACAGTCTTTCTTATTCATGCTGGTATCAAGCATCACTGAGTAACAAGCTATTCCTGCAGATAACCGATTTTATTATAGGTTAAGCAACTATCAGATAAAAAGATATGAGAAGTTCCAACTGCTGTGGAACTTTTCCACTATTCCAGATTTAAAATAATGTAACTTTCATGAAGAAACAAAAATTTGTATGTGGTGGCTGAGAAAGTCTAAAGAAACATGAGGCTGTGTGTCCCCTAATGGTACTGGGGACTGAATACAAAGAAAGACACTGAACAGGCTCCCCTTGACACACAAAATGGCTGACCATCCTCYCCATGCTGCTGTCTGGTAAGGAAGATATCCTCCAAACTAATTTCCTTACAAATCTCTTCAATTTTCACTAAGGTAAACCTCTTTGGCGAGAAAGCTCAGGTGTTTACCCGCTAGCATGGCAAAAGTGACTTTTTGCATATGAGGCTTCTCGAATAAAGCCTATGTAAAATCTGATGAGTGTTTTGAACATTTAGGATGTTGAAAACGACTCTGATTTCCCAACAATCAATAACTGTACAGTCCGTATTTCCTGAAAATTTGAATCAATAATGTACTTTCAACCAATATATATGTTTATGTGTGTGTATATACTCCCAACCCAACTTTCTGAAACAATTCTGATCAAAATAATACTGTACCGGGTGCAGGTGCTGGCGGGAGGCTGYAGAGGTCTCTGTGAGGAGAGGCGAGGACGGGGCTGCCCCGTGCCGGACACAGCCGGCTCCAGCGACCCCACCGCAGGGCACAGCCGAGCCCCTCAGCCACGGACGGGTACCTCGGGGAAAGCGCAGCTAAAGAAGGGCAGAACCTGCCCGGCGATGAGGGGCGGGGGGGAAAAGTGTGAGAAACAGCCCTGCGAGCCCCGAGGGGAGAGCGGGAGGAGGGGGAGGAGGGGCTCCAGCCGCCTCCCCTCCCCGAGCTTCCCCTGGAGAGCCCCCGCCGGAGCAGGTGGATATCTCCTGAGGGAGCTGCGGCCTGTGGAGAGCCCAGGCTGGGGCAGGGGAACAGCGTGAGAGGGCAGGGGCGGCAGAGGGGAGCTGGTATGGACTGACCATAGCCCCCCATTCTCCTACACACCTCGGGGCGGAGGGGGGGCAGGTAGAGAAGTCGGGAGTAAAGGGAGCGAAGGCGAGCCTGGGATGAAGGGGGAAAGGTGTCGTTTTAATTATGTCTTTGTTTCTCACTACCGAAATCTATTTTAATTGGCAATAAATGACATTAATTTTACCGAAGACGAGTCTGCTTTTCCCCTGAGGTAATTGGTACGTGATTTCCCTGTTTCTACCTCGACCCATGAGCTTTTTAATCTTATTTTCTCCCCCTGCCCTGTTGAGGCGGGGAGAGCGAGGGAGTGGCTGGGTGGGGGTGTCTGGCAGCTGGCCAAGGTCAACCCACCACAAACACTCTTAACAAACGAAATATGAAATCAATATACTAATTTCAAATTGCATTAAGTTGAAAAAGTACATTTTCAGGACCTCAGCAGCTTGGAAGGCAGATCTTGAGGCATTTGCACAACAGAGTTTTTACTGGTGGCTTAGAAGTAGCCATTATTATTCAAAGTAGAAAATAATATTAATTGATTCACTGTACATGAGCATATTTTAGTTTTAACTACATAAGGTTTGTCCAACCTTTTATTTTCTTGAGTGTATATTTCATAAGTGATGGTCACTTCTTTCCCCTCCCCTCTCCAGAAAGTTTTGCTCACTTTTCAGGCATACCAGAGAGCACCAGTTCCAACATTTGTCCTATAGTGTGATCCCTCACCTTTCTTTAAAGGATTCAGTTTGGAAATGCTCCATGAGATTAAATGGCATACTAGGACACCACCCCCAAATTAAACGAAAGAGTTTCAGATCATGGCTGAAACATAAGGTATTCATCCCACAGTGGCCATTCAAATATGTCATTCACCATGCTTAATAAAATTTTATAGGACAGCAAGAGACACAGTATTCTGAGCACCGATGCATACACCATTATTCGTGAGTAACCTCTTTTACTCTTGTTCTAGGTCAAAAGTAATATTGTGCTGCTCTGGGACTTCTGGAAAAAAGGAGGAAAAAAAAAAAAGAAAAGGCTGATCTGCAGGCTCATTTAAGGTCAGGTATTTGTTCTGTAAAATGAAAAAAATCAGAAAATTCAGATGGGGGAAAAAAAAGAAAAAGGTGATATAACAGGGTCAAACTATACTAGGCAGTTTTGGTCAAATATTTTTGAATTGGGGCTCAGTCTTCCATACTGTCATGCTTTCTGTTGGACAACAGTGACCTACTGAAACTGGGACCTTCACACACTGCAAAAAAGTAAAAAAAAGTAAGAAAATAACAGCCACTCTGCAAAGCTATTGCTTTACCTTCTCTCTCCTATAAAATTTGGGAAAAATCTGACTCTTCCAATCATTATTGATGTATACTTTGTAATTCTATAGATATTATTTTACTTTGGACTCGTGACAAATGATGTTATGCATAAAATGATTGCACGTGGCTGTTTCCTTGTGTTCTACTTTACGTCCATCAGTGGAACAGAAAAAATTATTCTAAGAGATAGGAAAAGCATATATTTGAGCTGTTCTTTGAAAAATAAAGCAACAGGTTGATTTTGATGAAAATTTGGGAAAATGAATTATTATGTATGTATCTTTAATGAGTGAAGATGTGGCCTCCCCAGCTACCTCTTCTTTTCTGGAAGTTGTTCTATGCAAAACTGAAATAATTTGAGGACTTCTAGTCCAGCTCATTTGAAAGTCAAATGTGTTAAGTTACTTCTGTGGCTCAGTTGAGGGACAGTGGTATCTTAAACCGCTGTTGTTCTGCCCAAAGAAATTGTCTGTTTGTTAAACAGCTCATTTGAAAACACTATGAAGAAAACACAGAATTGGCATATATCAGACTGCAGTATAAAATGCAGTCTGATATATTTTCTCTTAAGCGAAATTGTTGGCAAGAAAGTAATCTTTAAGATATTTAACTCTTTAAATGGTGGAGATTTTTGGAAGATTGGAAGCTTTTTTTCTTTGCAAAAATCTTAGAAATCTGCTCCCCAGAAAGAATTTTGACATAATGATTTTTGTAAAAAACTTTTCTCCTGTGATATCTTTACTAAATGTATTGTAAAAATTAACCAAATAATGCTAAAATGATAATTGGGAACATTATGCTATCTTTTTCAATAATCACTGATTTTATAAGTAAAACTTAACAATTGTAATACTGTCATGAAAAATCCAAACCACGTGTCCTCAAAATGTAAAAATTACAACRTTAGCTTGTGGTTTTTTGAGTTTACAGCCCTTATTCTATAATTCAAAATTGAGCAGACTCCATGTGTATTGTCTGACTTTGATATGCTTTAGCAATTCAGAAAGGTGTTGGAATGTCTACCTTGAAGTGAGGATTTCCATTATTCATATTCCTCCTTCTTTATAGTTTTCTTGTTTGAAGACTAGTAATTATAATTTAAGGAAGGAAATATTATCTAGAAAGCTAAATAGTTCATCAATGGTTGTTAAATAACAGAAGAAGAGTACTTTTTTCTTAACTTGAGTCTATTCCTAGAAATAGACTGATAAATGCTGTTTGTCTGAGGAGCTTTTTCAAGGTGGGAGGGGAAATGCAGAGGCTTCAGCTTCAAGGAGATTTTAAGAGATTGTTCAGCCTCAAATTATTGCTTGTGTTGGGGTATGTGTGGCAGGGGTCAGACTAAATAATCATAATAAAGTGGTCCAACTTTGTAATGTTAAACTGGGAATTACAGCACTTGGTTCCTTCCTATGTCCATTCTGTAGATGGAGTAATTTAGTTCAACTTCCAAAACTAAGAATGCAGGACAATACTGGAGCATTCAGCTGTCCTAAATGGCTCACTCAGGTCCATAAACATTTAGATTTGATTTGAAGCATTAGTTTTCAGGTCTTACTTGTAGGTTCAGTTAATTTTAATTATTATATAACGAACCATTAGAGTTGAAAATGTTGTGGGCTTTTAAATGAGTAGGGCTTGAAATTCAACCTTTGAAATCATAATTTTGGACAAGAATTGATGAAAATAATATAAAGGAGAAGTCCTTTTGTCCTTCTGTGTTCAGGATCACACGTTTATAGAGGTAAGAGATTCATTACTCTTCTAACTCCTGTTGGCTGTGCTCATTGAATAATACTCTGAATGTTTGAGCTGGATTCTAATCTAGCAGACAAATCATCAGTGCAAGAGTAACCATGTTTTAATTGCAGGCCTCAAATGTGCACATTTATGCCATATTTTAGTCTAGAATGGCTTTTCCATTAGTTCCTACAAGAATGTCAGAAGCAGCACATCCAGACTCCTATCAGACAAAGATGTAAAGAAAAGCAACTGGAAGAAAAAGAGGGCGCTAATTTGAAAAAAAAAAAAAAAAAAAAAAAAATTCTCCTCTCTCTCACAAGCTCACATGCATTTTAAGCAAAGGTACATTATTTTCTGGACAGTTTTAACTCTCGATGTTAATTTTAGAACTCAATGAGGACCAATTAGGACTTTCACGGTGTCATTTCTGTAACAAAAGAGAACCTGAAAGTGATCACTAAGCCACAAATGGCTATTAAAAGGGCATTGATGGTTATGGAAAGAAAGAARTGAATTCTGAAAGGAATTCTAAATACCCTTCAAAGTAGATTATTTAGATTGAACTGTTCCACTAAGTGGACTATTTATTCAAGGTAGCCTTAATTTGATTTAGTTTATTTTAATTTCCAAAAAGAAATTGATTAATACACTTTCAATCCAAATCTCCCTTTTTTTTTCTAACCTTCCTGTGTTTAAAACAATACGTATGTAGCAATATCAGCCATGCTAATCGGTTAAATACTGTGTACCCATGCTTTGATGCTCTAAAACAATAAATAATGCTAACTTTTTTTTAGTAAAACATTGCTTCATTGTCTGGTTTGTGTTTGAAAGTAGCAAATGACAAAGAAAATCTTGTTTCTTTGGAAGTAACTACGTGTACTTTATGCTGAGAGTGTTACTCTTTAGCACAGCATAAACAAAATACTTATGAAATTTCTGCAATTAAGTTACTGAAGTTTGGTGTGTCAGATTTGGATTTGTCTTACGCCTTCTTCCCTCTGAAGGAAAGTTATGTCTTACAGTAGAAATGGCAGTGCTGCACACTGAGGAGGTTGAGCATCCCTTCAGCTTCATGAACACAGAAATCATAAAATGGGTGATAGAGCTGAAAAGACTGGTATCAAAGACAGCTCTATATTCCTGCAGAACTGCTGGCAAGAGATTATGACTTGAGATGCAAAGAAAGGCTCTAGCGTGTAACTTTGTCCATGGCTATACAAATCCAGATGCTGCTGATCTAAGCAGCTGTGTCAGAAAAGGGCTAAAATCCAGTCAACACAAGAAACATCACAACCCCTTTTGGAGGTCAATCTTTAAACTCCAAGTGACCCAAGTTATCTATTATTAATATCAAAGATGAGGAAATCAAAAGATATTGCTGCTTTGAGAGTAATGAAACGACATCAGGCATTAAGATGTCAAACACCATATACTGAGTAATGCAAAAAAGGAAATGTTGATTCTTGGAAGTATGTGAGATTTTCTTAAGAGTTCAAGATGTATTAATATCTCTRTACAAGTAGTGAGTAAAATCTAATTTGTGTACATACTGTATATAATTCTGGCCAACTTTGCAGTGCTTATTAGCCATGGGCCATTTTGATTTGAGTGTTCGTTATCCATTAAGTTAAACCTCCTATTTTTGACGTATGTCACACACATGCCACTGTGGTACACTTAACTGCATGAAATCAGACTGCATCACAGTTTATATTAATATTTGTACAGAACAAATACCCCTTACTCTAAAGTACCAGCAGGTACTATATTAAAATAATTACCAAAAATTACAAAGAATGCAATTCCAAGAGGACTTTACTAAGATGTCTTAATTCTGGAATAGAGAAATGGCCTCAAGATGAGCAATGTGGTTCGACCGTCTAGCTAACAAAATTTATGCCAGTTGCTGCAGATGGCAATAGTGGGTTATTCTATATTGTGATGCAGCTATATGCGAGTAGGGACTACTTTGTAACCATAAGCTGAATTAAATGAGTTGAGTTTTTTTCCTAGCAAATCAATCAAACCATAGCATAGCAAAGACTCATGGTTCTGTAATGAGATGATCTGGATAGGAGACTTTGTCCTTTACAGATAAGATATGCTTTTAAATCTCTTAAAAAAAAAAAGTATAGCTTCATAAAATAAAATCAATTATTCTTATTGAGAGAATGTCATTACAGTACATCATGTTGATAAGATTCAATGTTGTGAGAGATCTTTTGTAGACAGTATGAGCAAAATGTGTGAAGTGCTCATCTGGTGATAAGTGTCTTGGAAGAAATTGTACTTGCGGAGAAAGTTTTATTAAGGAAGATAGGTAGATAAATGTGCACGTTCATAGTCACTTTTATTTCTTTTTCTCCCATTTTATTTACTCTCTTAGCTGTAAACAGGTGAAAGGTGCAATATCTTTACTCTCACAAATATGGTGCAGCTCTGGTAGATGTATATATATGTCTATACATATATTAATGTTGGCTTAAGAGAACAAGAGTGAAAAGGGTAAAGAGTAGATTAAATTTACCAGGGGAGAGTAGATTAAACTTACCATTTAGTGTATCACTATCAGTAGGATGGAAGAAAAAATAATACTATTCTACCATAAATCTTTCCAAAGATCTGTAGGGTATATCCTAAATCACGGTAAGTACAGACTGCAACATCACTCCACCATTACAGTGTTGCTGTTGTGGTATCCTGCTACTTTTAAATTATTTTATCCTTTGATTTCTGTGGTTTTAAAAAAGAGGTAATGGGATGGAGAATCAGGTGCAATATCTCTTACCATTTCTTTTATGGGTTTTATACCAACAAACAGAATTCCACAACAGAGATGAAAGTATTATACCCTACTAGGCTTGGTGGATAACTTTTGACATTTTATAGAAAGGATGAAATTTTCTGAGCACCTTTTGTAATTAATAAATTCAGTAGTTATATTCCATAATATAAGTTGAGGTTTTTTTCACTGCAAGAACTCTCATGAGAAATCCACATCATCAAGTAAAATTTTCAGCTTATTAAAGCCAATGGCAAAACTCCCCAGGAGCAGTGGGGGCAGACAGCGGGGGGAGGCAAACGCTCCTCAGGCTAGAGGGGTGGAGTGTGCTTACATTTAAACACAAGTGTGGTTTAGCTAAGGTGGGAAGGGAGATGCAACTCGCACCTCATGGAAGCCACAGCCAAGTTTGGCCAGTATGAACCCTTAGGGCAATGGTCTGTATAGTGCTTACCCAGGGTTGCCAAATGGTCTCATGATGTGTGTTCTCCCTTGTCCTCTCTGCCTACAGCCCTGTCTGAGCTTTAAATAATGGACAAGGAAAGTACTGCTTATTCTTCAGCCTCCAGAAAACCAAAATTTAATTTCTTTAACAATAAATCTGTCATAAAAGGTTATGGGAGAGAGAGGTGAATGTGGAAGGAGAGCTTAAAGCAGGGAGCCATAGCAACTGAACCTAAACCTGATCCAGATCTGAATACAGATTACTGTAAATCAGTGCCTGGCAGACAGGCTACACAAGTAAAAAGAGACCATGTTTATTTTAAAAATTTTCTACTAATTTGCTTGATTCTTGGAGACCGGGTTATGATCTTCTAACTTCGGGTTAATAGTATTGCATACCTGGCCTGGTTTTGGCTGGGATAGAGTTAATTTTCTTCCTAGTAGTTGGTATAGTGCTATGTTTTGGATTTATTATGAGAATAATGTTGATAACACACTGATGTTTTAGTTGTTGCTAAGTAGTCTACTAGTCAAGGACTTTTCAGCTTCCCATGTTCTTCCAGGTGCACAAGAAGCTGGGAGGGAGCATAGCCAGGACAGCTGACCCCAACTGACCAAAGGGATATTCCATACCATATGACATCATGCTCAGCATATAAAGCTGGGGGAAGAAGGAGGAAGGGGGGACGTTTGGAGTGATGGYGTTTGTCTTCCSAAGTAACCGTTACACGTGATGGAGCCCTGCTTTCCTGGAGATGGCTGAACACCTGCCTGCCGATGGGAAGTAGTGAATGAATTCCTTGTTTTGCTTTGCTTGTGTGCGCGGCTTTTGCTTTACCTATTAAACTGTCTTATCTCAGCCCATGAGTTTTCTCACTTTTACCTTTCCGATTCTCTCCCCCATCCCACCAGGGGGGAGTGAGCGAGCGTCTGTGTGGTGCTTAGTTGCTGGCTGGGGTTAAACCACGACAATACCCCTGTAGTTTTGTAGTTAGCATACCCACCATACTTTGCAGACAGACTCAAGGAGCAATTGCTTTAGGCTATTTTATTTTTTAAGCATTTACAATAATAATAATTTTAAAAAACCCTAAGCCTAAGCCTTTTTCGTGAAGCCTTTTGTCTGGTATATCACAGACACAGAGGCAGAACTGATGTATTGTAGACACAGAGGAACTGTTAAACTTAAGAGTTCTAGTAGCAGTTTCAACTGAATTACATTTACATTATTCTTTTATTCAGTTGCTGCCTTTCTGACCCTTGTAGCTACCAGACTTCTGAAGTGTCTTACTCCCAGACAGGTGAGAATCCACATGTCAGGACATGTAATGGCAGTACGTGTCTGGGACATCAGAAGATGTGATAAGAAAGGGCTGCATAATGCTAACCTGACGTGTTGGATATGTGCTGCATATCCAGGCAAGAATCTGTGAACTTTAAGTCCTCCACGGTAGCCCAGCTGTAGCGCTGTGATGCCGCATTCATGCCATGGTGGGAGCTGGTCAGATACCATGAGCACATCTGTAACAGAAGAGGGTAACCAGTAGTGACTAGCTTGAAGATGCACAGAGGAGGAGGCTGTCACAACATGCCACAGTTGTACAAAGTATCTTTRTCTGTAAGGTGGTGGTCAGCAATATGAGTCTAGTGCAGAATGCAGTATACTTGACAGGTTTGTGTTAAATGATCTTTGCAGCCTTGTCAGAGTGGATCTTGCTAGGTATATCATGGGATTTTTGGTGCAGTCCTGTCTGATCATTTCCACCGACACAGGTCAGAGCAAATGTAGGAGACTGGTTTCTGAGCCTGCCTCCCTGGGTTACTACGTTTCTCACTTCCTGTTGGCTTTCCTTCTTCTCTCTGATTCTCAATATATGTGCACTCCCTCACACACGTGCAAATGTACATACACACAACTGCTATCACTCATTGTTTCATCCGATTGCCTTTGAAATCCATTTCCAGGAAACCCCTCAAACCATTGCATGACTTAATTTGGTAGCTTCTTTTGTTACTAGTCACTTGTTTTCATCTGGAAACACATCCATCACCCCTAAGCAGGTTTGTGATAGACTATGGAAATTAGTACTTTGCAAAAGATCACACATGTAATATGTATCATATAATAATTTTTTTGCATTAGAAGTCTATTACTGAAGGTAGAATAACATCTTTGAAGAGACATGAAATAAAATTATATGGAATGCAGCACAAGCTTAGAATAAGTTCTCATCCCTCTTTCTTGTATAAATCATGGGCTAAACTAAGGATAATCACTTTGAGCAAAACAGAACTTTTAGCCTGTGCCACTGGACCACTCTTCATTAAAATCAGTGGAAAGCTTATATTTATTGGGTATGCAATGCCTGTGCGAAATTGTGCAATGAGATTAGTTACATCAGTAATGCAGGTGTTTGAATATATGTAGGACTACTCCCTAAACCAAAACCCCATTCCCAAGGTCATAGTTACATCAAGGACTTAGTTTAAGAAGCGATTACATAGGATTAAAAAAAAAATAATCCCCCAAACAAACAAAACAAACCCCTTTGATCAAGCAATCTCTTGAAATTCTTGGGAAGGAGCGCACAAATTGTAATTGTTATTGCTGTAGTGTAAAGCATAACTGAGTTTGTAGCAACTGTAAAGTTTCTTGCTGCTGCTGAAATAAGTAAGTACCAGTCTCCTACTTTACATTTAGTAAGGGCAAGGCACACTATTCAGTGGAAGAAAATCTTGCCAAAATACGTGGAACTATACAACTAAATACCAGAGATGTATTACTGCACGAGGTACTGGGTTAGTAAATAATGAACTTATACCTGATAAGCAATTTAAAAGGTTTTAAAGTGATTTTTCCATTGTTTTATTTCCAGTCATTCCTGATTCATACTTTTTCCCACTCCTTCATACTGTTACTAAAATTGTGGGAGTTTTCTCCCACAATAAATAGCTTAATTGTTAATAGCAATTTTTTGGATTCCTATAGCAACTCCTATCTGAAGATCTCTAAGGATTTTTAAGGGAAAATGAAAATTCACAACCCAAACAGGCGTGTTTTGAATATTCAGAAAACAAACAACAGGAAAGATAAAACATGCTTTTTTTTTTTTTTTTTTTCCTTTGTGGGACAGTTGAGTAACTAGGTAAAATGTAACGTACCGAGGAAAAAAACAGAGACTCAGTTGAAACCAGTTCTGTTATGTGAAGATACTGGTACTTCAAAACTAAGCAACTCCCCTGCCTCTGATCATTTCAGAAGTCATCATTCAGAAAACACCCTTATCATGGTCAAGGTAAATGTAATTGAGCAGTCTCACATGCAGTCAACTATACTTAGAAGTCAGAGTGAATTCTTTCTTATAACAGTCATCTTATCTCCCCAAAACAGTGGTATTTCTTTTTTCTTTCCTTTCCTTTTTTTTTCTTTTTTTCTTTCCTTTCCTTTTTTTTCTTTTTCTTTCTTTTTATTTTTTACTTTTTTCTTCTTTTTTCCTTCTTTTATTTTCTTCTTTTTTTTTTTTTTTTTTTTTTTTTTTTTTTTTTTTTTTTTTTTTATTCACAGTGCATATCGTTTAGTAAGTTAAAGACTGAGCAAAGTTTTAAACAGATCAAAGACCATGAATAAAGACCAAGAACCAAGTTCCAGAGTCATTGGTCAAATGACTGCAGAGATTGGACTATGAGATGGATGTATTCATCACGGCACAATAAGAAAAACCTGGAGTACTTGCTATAGAAATCCTACTCAAAATCCAAATTAATTAGGTCAATTTCCATTTGCTGAGCCAAAACTAGGAGTACAGCAATTATTTTTTGATTGTGTAGATTGATTATGACGATCACCCAAATATGAAAATTAAGGAAATTTTGATTAGCACAAGAGCTTAATTTTCTAACTGTTGCATATCAAAGTACTTGTAAGAGATGTTGTTGGGGTGGTTTAAGAAATTGATGAGCTTTGCATCTGTAGTAAATGTTTTTAAACTTTAATGTAGGTGATAGGTGTTTTATGTATGCTTGTTGCAAACATGAACACTACTAATTAGAAGCTTTGGCAGAGCTGTTTGTATCCATAGCTCAAAAAAGGACAGCAGACTAACTGCGCAAACCTATGATATACCAGTATTTCTTGCTAGGTGCCCTAGCAGGTGGAAMGATTGATAACTTACTGTTTAACACAGTATTAAGCACTTTGACAATTTAACTGTTTGTACTTATTGACTATAATCATATTTTCAATCAACCTGTATACTCACCTGTTCCACAGACTTGTTTGAGTTTTTCCAGACACATACCTTAGACTATAACAGTAAGCAGATGGGCAGTCTTGTCTTTGTGCTAGTCTGAACAAAGGCTGTGTGCCTAATTAATTTTTCATGAACTTTCTTTTTGTCCAGTTCTATGGAGGGCATCAGCATTTGATTGTTGCAATTCACATCCAGAAGTACAGATGACTATTGTAAAGAATGTAATAGCACTTTGGGAGTCAGTGCCTGTCAGTTTAGGTGACTGTATTACTGCTAATCACATGAGGAAGCACTATTTACCTCTGCAAGTATTTGGATATCCACAACCTGTGCACATGCTTAGAAACAGAGGAACAAGTAGTAGGATTCAGGGTTATTGCCAATTTTTGCTATGGACTTTGCTTGATACCATAATGCTGCTAGAAGTGGCTGTTTGAGGAATGAGTGAGGTGGGATTTTTTGTTTGGTTTTTGTTGTTGTTGGGTTTTGGTGTTGTTTTTTTTTTTTTTAATAGTCAAGATGGTGACCTTTTTTTACAACTGTTATGAGGCAAAGGTATTTGTGAGTATTTCCAGTCTGTTGCCAGCTATTAGCTAGAATATCAAATGAGCTATTTAAGGAAACATTCTCTTGTGGTTTAACCCGGCTTTCAACGTTGTGTTATGTAGGAATCTTGGGTAACTCTTGGTAGGCTCGTTGTTCAGGTCATCATAAACCACCTCCAGCATGGCTAATTCCCTCAGGTACTGGATACCTCTCTCCATGGTGGTCCACTTGCCTGGGTGACACATAACATCTTCTTTGAAGGGATACCTTTCCTTCACGCCTGACAGGAGTCGCCTCCAGAGGCTGAGAACTTGTGCCCCTTGCCCAATCGCTTTGTCAATGCCCCCTTCCCTAGARAGGGAYCCCARCTGSTTGGCTTCCYTACCCTCTAATTCCAGGCTACTGGCCCCATTATCCCAGCATTGGAGCAGCCAGGTGACAATGTGCTCACCTGGGCGACGACTGAAATCTTTTCACATATCTTGCAGCTCACTCAGGGATAGGGATCGGGTGGTTACCATCTCATTTATGGCTTCTGCCTCTTCCTCCTCCTGTTCTCKTGATGGCCCTGGTTCAGCTTCATCCCTTACTAAACGAGCTGATTTTCTTGTGTATTTCTTCTTGTGTATAGGGGTGACTGATACCAGCAGGGGTTTGTTCTCTGGTTCAGCTGCAGTGACTGTCGCTGGGGTTGGAGTAGCTGCAGTGCCTGTTGCCGGGGTTTGAGTAGCCGCAGTGCCTGTCAAGGGGGTTTGAGTAGCCACAGTGCCTGTCAAGGGGGTTTGAGTAGCCGCAGTGCCTGTTGTGGAGGTTTGAGTAGCCACAGCACCTGTCGTGGGGGTTGAAGTAGCTACAGTGCCTGTCACGGGGATTTGAGTAGCCACAGCGCCTGTTGCTGGGGCTGGTCTCCGGTCGGTATTCCTAAATAGTTGTTTAACTCTAAACAAGACCTGAACCACATTCAGGAGACATAGCAATAGGAACATGCTTGTTTGAACATCCCAAGGATATTCAAAATTCTCAAGAACTGTTGTGGAGGGCTTCATGAAGAGGATAGAAGAAAAAGGAGTTTCTGAAGATATGAAAGGGAAGGTGAAGGAGTGGGGGAAAGTGTCCCCTCTGTCTCCCCCATAGATTGGTTCTCCGAGGAGAAAAGGTAAAGAGTGTAATTATTAATAGTTTCCGAGAGGTGGCTCCTGAGGTACAGAGATGATGGCAATGCTGAGTACATATACCAGATTAGACTCACGACCAATAATTTTATCATATCATAAAACAGTGTTACACAGTGCAGCAAAATGATAACCTTGACCCAGCTCCAAGCGGTGATAAACAGCACAACAGGGAACATATACTGCAAGTAAGGTATTACATAACACAACGTTGAGAGCCAGCCCCACAACTTTGAAAGCCAATAAATCAACATTGTGACCAGCAACTATTAAACCAATATAATGAATGCTTGTAACAAATTTGCCTTAACACGCTTTGGTCAGATGTATCGTTATCTCAACCCCTCATGCCCCACGTTGGGCACCAAAAAGGACTGTTGTGGTTTAACCCAGCAGGCAGCCAAACACCACACAGCCGCTAGCTCACTCCCCCCGCTCCCAGTGGGATGGAGGAGAGAATCGAAAAAAAAAGTAAAATTCGTGGATTGAGATAAAGACAGTTTAATAGGACAGAAAAGGAAGGGAAAATAATAATAATAATAATGATGATAGAATATACAAAATGAGYGATGCACAATACAATTGCTCACCACCTGCCRACCGATGCCCAGCCAGTCCCCAAGCAGCGATCGCTGCTCCCTGGGCAACTCCCTCTAGTTTATATACTGACCATGACATCATATGGTGTGGAATACCCCATTGGCTAGTTGAGTTAGCTGTCCTCGCTATGCTCCCTCCCAGCTTCTTGTGCACCTGGCAGAGCATGGGAAGCTGAAAAGTCCTTGACTAGTGTAAGCACTACTTAGCAACAACTAAAACATCAGTGTGTTATCAACATTGTTCTCATACTAAATCCAAAACACAGCACTATACCAGCTACTAGGAAGAAAATTAACTCTATCCCAGCCAAAACCAGCACACATTCAAAGGACAGTGTTACAAGACCACAGCTCTCTGCCAAAGTTTATGCAGCTCTAAAGCAGGGCCAGTCTGCTTCTGCATCCAAGTTGAACTACAAAGAAAAACGATTACATGTTTTCCACAACTGTGAAATTTTTTCTCTGGATATCTGTTCACTTCCATTATCACTCATGTTCCATGCACAGCAATGGATTCTTCCCTTGATCTAAGTACATACGTGTTTATTCAATGTGTCGTCTTTCTTGGCTCTTTCAATACAAGCCTATCACCTGGGTCTGGGAGAGGGGGAAACCAGAAATGATCATTTGATGCCTGCCTAAGAGGAGACCATCACGGTTCACAATATGACGCAGTCTTCTCCTGAGAGCTGAGTTCTTATACTGCACTGACAGTGGAGGTGGTGGCCACAGTTTACAGTAGGATGTATTACAAATCAGATATGATTTCTCCTTGAAACAGTTAACACATCCAGTCTTGTCAGTTCAATACAATTCTTTCCTCTGCACCTCCTTGCACCCCATGGGATTCTTTGCCCAGATTGTGTTAATAAGGTTTTTCATCTTTGTGTGATGTTGACCATCCTGAAGTCCTTCCAGAATGGCTGGAAACTGAAGGCACTCAGCAACAGTTCAGTAGCTCATGTGGACAGACCCTTTTTTGATATTAATGGAAGTGGAATTTGCTCTACAACTGGACAACAATTATTTAGTTAGGACTTCTCTCTTTCACCTTTCACTTTTTATGAAACCATCTGTCTCTGGACTGTGAGTATCTAAATATCTAAAAACTAACGTAGTGGTGCACGCATTTGGGTTATGAGCTGCGTAGTCTTTTAAGCACCCTGGTCCCTCCTTCTCTTCATGTAAGCAGCAGGRTACACATGTGACCAAAGTCGAAGCTCTAACCTCCTTTCCCCTCATCTGGGGCATGCATAAGGCTGTCAAATGATTGAGCAGCAGAAGTCTTACAAGTGGGTGTGCTGGCATGTTCTTATCTCCTGGCTGGAGGTCCTAGCCCTCATTTTGGTCATGTGATGGATGAGATATGAGGGATGATGGACATTAAAAAAACAATAAAGAGGACGTGTGGGATCCTCATGGGAGAGTATGGCAGATGATGTTTGCCGGAAGAGTTCATATTTGAAGGGTCTTGAAGCATCTCTGAAAAAGAGGATGGCAAGCTTGTGGTATATATCAGATGAATGAATTTTTCTGGTAGGCTAACCACAATCTGTATCTTGCAAATGCCCRAATTAATTCAGTCTCCATTTATGGCAAATGTTAGTTGCCCTTCAGAGGAATTCATAATTGCCACAGTTAGTTCATGCAGTTGACAAGTGGGCGTACATACCTTGCATTTCAAACATAATAACAGTCTTTCAGGAGAACTATTTTGGGAGCAGGTGAATTTGCATACCAGTAACAAGAAAGGAAATGGCACGCACCATTGAGACACAGGAAAGTAGAAAGAAACAAAATGGATAAAGGGAGCAGAATAGTCTTGCTGTATGGTTTGTTTCTGGCTGTAATGATTTAGAAGGTCTGATAATGAGGCCTACACCCGTGTCAGACAAACAGAGTTTGCTCAGTACCTTCATCCTCTTAGTACTCACAATGACTTGAAATGGACTTTTGTGTGCTTTTGAAAGGGTCTCAGGCTATGCTGTTTTACTGTGCACCAGTACCAGTTACAAAAGAAAGATTATAACCCAAGTGTGTATTATTTTCTCTGCTATTATTTCCATACAGCTTTAGACAAAGTGATAGTTTCTACAATCCTAAGAAATAGCAAGGACTCAAACACTATAGCTTTGTAAAATCTAAAGGCAAAGTTTTGGTGTTAACCTTTACTGAAGTGGACAGTTTTAACTCATGCTGAAATAGGTATCTTTACTTCCTTGTTGTTATCCTTTTGTCTGTGTAATGCTGGGTTTCAAATATATTGTAGGGAATTCCAACTTCTTGGAAGAAAAGAGATTATATGTGTTAGAGGTGATCAGGATGCAGAAGAGCATCAGATGCAGAGGTGATCAGACGCAGAGGAGCAAACAGGTGACAGTATTTATTCTCAGAAATACCCAGCCGGACTCTCTAATGTTAACTGTGTCCAAAAAAGCTGTCTTTGTACCTCTGGTAAAGAACTTAGTTCCCTGGATAGGGTTTATGACTCTGGCTCAGCTCTGGGGGCTACCATGGTGGCCAGCAGCTTCTACTGTGCCCAGCTGTTCCTCTGAATAAAGGGGCTTTTAAGTAGGAGCATTAGCCTGAAAAAGTTGTGCTCAACTGCCTCATGCATTTCCACACTTCAGTGATCATCAGCAAGAGACCTGCTTCATTCTAGCCATTAATGCTTTTCCAGTATACTACCACCACATTCAAGTAAGTCTCTTGCTAGACAGCTGTTAATGAACTATGACTTCAGTGTAGGTATGGTCAGCTGATGAAAGTTACAGATTTCTCTCTCCATCTGGTTTCTCTCTTTGTTGGAGTGGCATACACTTMTGATAGGTTCTCTTAGGGATTCAGTCCACTATATTTACTGGCAAATGTGCTGTTTATACTTCAGAAGTAGTTAAAAACTGGCAAACTGAATTCACCTGGATCCTTTTCAAGAAAGAATACCTTTTGTCTGTAGCCTGGCAAGTAAAGTGTTATTACATGACTGAAGATGTTCTAAAATTTCCTATAAATGATACACTATTAAATGTGGGTAGATTAGAGAAGAAAGATGATTAGTCAGTAAGCTTCTGTTTGAGGAGTTTGAGGTAAAAGGAAAAAAATCCCTTTTCCTAAAAAGATAACAGAAAAGAATATAAAATTGCAGGCGTTTAAATACAGTGTGTGTATATATGTGTCTGCATGTATTAAAGTGTTTCTCCATTTGACAGAATGAAAATAAATATTGTGGTATCTTTCATCTCTAATCAGACAATCCAATTAGAATAGCATAATCGAAAGGTGGTAGAGGTCTATCAACACACCTAGACCACTGCTTGTCAAGGCGTTTCCTCTTTGGTATACGCACCTATCTTTTCTCTTGTTTAATTTTCACTGTGTCAGGCCAGCAGGTCAAGTAATTTCTTCTTCAGGTTTCAGTGTCTGTAATCCTACTGAGTACCCAGCCTAAATTTCCTGTTTCTGTATTTCCTTTTGCTACCACTGTGTTTTTTGTCCCCTTTTCCATTAAGCATTGGCTGATGTCATGAGATCAGAACCTCTGCGATTGTTTGAGAGTGAGAAGTTAATCAGTCTTACAGTTGCAGAGAAAAGCTTGTCATTGTGATCAACGTGTAATTATTGCTAGCCTGCTAGTGTCTAAGTAAATGCAAACTGCCCCTTTCATCTGAACTCTGACTGCTGATGCCTGATCACACCCCACTGTTTTGTTATGGGCTGATCTGTGGTGCTGTAGGCAGAAATGTTAATAAAGTCAAGACTGCTATCAGTGGGAATCCACTGTACAAAATACTCCACAATTTCATAAAAACTGGGGTATTTCCTGGGTATAGCAGAGTAACAGCAAGTTTTCCATCAGGCCAGCAGGGAGGACTGTTACTGGCCTTTTGGAAGCCTGGGCCATTACATAAAATTGATGAGCTGCTGTGCAACATCTGCATAATGCAAGAACCTCCAAACTGACTGAGACCGAATGTCTCTCTAGCCCAGGATCCTTCCCTTGACAGTGGCCAAAAAGGAAGTGTGTGAAAAAAGCGCCAAGGAAAGGGCCAATCGAAACTGATACTTTGAGAAGACTCTTTCAGCCACCAATAAGCCGGGGCAGCTCAGGGAGCCACCAACAAGCCAGGACAGCTCAGGGATTCCTGCGATTTAGTAACTTTCAGTCTTCTGGGAATGTTGACTGCAGTAAGAACTTGGGACTGTTCAAACATCCTGCTTTCAGCATCTCAGTGAAAATATCAATTAATGTTTTAAATTATAGGAAATGACAGAAACCGGGAAAATATTAATGATTTCTCCTTGACTTCCCATGGTAGCACCCAAGGCTTCAGCACTTTGGGGCTAGATAAAAGTCATTCTGACAAGGGAATATATGAAGATTTAATGTATAAGTAAAAGGGAATAAAGTGGCAACTGACTAACTATTTTGTTGATTGTGTCTTTGCTTTTGTTTTTGTTTTGGTTTTTTTTTTTTAACTAGGAAACAAGGAATAAGGCCTGGAAAGCTAATTAGGAGAAAAAAAACATACTTAGAGAAAGAAATACAATCAAAAAGGGTTAAGTCATATCTGATTATTTTCCTGGAGATGGTTAGGTTGGGGGAGTATATTTCACATTACAGAAAATTGAGTCATAGATCCAGTCCAGTGCAGGATTAGTTTTAACAAAGCCTGTTATCTTTAATGGGACTGTTTATGCCTACAGAACTGAGTTTACAAAAAATCTTTGCTGATTTGAGTGCTTTTGATAGGCATTTGAAGATACAAAAGATGCAAATTCTGCAGATTTATTAAAAAAAATTTACTAATGTTAGCATGGGTAGATATGGATTAGTGAGGCAATCGTAAAGATTGTAAGAAAATATTCCTAGGGTAGATAAAGTATAATAGATTCCAGTTCTCTAGGAGAATTTAATGGAATTTGTCATGAGAATCCATTGTTAAAATTAATGGCTTATGTTGCTTACAATGATATCTTATCTAGCAGTCAAATTTGGTTTTGACTCAGAACAGATTCCAGCTAATTCTAACGTAATTTCCTAAATTAAGTTTTCATGAAGCATACCATAGCTTCAAGATTAGAACTATTTTTTTTTTTTCTAAATTGTGGTGAAATTTTTATTAAGTTGCTAGCTTATCCTTGTCCTTCTCTCAAAGTAAAAGAAAAAAAGAAAACAGAAGTATTTTCACCCTTTGCAATCGTGTCTCCTAAAGGTAACTTACAAATAATTATTAAAAAAAAAAAAAATCTGATTCACTCATAAGATGTTATACTTTTCTCCTGCAGAATAATTGTACAAAAAGGAAGCACAATTTTTCCAGTTATTTATTTCTGTAATATTACTAATTTTTCTGTCAAAGTTTTTTGTGTGKTTTTTTTTTTTTTTTTTYTTTCTCCTTCCAACATAAATTGAAGCTTATAGAAACAAAATTTGTTTGCCAGATGCAATATCCTTCCAATACATGTAAGGAAAATCCTGAGTTAGGAAGCTTGAACATAACTTCATGAATTGCTTAAGGAAAAGGTTTGTTTGGCACAAAACCATCCTCCCACACCGGTTACATATTTGCAAATGGAGCTAGATGCTTGGCTACTAGATCCATGTTTGGACACAGTGTAGTTTCTAAGGTTGTAGTTTTACCCTTATGAGCTTTTTCAAAAATGCCAGAACAGTATTGACAGTGCAGAGTCACTGGTGATTTAGAAATCCTCTGTCACATTTCTTCTTTTCTATTGCTAATATTAGTTTTAGTTGAATATATTAATTGAAATGTCTGCTCCTGAGAAAAATAGAGCCCTGGTTTTTTGATCTTCCTTTTCATTTTTAAGATCCGCAAGGAGTAATTTTTATTGCATCAGCCCTTAAATAACAATCTTTAATTACATTGAATCTTCTTTTTTAAAAATCCAATTATTTATGAAGATGTTACTGTAGCTGTTGTGAAAATAGATTTGATTTTGCATTATTTTAATTTTCAGTCAAAAATTGGTAGGGATTGTGGCTTGTGATATCATAGGAAACTGTATAGCTCTGCCTTTGATATCAGTATTATACAAATGACTTATCCCCTTGCAAAACTGTGTAATGCAACAATTCAAAACAAGAAGAAAAAAGCTGTGATTCCTTCTTTCCTAGAGGCTTTCCATCATTTACATTCATCAGCGAAAGGTTGGCGTGTACCTCAAGGACTAACGATAATGAAAAATGTTGTATTAAAGAASAGAAATCTTTCATAACTTGCATACTAACACACTGAACTCATTACAGCTTCTCTTACTACAGCATGCTCTTTTATGTCTGCCGTAATGCACTTCATTTTCAAGAGACTATGACGTGCACTGATTCTGTAAGCATTTTTTCCTTATTTTCAAAAGCTGCCTTTGGTTGTCATAAACTACTTGCTTATGGGATACAAATTAGGCACTAGGGTTTTCTGCAGTTTCTGACTAATATCAGGATCTGAAAAATTATATTTAAAATGTATCTGGGGCAATAATTGCTTTCCATTTTCCTAGAGCAGAGTACTTGTGACGTTGTAGCTCAGGAGCTGCCAGCAACCTCAGCATTTTTATTAAAAGAGTGAGCTGTCTGTGGCAGAGGCTGTCTTTTTTGCTGTGATTCAATTTTTTTGTAACATGTGCAGGGAAACTGTGTTCATGGTTTGACGTTCTAGGCATTAACATGTTATGAGTAGTCAATAATAAACGTACATTTTTGAAGGGTTTATAGATAAATTGTAATACTTCACTCCAAGTTGAAATTTGTAATTTCTTGGAAGTGAAACATTGCTTTGTTTTTGCTATGTACTATTTATATAGGTGTGACCACAGCTCTGGGGTGCACCTCCAACATTTGCCACGACACCTTAATTTGCCATTCAGTAAGCTGTTCAGTCCTTCTGTAGTTGTCTCCTGAAAAAAAMCCCAGTATTAATATTCCTAGCTGCATTTGCTGGAAGTAGCACAATGGATAACTCTTTGCTCTCAATCTGCCTTCTGTTTCACAAGCAACTCCCACTAAACTCTTGACTCAATAAAATACATAAACATATTTGACTTTAAACCAATCTAAAAGATAGAAGAATAATAGAAAGCTTGGAAATGAGCATATGAATGTTTGCACCATATCTTTAAAAAACTATTTCTGCAATTGATTTTAAGTGACATGTGTCAAAATCTTGATGAAAATGGAAAAATGTCATGGAGACAGACAAAAAAATAATTGAATAGTAGTTGAAGTTTTCCAAAGAGCTCTGCTCCAGTAACTATGAAAGCAAACTGCTCTGATTAAGTCATAAGAAAAGTATGTTTAAGATATAAAAGCATCCCAACTCAGTTGTCCTAAAGGATTTGTCTGTTAGACATAACACTTTGAATTTGAAGATGTATTTTTACATTTTGCATTCAGTATGGCCAACTGGATTCTTTATAGTTCTGTAAACTCTGTGTTCTGTACCTCTTTCAAAGATAACAAAGTCTTCTCAAAAGAAACTCAGCTACTTGACATTATGCTTTAATATAGCATTATAAGATTGACCTAGACTGCTGTTCTGAACAGAAAAGTTACTATAAAAATGATACGATGAGTTTTCTGAAAAGCAAAGAGAAAATTCAGATTCAAGTTAAATAAAGGCTTAAACTATCCAAAAGCTATCTTTAGAACACTGAAAACCCAGKTTCATTTAGTGGCATCTCAACCTCTGTAAGGAAGGTAAACAGGATTTTATTTTATTCCTATAATTGAACAAGAAGAAATCTAACATAAACTAACAGTATGTTTCAATACACTGCATCAAAAGATACTCATCACCTGCCCCTCTTTTAGGTGGCATATCCCTGAGCAATAAAACAAATTTTCAAAAACAGTTGAACAAGTCAACATAAGCTGAATGAACAGTGCAATGACAATAAATACCATGTTACTTCAGTTCACGATTAAAAAGAAAAGAAGAAAACCTCCTACAACTCAGTGACATCTGTAAGAACCTGCTTGCCTTAAAGCCAGCCTAAAAGAGAAAAGACGTAAATGCTGAGAAATTATACATTCCTCTAATAAGTGGTTCTTTTTGATAAAAAGAAAGGCAAAGGACAGAGTATGATGGAAAGAATAGGATGGGAGAAAAGAGAAACTTCAGGTAGGGTGAAATACCTTGCAGAAGAATTTGGAAAGAAGTGGAAGAAAACCTCTAATAGCCCACAATGAAACACTGATGTTGACTTCAGTGTTCATGGTGGTATCACAGGTCTGCATGTATGGGTTACCAAACAGTTAAAAAACATTAGGTGCTGGTACTATTGTCCTATTTGTGACAGTACTTTTGTGTTACTCAGCCTTGCGTCATTTTTAGACCATGCAACGGATTGTTAAGCTCTAGTAAATCCATTGTGAATCTGAAACCTGCCTGTTTTCTGTGCCCTACACCAAGACCAAACTATGCCAGATGGGGCTAAACAAAACTTGAGGTCAAGAAGAAGTAGGACAAATAGTTATGGCAGCAGAGATCGCTGAATTTAGACAATCTAGTCTCTCAATGTCAAGTGGGGATTGCTGGGTCTCGTATGGTTGCCTTCTCCAGTCTGGCTGCACATGGTTCGAACTGGCTTGCAAAAAAATCGCTGTCCTTTGCATGACTGCATTTAAAGTAAACAAAAACTTATGTTTGTTTGGCTTAAAATGCTCTGATGCATACTCTGGCAGCTCAGAAGCTGAACAATTAGTAAAAAATCCATCTTTGTAGCATGCCTGGGAGGGAAAACTGCAAGTGGTAAATTGGTCAGCCACCCCAAGCCTTACCTTGCCTTTGTGAAGGCAGGTTAAATTGCACATAGTCAGTTATTGATGCTCAGCTGACCTTTGGGTAACCCAAAGCTACAGTAACTTAGTTAGTGTATGTAACCTTAGCTTTCATTTTAAAAATGTCAAATTAAGCCAGTGATAGAACTTTGGATCCTGCCATTCCCAAATATCTCCCTGTTAATTATATACTTTACATGCTTCAGTGAGTATGAATGCACTGAGCACATTTTTAAATTCTGAAAGTTTCCATTAAAATTTGAGCTCAAACAGCCCACCAAGATAGGGATTTAATCCTTCAAACTCTGATAATATTAGCAGGTCTAGGTYCTTGACTGACTTCTTTTTTACTTTATGGAAATTTAATGCAAAGCTTATTTCAATTCAAGTGCTACATGCCAGTGACACATCAGAAATAGTTATGATTTTTCTTTTCATTAAGAAATAGAAAAATCAGAATCTGAATTTAAATGAAAATGTTAAATAAACATACTGGACCAATTCTAAGTATTTCTTAATGGGAAATCAGAGCATGAAATTATATCTTCATGTAAATGTAAATTTCAGCTTTATGTTAATCAAAAATAATGTTTTAACTGCGTAAAAGCTTGTCTGAGCTTAGTATGAATCCAGTAAGGATATTTTAAACAAATATAAAGCTCTGGTGAAATATCTTTTCACTCTAAAAAGTCATAGTAGAAGAACCACTCTGAAATGTACTAGACTATGTTTTACTATTTTCTCTGCTCTTTATTATAAACAAGTGTTTACATCCAAACCAACCTAGATACGTGGAAGTACTATTGTTAAAAAGCAAAAGGAATTCAAGATACACTCAATCCCTTGAAAAAAAAAAAACACAGAAATTTCTTAACTTTGCTGTTATTAATGTATGAGGTGACTGAATCAAACTAAGACATAGAAATGTTCCATCATTTTATGTCCCATAAATGCAAATGAAGACATTTTCTCCAAACAGCTTTGCTGATTGGAAGAACACTCAGAAAAAAGGGAGCATTGTGGAAGACTGAAAGTAGTTTGAATTCAGTGGGATAAAGCTGCATCATTTGGGATTATGAGAAACAACAGCAGGAGGACTGAAAACAAAATGGAAAAATGGTCTAAAGTACATGCTGCAGTAAGCCAAGACAGAAGTTGTGTCTTCAGAATAGTCATAGTTTCTTAAATGGAAATACTGAGTCACTCAGAAGCTCAAAAAAAACCCCAACCAAAAAAATAGTAATTTAAAAATACTAGTGTCAAACATAATATTTTTGTTACCTTTTTTCTATTCTGGTTTATAAAATAACTGTAGAATCATATTTTCAATTTTTTTCTCTCCTTGAACTTAAGGGTTGGAAACTTGGCTTTATTTTTTAATGAAAGTTATATTTTCATGTCATACCAGGACTGGTACATAAGAAAAATAAGAAGCATACAGGCAGAGATAGGGAAAAGGAACAGTTAACTGCATCAATTAATGTTGCAAACTTGCAACAGAATGGACCTAACTGTGGTCCCACTGGCCTTGTTCCAGTTATTCCCTCATTTTGAATTAATTTTCAAGCATTTAGAGACATTTTAAAATTGCAAACTCAGTAGAGCATAATAGGCACCTAATCTGAAACAAAAAAGAAAAATCAAGGTTATATGTTGGTAACCCAGCATAAAATGTCTATATTGCCAGAAAAGAAAAAATATCCTCTGGTTCAGATTTACACAAAATCTGGCATAGAAGCATTGCATCAGCAAATAGTGATTCACAGATTTGCAGAGATCGTAGAATTATAGAATATCTCAAGCTGGAAGGGACCCATAAGGATCATTGAGTCCAGCTGCCTGCTCCTCGCAGGACTACCTAAAACTAAACCATATGACTAAGAGCATTGTCCAGACGCTCCTTGAACTCTGACAGGCTTGGTGCCATGACCACTTGCCTGAGGAGCCTGTTCCAGTGACCGACCACCCTCTCAGTGAAGAACTTTTTCCTAATGTCCAATCTAACTTCCTCTGACGCAGCTTCATTCCATTTCCTCGCGTCCTATTGCTGGTCACCAGAGAAAGGGGATCAGCATCTCCCCCTCTGCTGCCCGCCTTGAGGAAGGTGTAGACTGCGATGAGGTCACCCCTCAGCTTTCTCTTCTCTAAACTGAACAAAACAAGTGACCTCAGCTGCTCCTTGTAAGTCTTGCCTTGGTCACCCTCCTCCAGACACACTCTAATAGTTTGATGTCCTTCTTATATTGAGGCACCCAAAACTGCACACAGTACTTGGGGTGGGGCCACACCAGTGCAGTGTAGAGTGGGACAATCACCTCCCTCAACTGGCTAGCTATGCTGTGCTTGATGCACACCAGGATATGGTTGGCCCTTTTGGCTGCCAAGGCACACTGTTGACTCATATTCAACTTGCCATCAACCCAAATCCCCAGATCTCTTTCTGTGGGGCTGCTCTCCAGTTTCTCATCCCCCAATTTGTACATATAACGAGGATCACCCTGTCCCAGGTGCAGAATCCAGCACTTGCTCTTGTTAAATTTCATACAGTTGGTGATTGCCCAGCTCTCTAGTCTATCCAGATCTCTCTGTAAGGCCTCTCTACCATTGAGGGAGTCCACAGCTCCTCCTGGATTAGTATCATCAGCAAACTTACTTAATGTACGTTCGATTCCTGTGTCCGGATCATTTATAAAAACATTAAAGAGCACTGGCCCTAAAATGGAGCCCTGGGGAACCCCACTGGTAACTGGCCACCAGCCTGATGTAACCCCATTTACTGTAACTCTTTGAGCCCAACCCATCAGCCAATTGCTCACCCAATGTATTATGGACTTGTGTAGCTGTATGCTGGACATTTTGTCCAGAAGGAAACTGTGAGAGACAGTATCAAAAGCTTTGCTAAAAGCCAAAACCACTACATCTACTGGCTTCCCTTGGTCAACTAGATGGGTGACCTTGTCATAAAATGAAATTAAGTCGGTTAAGCAGGACTTTCCCCTTGTGAACCCATGCTGGCTTTGACTAAGGACCGCATTGTCTCTCAAGTGTTCTTCAATAACTCCCAGAATAACCTCCTCCATAATTTTACCAGGCACTGAAGTGAGACTGACAGGCCTGTAATTACCAGGGTCTTTCTTCTTACCCTTCTTGAAAATTGGGCCAACATTTGCCAGCTTCCAGTCGACTGGGACCTCTCCAGACTCCCAAGACCATTGAAAAATAATGGAGAGAGGTCCCACAATAACATCGGCCAGCTCTTTCAGTACCCTGGGATGATAAGATGAGAATAAGCACACAGGATGAATTTCCAACATGATAGTATCTATCTAAATCTTACAGCATTCCTCCAAGTAAACGATCTGAAGAACCTTTGCCATGATAAACAATCCTGTAGTTGGCCTCATGTAACAAAAAATCATCTGTTAAATAGTAAAAAAGCTTTAGATATTACCAGTGATGTACCACCCTGAAAGGCAGCAGCAATTAGCAGGCTTAATGACAAGGGGAAGTGTCAGATAAATACAGAAACAGAAAAATAAGCTGCATTGTTAATCTTGCAACCTCTCTATGAATAGACAAATGGCCTCTCTTTGGCAGGAACAAAAAAAAAAGAACTCAGTGTTATGGACACCAAACCATACTGCAAGTTTAACCAAATACTGCATTTGTGAGTATATGGTTGTATTTTATCTATAGAGCCGACAATTTTTTTTTTTTGTCACTGGATAAATTTCTCTATCAGGAAAAAGTATTTGTTAAGATGACATCAGCGCTGGCACAGAGCGCTAACAAAGTTAGAGTGACCAACAATGAAATAAGCTATGCTTGTTTTAAGACAGATGAAAATATTTTAATCAAATTCTGGAAAGCCATTAATGGTTGAATTACGTCAACTCTGTGTACAATAAACTTTTCAGTGTTTTGTTTTGTACATTTTTAAGGAGATAATACCAGTTTGAGGGGGGAGGCACATGTTTTGGAGTGGTTGAATCACTTTGGAGTGTGGGTTTTTTTCTTCTTAAACCAGTATATGTCTGTTTTTTCTTAAGCCAATACAAGCCCTAATGAGGACACAATTATGCTCACTAGGAARAAAAAAAAAAAAAGCAGCTTTATAGTGACATTGCTCAGACATGGATTTAGTGAAGGAGACTCTCAGGATTGTAGTCTTCCTGTTAGTGTCACCTGGTGCGGTATGCATGTTCTTCTGATACATCAGTTGTTAACAAAACGCATGGTCATTCATATTCATACTGGGACTGCGTCCTCCCATTTGCGTTCTTCTCTTTCCCATTGGAAAATAGCTATGATAATATGTGTGTATATCAATGTAATTATCCCTAATCTAAAGAGTCATATCACTTGCATTATTTAAGAAAGGCTTTAAGGGATGCACTGAAAGAAAGAAAATGTGATAAATTTGAGGGCGGTTTTGTTTCTCAGGCCATTTCCTGTCTCAGAAGTGCTGATACAGATCAGTGGAACTACTCAGTGTGTAAAATAAAGCATGCATATAAGAGTGCGGTCAGAAGTTAATTTCAGCAGCAGATAAAACAAGTACATTTGACTTTGTACTGAAGGGGACCAGGAGCACGTACATTGGCATTTACAATTTATCAGGGGGATAGTAATGATCAGCTAAGATATAACTGCTTTTGCTGACTCTGCCTAAGGTTCAGATACAGAAAGACTAGTTCTTATTCGGCTCCTAACTTTTCATTTCACTGGGATGGAAACCTAGATGGGAACTAGGAAGTTAAATATCTTACTGAATTTAGGTTTTCATCTTCTCAGAATCAGAGCGTGATGCAGGAAGTAAGGACTAGTCATTTCATTTTTGTCACTCAAGAGCTACAAATCTGATTTAAACGTGTGCCTAAGTGAATTAAGAGTCTGAGTACCAGTGTTAATTGGGTTGCAAATTATACTCCCCTTTGTTTACTATTTGGTTTATCTTAAGTTTCTTCTGCTATGTTGCATAGGTTTAAAAGTAAAGGATAATTACTGTACCATTTGTTCTGTAGGTAATATCAGAATCAGGGATGTGCCAGCACAACTGCTTTTGAAAACAGAAAAAACATTAGCAACAGTGACATTTGTTTTCTGTGTTTACATATATGTAGTGAAAATAAAGATATTCTGATTTCACACTATAGCTGGTATGGGCTGTCTAATAATGAACATCAGCAGACAGATTAAATCACAATGTCAGTGTTATATTAAGAAACATGCCTACTCTTTGACACTGTTGCACTCAACATATTGCTCTTGGCAGCCTAAGCCTGCCATTAGAAATACAGATGACTGAAAGAGCATATTCTACTAATTACTGTCTTTCTCTCTCACACACACACATAAAGCAGTAAACTGCTGTTAAATGTTCCTGATGTGCTCTAGTTAGAACATAGTTTCAGACTTAGTGGAAGTAAAGAGCCCCTGCCTCACTGAGGCTAGATATCACTAGTCAGCTCATGTGTAGTAGATCCAGAGCCGGTCCCTTTGGAGGGGCTCGGTAAATTCCTGCTGAATCCCTGTGGGCAGCATGACAATATATAAGCATTCTGAAATGGTCATAGTAGTGAATTTGGAAACCAAAAATTGGCAGTCCTGGCTGTGCCTCATTTGCTGATTGTTTCTGGGCAAGTTCTTTCACCAAAGGATCTGAGTTGCTTTAAAAGTCCATTAGCAATGCAATCTGCGGTTGCCATATGTACTGCATTGTTTTTCTTTCTTACCCTCATTCCTTGAGAAGTGTGAGTTTAGTATTTAGAAAGATATTTTGATTAGGGCCTTTTTTTTTCCCCCTAATGGAAACACTGTTAAAGTGTGTTCAAGGCTAATGAAAAAGGTTCCTTAGAGTTATGAAAGACAGCAGAGTTTATGATGGCCCTTATTTCTTAGGAGAAACTATTTCATGGTCTTGAACCATCTCCCTAGTAAATGTCTTGTCTTGTACAGGTGAGCTTTATCTTTATGGTGGAAGGTTCTACTGCAGTAGAGGAGAAAGTTTATGACTGCAATCTTTATCTTGGAACTTCAGGTCATCTATAAGCTACGCTGGGCTTATGCCACAAAGCTCTTTAAGCATAAAGATACAGGTTGAGACCAGGTCATTTAGTCTATTTGATCACATTTTTCCTATGTAGAAAATAAGAGGAACAATTTTTACCCGGACTTTTCAGTTTGATTTGACATCCTCAGACAGAAATCAGTATATAAATGCAGCAGTATTGTATGTTAACTTATATTTGGCAGGGATTAAAAGCAGTAGGTTGCACCCTATGAAATCTTAATGTTTGTAATATACTTGGGACCTATGTATAGTCAAGGATGTGCATGCAAATGGAGTGCATCATGTGTCTGCTGTAACACGTACAAAGATATTATTATATAAAGCATATTAAAATTACTGCCTTTTCTAGCAAACACCAGTTTCTGTTATGCTTTGCCAAAGCTGCAGATGAGAGAAGTATTTTACAGGTTTTTCATGCCTGGATTGACTGTTGAAGAAGTATATAGGGGACTTTTGTTCCAGAAGAAGTATTCAGGATGAATCAATAAATCCTAATGTCATCTATGCTGCTTTCTGCAGTCTCCATTTCCTTCTCAGGCTATCATTGCAAGGTTGTTAGACTTCTACATTCCAGCCAAGTAAATTAGCATGGGCTGATTTTTTTCTCTATAGAAGGCTGGGAGTCATGTTTGGGAACTCTAAGATGACATCCTCATACTGATGCTGTGATTTTTATTGGCTCTTAATATACTCATTTCCTTAACAATATTAATTATTGCTTATTAGATAAAGAATACAAATTGCATTCCAGTGGAATTATTGCAAAGCTCCTCTGATAAATAATTTAAAATATACATTACCATCCTGCAGAGGAAGGAAGGAATGAGTCCCTCCTTTTCTTACTCCATTTGAGACTGAGATTGTGATTCCGTGATGAAGTCAATCCACTTTTAGATTCCTGCTCCAGATCATATAAGCTGAAGTCATGGTATGCTAAAGGCTGATCCAGTGTAAACTAGCTATTGGTTCAACAGTGCAAAAAACCCAACCAAACAAAACCAGTCATGATGGATTTACTTCAACTTATACACTTTATGCAGAATGAGGTATTGTCCAGCAGCTTCGTTCTAATTTGATGCTGGAAAATATGTCACCTATTCTCTCACAGCTGGCATGAAGCAGCATAAAACATAATGCCGGAATGAGTTCTTTGTCATGTACAGCAGTTAATTTGACAGAAATGTAATTGCATCCACATGTGTGAACTAGACTGAATGTGCACTTTTAAGTTGTCAGTGGCACATAGATCAGATATTAGTGAGCGTGGGGCCATAGCCTGGAAGGGACTGTCCTTTGGCAAGAACAAAAATATGGCCTAGCTGCAGGTAAAACTTCCATGATCTCAGTAGAATTATATGACTGTTTTTCAAAGCCACTCTCAAAGAGTGCTGTAAAAATGTAGTGCTATTTTTTAACCACTCTATCCATACTCCAACCTAACATTTATTTGAGAATCCTAACCTTGAAGTTTAAAGAAGAGGGGAAAAAAACACCATGTTTACAGCCATTTCTTTCCCATCCCTTAAGAAAAGTAAGCTTATGATGACAGAGAGCAGAGGGCAAGGTCTGCAATATTACCTGTGCACACACCTATCAATTTCAGAATCTGAATTGCCATTCTCTTGCAAAGGCAATAAACACGGTAATGTGTCTTGGATGAAAAGCAAGAAATATAATAGGTTTGCTGGGTAACAGACAAAAAAATCTGCCTAGAAAACAAGCAATAGGGTAATCTCATTACAAGAGAACATTCAGGAAGTTAAAACTAAAAATGCAAAGTGAATACATTTAAGCTCAAGACTGTTAAACCCCCAAATATATTTGTATCAAGAGTAGAATGACAAATGACAGTTGCAGTGTAATCCTCCTCTTTCAAAGAACTGGTGGTTTCTGGTGTTCTGTTGATTCATTTTCAGTCTCTTGATTAGATAAATCTTTGGCGTATATCTCACACATTCTGTAGTAACAGCAAATATATTTTGGCGATGAAAATGTAGGGAGGAAGAGAAAAGAATCTGAATAAAAGAATGTGTCTTCTAACACAGCTTAACTGCCACACTATGAGGGCTTATATAGAAGATCTTCGTGTTTTGTAAAGCATATTGTCTTTGTTCTTTATTGAATCCTAGAAACACTAAAATAAATAAAATGCTTCTGACAAGAATACCAACCACACAATATTTGTCTATATAAAGAAGTATTAAAACCTACTGTCTTTCAAGATTTTTTCCATTTTTCTTTTTTATACTCCTGTAGTGTAAGTGGAAATTTATAGTTTGACTAAAAAATCTCTCTCTTCTTGAGCTGAGGTTAGTTGGACTCAAAAGAAATAAGAAATATTAAAGGATTTAAAAGTAACTGCTTATAATTCTTTAAGTTCTTCCTCTCTCAATTCTTCTGTCTTAAAGAATTGAATGGTGTGAAATGATCAACAGTTTAATGAAACTTAAAAGGACCTGTTGCTTTATGTTTAGGGTTTAAAATATTTCCACCAAGAGTGGTATCATTGTGCTGGATTTCGTCAGTGAGGAGGTTTGCCTGCTTGGACTGTTTACCACAGGAGTCTGGCTGTACCAGCGATGACTGGATGTCACCCCACGGTTAAATGCTAGCATGCAGTCAGGTTGTGTTTGTTTTCACTGTTTCATGAGTCAATTAATCTCTCAGCCATGCTGACCATTTCTCACTGTGCTTCCGCCTGGAACTGCACCATTCTTGGAGCAATAGTTTGTTAGTAGTACCTTATATCTCAGCTCCTTTCAGCTGTGCAGCAAAGTCCTCAGCAGATGGAAATTAGGCTCCTTTGACCCCATCCTGTCCAAATGCAGTGTTAGTGCTGCACTTCTCCAGCCCTTGAAGTTCCCACTCAGTTTCTAAGGAGGAAAAAAAAAAMCAACCAAAAAACCTAACCACAGCAACTGTAAGTCTTCTTACTCCGAACTTTGAAAACAGGTATTTTTTTTTAATCTCCAGGAAAATACCTTTCCTCACTTGTAATTCTGCAGTCACCATGGATGGTTCTAGGAGGACAATGCATTCCCTTCCAGCTAGCTATAGTTTGTTTCTTGAGCTCAGGAGTGGTGCTGCATAGCATGAAACTTTTCCAAAAGAAGGATTCTTCTTTTCAGTCCTAGGCAGTACCTACTTCTCTTCTGCCTTTCTAATGTCATTTAGAGTCAGTTGCTGGCAATGAAAGGCTAGTTTTGGCTGAAGCTACTACTTCAAAAAACTTCTGCCAAAACTGCAAAATCTGCCTGGTAGAAACATGTCAGATATATATGGCTAAGGGACCACGCACAATTTACAGAAGTGTAATATCAGACACAGCAATGGCTGGGTAGCTTCTGTCTGGTATCTCACTTTGTACCGTGACGATAAAGCTATTATATATAATGTCCAGAAGGAACATACTTGGGCGAATACCTGCTGTCCATGCTGTGAGCAGTGACTCATCATGAACTCAGAACTGGCTGTATGAATACAGCTTCACCATGCCGATTAATTTAGAGTAATTATACCAAAAAATATCACTTCAAAATTAGTCTTTTGTTTGCATGTTACTTCACTGGATCTTTTAATTGTCCAAGACTTTGTTACAGGAAAGCAGACCATCACTCAAGTTAGCCCATGCAAGTTGTTAAAGACACAATTACAACTCCTCAGGCAGCCTGGGAAACAAATATTGGGGGATTGTCACTTCAGACACCAGTGATTGGCAGTTCAAAGGAATAGATGACCTTAGGATTCAGCCACTTATCCCAAATATTTCTTATTGCCAACTAAATTAAGCTGAAAGCAAATAGAGGTACATAGTTACAAAATCCAGAAGAGGCCACAAGGACGCAAGGAATGAGTGAATAGGGAGAAAAAAAAAAAAAAAAGAAAAGAAAATCCCCGCTTATGTCTGTCTAACACATAGGTTACCTCTAAATTTTTCTGTTCTGCTGATTCTGCTAACAAGCTTCTGTATGATTAGGCCAACAAGCTGGCAAGTGCTTTATATTATTCCTAGCTGAGGATCATGGCTCTCATCCAACCCTTACCTTTTCAGGCTGTATCATGGGAAGACATCCTAAACCCACCATATCCTACACTGTCTTTACAGTCCAAATAAGTCTTTGGAACATGGTATCACCTAAACTCAACCTAAACACCTCTCCTCCTTATATATAACTTTTAATTAACCTAGTCATTAATTGTTTATTCCCTCTTTGTAGGTGCTGATACCTGAGTCATGACCAAAGGACAGTTTTCACCTTGTCAGGCAGACAAGGTGAGACTCATCTGAACTGGTTTAGACATTTAGAATGGTAGAAACAGGTAGAAACCTGTCTCTTAGATACCTTTGGGTCCCTTTGTGATCAAAGAATAAAATAGGCATTTTTAGGGAATGATTAATCTGCTTTATTTTAGACATCACATTCAGATGAATCACTCTGTAGGAGTACTTCTTTCTTTCTAGTGCGTATAAAGGAAGCCCAGGGTGACCAACTTAGAGGTAGACATCTGCATTATTGGTCAATAAGTCCTTATTTTAACAACCTTTCCCATGGCTGGTCAAGCCTTCAGCAACCTATTATAGCTGTATAGAGCATAACATTCTTTCCTACAGGTCTGTGAAAAGTTTAATCCCAAAGCAAAGCTTTCTTATATGTGAGCTTCATAGTTCATGCGTGTACATGTTAATCCTAATTGGTCAAATTAAATGATCAACAGTTGTGCATTAAATTAATGACAAGGCTTTGTTTGTAAACAGACACAATAGTGACATGTGCTATTGTCAGATCCCATGCTGATAAACAGGGTGCATTTCAACAGCTTCCTTGCTTCAGCCATTCAGTGCCTTTTTCTATCAAAGGTTCCTTCTGCCCTTTCTTGAAATAAAGGTAGCACATGTTTTCTCCTGCTTTTGGTCATTA
This sequence comes from Phoebastria nigripes, assembly GCA_035582835.1. Taxonomy (NCBI): domain Eukaryota; kingdom Metazoa; phylum Chordata; class Aves; order Procellariiformes; family Diomedeidae; genus Phoebastria; species Phoebastria nigripes. The sequence continues at coordinate 339,696 of JAYKAV010003242.1, forward strand.
GATTTGCACTCCAGATTGTTTCACAAAAAGAGCCTGTGCCTTTTGTGTGGTAACTTCGGCTGTCTTGTTGTTATAGTGTGAATTGCAGCTGCAGCTGTTATCTATGGTATGTCTTTAACTGTCATGTAAAGTTTTATTTAGAAACAGAGAGATGTGAAGAGAAAATGTCAGTAAATGAGGAAGGAGCACACTGAAAGCATAGCAGTGAACAATTTTTTCATGTTGGAAATAACATCCACATCTTATCTTGAGGAAAAGTGCTGAGAACTTAAAAAAAAAAAAGTCTTTTTTTCCCCCCCTTTTTTTTTTTTTGTTGGAAATAACTTTTTAGAAGTCAGTGTAACTGAAAACCACTTCTTTCTCAGATCATGTCTTTCATCCTATCTTGGGCATTTCAAGAATATCATCACCTTCCTATTCCTCTGAGAATAGCTAAACCTTGGTTGTAACTTACATACCAGGTGGAAGAATTTTATACAAAAGGAAGGTTTCTAAACCAATTTAAAGGGACTGAGAAAAATGTAAAGACATTTCAGAAGAGAGAACAAAAGTCATTCTAGATATTTTTAAAAAAGCCTTTGCAGATACATTAAAATTAGAGGTGAAGTATCAACTTTTATCAGGGAGGGTATCTGGTTGTAGGAACTGGCTTCCAAATACAGACTTACAAACATTCTCATCTCTGAAACCTGTAATTCAAGACCAAATTCTCATCTAGAAGATATATGATTGTCAGACATGGGCTCTCAGTCTTACATTACCAGGTAACTGAGTAAATTGTATGGCTTTTGTTATATGGCAGATCAGACTAGGTGGTCACAAGCCCTTATGACTTGAAAATCTATGAAATCTGTAACACTCACACACCTGGCAAAGTATAATGCACATCCTAACCATGCCATCATTTCAACATCATGACTCTAAACGTGCAGTCCAGGAGAGGACCACTAATAAATTTGCTCTTACTTGTTCTCACCTACCTCCACTCTTGAAGGGGAGGAACATAGAGGGTTCTGTATCTCTGCCACACTTTTCTAACTAAGGTCCATTGCTCGCATGGAACAGAGTGTTGTTGCCTTCAGAGTGCTGTCAGCAAGTACGTGTGAGCATTAGGAGCCAGAGTTTCTAGCAATAGCAAGATGCTGCTGAACAGCTAGTTGTCTGTATCTTTTGTCTTCATCTCACAGCTCATAGATGAAAGCTCCGAGTGAGTCCTCAGCTCAGCAGAAAATGGAAAACACTAGGAGACAGCAAGGCAAGATTCTGCTTCCTGGGCTTTAGTCTGCTCTGAGCCATGCTGCAGCCCCTACTGAGATCCAGGCTCAGCACTGGTTGCCTAAATCCAGTTTTTACTCTGCTTGCAAAAGACAAGATATAGGATTCTCTCTATCACACTTTCCTTTCTCAGTGTCAGCAATACCCRGATGGAAGTAGCCCCAGCTGAACTCAGACTTCATTAGTGGCTGTTGCAATCCAACAGCTGCTGCCTTCTGAGTTTTCCTCAAGCAGTGTTTTGTGCCTGTGGGTAATGTTTCCTCCTGGCTTGCAGTTATCCCACCTTACTGGGAGTACAGGATAAAGGCGTTCCAGACCCCTGCTTTTGGTTTCTGTCTACTGCTGATTTCAGAGTGAAGCAAGATTCAAGTGATCTAGAACTCCCCTTTTTCCTAAAATCAACTAATCCCTACTCTTCAACACAAACACATGGGAAATTGTAGGAACTTGAAGAAAAAAATTATGGGAAAACAATGGGAGGAAAAGCTGTAGGCTCAAATAGCTGTGTATAGTCCCTTTAAAACAGGATATCTTACATGGACAGAAGGCAGTAGCTTTTCATAATTAATTGGTAGCATGTATAACAGAGAGAGAAATTGTTTAGTATGTATCTGAAGGTAAGAAGACTTGTTCAAAAGTCTTGAATGGACATAAGGACTCATGGCCCCTAAAGATCAGTCAAACCTTATTTAGGTACTAGAAGCTTGTAGGGTTTGAGCATCTCCTCTGGGCACTTATGTTTGAAAGTGTTGTTTCTACAACATTGTTGATATTCTGCAAGTTGGAAAGCAAAACCAGTTACTAAGAACAGTAGAATATTATGACAGAAATTAAGTTACTTGTCTATTGAAATGTCAAGAAATGTTTATTCCCATGTAATTCAACACAATTCCCATATATTCCCGTATGATTTACGAACCATGTGTATATATTGTACTGCAATATATGATCAAGAGTTACTAAATATAAGAAAGATCCTAGTCTTACTATTTCAGATTTAGAGCTATAAGCTAGTTTTTCACACCAACCAAAACATGTAGTTACTTGTAAGATAATATGCCATTAACTAAGTATTTCCATTAATACAGCCAACGCATTCTTATGTTACATATTTCTCTGGAAGTGCTGAGATCTTGAAAACTCAAAACATTAGCTAGTTTTCATAAATCTGTTTTATATATGAAGTTATACTGAAGTCTTAGACAAAGAAGCCTGAAATTTGGTATGACTTAAGTAACACTGCTCGTAAAACCATAAATGATTTTAAATTCTGAAAATACATATTATCAAATATTTTACTATAATGCATTCAAATAATCATTTAGAGGTTAATTGGACAGATACCTGTGGTTAATCTTTGTTAATTTGGAAAATTACACCAAATAATTTACGGTTATTTTAAGTCTAATACTTTAATACATCAGGAAATTTTCTGATGAGATTGACCATTACATTTATTATCTGAAAAAATTAATTTTAGATAAAACTAGTGTTTAAATGATGAAAGGAATTATATTTGTTAGCATTTGAATTAACTTTGATTCTACTGTTTTACTGAAGGTCATAGAGTTTAATTGACATTGATGAAGTCTTATATTCAAGTGACCTATGGTTGACACTAATAATGACAAAATCTTCTTTCTGGAAGAAGAGGATTACCGTGGTAGACCTTAAATAACTCGGCATTTTCAGTGAGATGACCTTGTTATTTGCATTATTCATGGTATTTCCAATGGTAAATATAAAGGAATATCAAGAAATACTGCTGACACCGAGATGCCCCTATCTCATATAGAATTGACAGGTGTTTAAAGGAGCAAGCAGTCTACCTAAGTGTACTGCAGTATGCTGTGACTGCCCATTCTAGTCTGAGTAAATTTTTAGGGATTTTTCTGAAGCTTTTAATATCTTGGGTTGTTTTTTTGTTGTTGTTCTTTGCAGCTTCTTTGCTATGTTCAAAAGGTGCAAGAAATACAAATTTGCTAAAATGCAATGAAGAGAACAATCAAGCCAGTGGGAAGAAAAGTTATATGTGTATGCTTGTGTGAACACACTTTGGTAAATAAATGGCAGGAGTACTCAAAATATGATAATTCTAGCGGCAGTACCAGAACTTAGTATCATGAGATCAGGGACACTATGACAGAGAAGTAAAGGGAGGTGCTGAAGTTTTGCAGCATGAGACAGGAAGGAAACTGGAAAAGATTCTAGGAGGGAATGACAGTGGACAAGCTTGGGGACTCATCCTATACTTGTTCAGCAGGTGTTGAAGAGATTCAAGCATTTGCAAATCTTTGGGCAGTGTATAACATTTTCTTTTATCCTTGTTGAATCTGCAAACCAAATGTCTGCAAATTCAACAATGTGTGCTTACCTCACCAGGTACATGTAACAGTAGTGCTCAACAGATAAAACACCCATGTAGTTCCTTGTAGTATCAGTAGCATATCAATTTACTGGGCTTTGTTTTAAAAACAGCATGGGGGCTGAGGGGTGGTAAGCCAAACAGTGTATTTTGTAAAACTGGGTTGCTTCTTATTTGCTAGAATATTTAGAGTGTGCTGGAATACTTACACATTCTAGCACTTTCAGGGTTTTCTTTGTAGCCAGAATACCTAGAAACATAAGAAGAAAAAACCCAACTTAACAAATTCAAACAGTAACTAGATGCTGGTACTGTTTACTTAAGAAATCATCAGCTATAAAAACCTCAGAAGTTAGGAATATGAGCATCCATATGCTTACATGCAAATTACTGCTCCTATGGCAAATGTCTCTCATGCTCTTATTCGCGCAAATGAAGTCAAAGCCCGTTTTGTTGTTGACTTCAGAGGGGGCTAAGAACTTATCCTCCAGAATAAAGCTATCAACGTCTCTACGTTTTAAACCTATATGCTCATCTCCCAGAGGTAAGCAAACTGATGCATGCTGTCTACCTGGAGCGTAGAAGTTAGGGTAAAATTCTGAGCATGAGATCAACCCCAATTCCTTGCACAGCCCTCGTGTTTGAAATGTACTCTTATTGTGTAGTCCTCAGCATAAAATGTCTGCCACCATTACTCCAGACCCTCAGTTTGTTTTCTGTTCCTCTGTAACCCCTTTCCTCTTTGTGATAACTATACATAGGTATAGGCAAACGTGGAAGAACAAACAGGCTTTTTGGGAAGGGCTGTGTTTTGCAGTGTGCAAGGAATCTGCATGCTGCAGTGTGTCACGCTGGGGAAATAAGACAGTATCATATGAAAGATATAGGTATAGGCTCTGAAGTACAGTACAGATTGGGGGAAAAGCAAAGAATGCTGGTTGAGGATGACCTCCAAATTAACCCTAAGAAGCAATATAGATATAACCTTAATCTGCACAATGTAAAAGTAATTGAGCTCATATTTTAAGGCACCTTCACTAGCAAAGAAATCAGCTTCCTCTGTTTAGTGAATGCAATTTTATTTCTAGTTAGTATAGTAAAATTGCCCTATGTTGTTCATTTCTTGGTTTGTTTTTTGCTTGTTTTCTTTTTCATGGTATATTACTATCTGACAAGTGAAACAACTGTGATTTTTCTGGACATCTTTAACAAACATTAATTAATCCTGATTGTGTAAAAGAATGTTGCATTGTTATTGCTGAAAGGAAACCTCAAGAATTTAAATATTGGCAAATAGTAATATTTGTCTGTACTATGGCATAACCTGTAATTAAAACTAAAGTATTATATTGCAGAGAAAATGCTGAGTATGAAGGAATCATTCTTCAAAATTGTAGCAATTTGATATCTAGTCTGCCAGACAGAGGCTGGCAAAGACTTTCTTCTTTATAGAAGAAAATGATGCATTCAAATGGCTGTATAGATAGATGTAACATTTTGAGGTTACATTCATCCTATACTATTTCCTTGTCATGCTTAGTTTACCAGCAAAACTACAAATTATTTTTCATTTGTTTTCTGCTATTCTTAGCCCTGGAGGGTCAGGCTAATTTATGAAAATCAAACTCTACTGTCTTTTTGGCTCTATCTATTGTCATTTTGAAATTGCAAACACGAAGAAGTCCATGATCATACTGTTTTTCATTATCAGGCTGTTGTTGTTTATAATTTATGAAGCAGAAGGGTACTGGGTTTTTTTTGTTTGTTCGTTTGTTTGTTTTCCTCTCCATAAGCTTCACTGATCCTGTAGGTCTGAGAACAATATTAATTTTGACTGGTAAGCTGAATAAACACAATTTTGCAGTCATAGGTGGAGAACACTTATCAACACCAGGGTGTCACTTTAAAGAAGTAACTTTTCTAACCTAATACTTCAAATGTATCTTTCTTTTCCAATAGTAAATACAATACATTGTAAATCTCAGGGTGGATTCAGCTATTAGTGTTTACAGGTTATGACAGGAACATGCTTCAATTTTGGGGCCTATGATTCTGCTTTGGTGAATGCCTGCTCATTTTTTATTATGTCTTTTCAGCTTGTAAACTTACTGTTTGGCTTACTAGCAGCTTCCTGAGCTGAAAATAATTGTCACTTGAAATGTTCATTGTCAAGCACTCTACTGACTTGGCAGACAGAACAGTATGTTTTCACAGAAGATGCAAGTTTGGGGAAGACAGAATCCCCTGGTCTCTAAGCTGGCAGATGCTAAAGCATAGCTTTCAAGGAAGCTTTGGGCCTTTGTACTTTGGGCATATTGTACTTGATGTGCTCCTGTGTTTGAGTGAAGCATTAGACTAAAAGACCTTGCAGATATCAGTCAACTCTTCTGTGCATTTGCAGACAATTAATTCATGTGATGGGGAGGAGGGATGACATCTCACTCACCTTTGCTAGTGGAAGAATGTATTTGGCTCATCCATCAGTGTTCATTATTACAGCGTGGACCAGGCTCCATGTGTACATCTACAAATAAAGGCACAGACAGGTTATAAGTTGACTCAGCCCTCTCTCTGAGCTATCCTAAGGAAGTGTCACCTCTCTGTGAGCCTAATTCACTTGGGCACAATTCCATGTTAAATGTAACTACATGATAAGGCTATATCAATGTGGGAGCTGACTCATCTCTGCCCAATGTTGAGCAAAAGTGAAATGAAGATACGAGTGTCTGTACTCACCTAGACAGACAAAAAATGTGCCTCGCAGAATGCTGTTGTGGAAGGTTAGGTGGGAAGAAGTTAAGTCTTTGTCTTTGGCAGGGTCACAACTGCCAGGGTCACACTGTAGAGACGTGCAGAACTGGCTGGACTCCCTGAAGACTCTGAAGGTCTTCAGCAATTCCAGCACAATTCACAGTGTCCAGTCAACCCAAAATTTCATTGTTCAATAAATAAACTTGCCCATATAAAATTGCATAATTCCAACTGAAAGAGAGCAACTTCCTTTACTTAATCTTCATCCATTGACAAATACTTGTTTTATTTTTAAATTTTTTTCTCTTTCAGGGAATGTTCACATATAACAATTACTAGTGCATCTTAAATGTAAAAATAGCACAGCTTTCTGAAATGTTGGTATGGGGAGACAGTATTTTTTCATTGCTTTGCTTATTGGAATCAGCCAAATCACAACTTGAAGGTTATAGGATATTAAGATAGCTAATATTGGGTCAAAATTTTTAGGTACTAATTTGGGTATTCCAATTGATTGACCATACCTATACCCTCCAATAATGTGTCTCATTGCATAGTGTCCATGAAATATAACAGTGATTTTATTCTATTTCCTGTCTAACAAGTGTGCTCTGGAGAGTGGCAAAGGTTGTTTTGTAACATTATTAGTAAAACTTTCAAGAATCACAATTGTCATCATGAAATCACTAAACAATTTTGAATTCCTATGAATAAAGTGACCTGGTGAGTCATAACTAAACTACATAGTTTTTATTTGAACATTTGCAGATATTAATTCTTTATTGTGATTGTGATCATAGAATCATAGAATATCTTGAGTTGGAAGGGATCCAGGATCATCGAGTCCAACTCCCTGCTCCTCGCAGGACTACCTAAAACGCCAGGAAAGTGTCAAAGTCTGACCCGACTGGGCGGTGCATGGAGTCCAAACACCCGATTACTACGCATGGGGGATGAAAACGTCACTGATGCTAGAAAACATATTTACCCCATATGTGACCCTTAAAAGACATCAGTTTGTCCTAGAGAACTTGACCTGGCAAGTGCACATGTTGAGCAATTGGACGCAACATGCTTTTGGGGAGGTAGATCTACAAGTTCAACAAGTGTCAAAGATGACTCTGCAAAATCCATTAGCTTTAGATATGTTATTGTTAAAAGAACATGGAGTATGTGGAATGTTAAATTTAACAGAAGGGGAATGTTGAATTGCCATCCATAATGCCTCCACCTCTGTAGAAGAAGCACGCATAAAGGTGAAGGAAATCGCCAACAAGACTGGAGAGTTGTTCCAAGCGATGCAGCCAGCAGTCTGGTTTGGAGGATGGAGTCCCGGATCCTGGATCACGTCGCTGTTAAAATCTCTCCGACTCACAGGGTGGGAAGGATGGCTTGTAAATATTGGCCTTATGATATTAAGTGTATTTTTCTCTTTAACGATAGGCCTTGCACTAATTAGGTGTATGATTTCTCGCCTTCTATCCTCTCTCTCTCCGTCCGTCCACTATGTAGGGATCACAATGGTCGAAGAAGATCTTGGAGTGTTTGAGCCACGGGCTGGTGTAAGAGACCAACTGGCAGCTAACACCAAGGCCAACTTGTAACCCACTGGAACAAAGAACTGTTTTCCAACAACAGGACACAAAACTTGATAAGGGAGCAGGGGGTGGAGATCCCCTGAGCCTGTCCGAGGAATGTCTCAAACACTTGCAAGACTGAGGGATGRTGAATCCCAGGAAGGCTCCTCTGTAGAGTTAACTGGGTCTGGCCTTGGGAGAAGAAATATGATGACACCGTAAGTCGGCCAAATGAGGGAGTATCCAGATAAGTGTTAACAAAACTTAACTACTGATAAAACCAAAGAAACAACTACTTGAACTATGAGTGAACTATCCTAATTAGCATACTAAAAAATCCACCCACCGGCAGGAAAAGCCCCCTTCCCCACTGAATATGCACAGTAAAAAGAAAGGACGCTGTGACTTTAAGTGAAAACGAGGCATACAAGAACCAATAGAAGCGAACTACAAAACTGCCACCGTAGCAGAGTGGCAGTTTGAAGTGAATGGCGGGCATAAAAGGGGAGGGCAAGTGCTATACAGGGGACTTTCTACTTTTTTCGGGAACTTGTGGGAACTTCTGAAGGAGCGCTCCTGGAGACCAGAGACCCCCGTTGGCTGGACCAGCGCTGGAACCTGGACTGGTGATCTCTTTCTTTCTCTCTCTTTCTCTCGCTCTCTTCTTCTCTCTTTCTTTTATTCTTTTACCTTTTCCTAGTAGGTAATGCAAGGCATAAAATCCCACAGCCGTGGTGAGCAATAAGCTTTTCTGCTACCCAATTATTTACCAATGAGCCTAGCTATAGAGTAAAAGTCTTTATCTATGTACAGACCTTGAGTGTCRTTTCACCTTAATCCACACCGAGGGAATTTATGAATCTGAGTCACCTCTCCCGCACAGGCGGGACGTGACAGCAAGTATTGAGAAGGCAGTGAAATTTGTGGCTGCAATATGGATGGGTGATGGTGCTGGATGGGTTGTACTTAGGCAGATTTCAGCCCGTATTCCCTAGGCTGTTAGCCAAGTTGAGTTATCTATATGTATGGATTGGACTCCAGTTTGAAATAAATAAGACAAATTAGAACTGAAGTTAACATACTGAAAGCAGACTCCACATCGACTGGGAGAGGTATATATAAGTGGAAGGAAGGAGTAGCCAAAGTAGTACAAAGTTTGTCTCAGCTGGCTCCTTACCTGTTCAGTGGCAGGTAGGAGAAGACAGTGACAGAAGGCTGTAGCATCATGATTTCTTGAGCTTACCCTCCTTTTTTCCATCTTGGCTGTGTTGGTAGGAGAATCTTCTCTTTTGCTTTTCCTTTTCCTTCATGCTTGTGAAAATGGTGGTATTTGCATGCTACTTTTCTTCTCTATCCAAAAATCCACTGGTTGATAAAGAAAAGGTGCAGAACTTAGTCCAACTCCTGCAGCACTATTAACTGTCTGCTTTTCCACTAAAGGCAAGAAACTTGGGCAGTAGCCAGTTAGAGCAAGTTTCCTTCAGCCAAGACTGATATATGTGAAATAGCTGAAGCTACCGCATCTTTCACTACAAGCTACCTCGAGGTTCACGCAATTTGTGTAGCCATCAGACACAACGTAAAGCTTCATAGTATGGCATGCTACTGACCTAAAATCATCTGAGCTGATTTGGAGATTTCAACTGAGATTTCATTGTGGCTTATTAGAACCAAAATTAAATGCCAAACTGTGTTTTGGTGCTTGGTAGTACATTTTGGTTTGGTATTTGATTTGTAAATACTTCATAAACATGTGGCTAGTCATCCTCGGTCTTTTTAAAATGAATGGAACTGTACATGTGTGTAATGCTGAATGCGTATATAAATACTTACAGGACTGAGGAAGTCAATCCCAGCATATGTAAACTTTGTGCTCCCAAAACAATGAATCCTTGTGCAGATTTGTGTGCAGCCTGTCCCTGGAGATATTGATGCTGTTGTTTCACACTCTGATTGTGTTAATTTGGTCTGTTGTCCTTCGGATCTAAACTTGTTTACCTAAGGTACTCCTAATGGAATTAGCCCAAATCAATTCTTGTGATAACTTCTGAGTCTTAAAAGTACTTATTCTCCATCAAGTCTATGTAAATAAGATGCTTGAGTCAAAGCCAGCTTATACATGTATTCTTATTCTAATATCAGAAACTGAGTCACTAGAAAACATGTTGCTGTAATATCCAAGTTTTACTGTATTTTCAGCACTTCTGTGTCTTAGATGACCTTATTGTCCTCTAACCAGCCTTGCTAGAATTCTAAGTAAAAATGCTCATTTTTGCCACCATTAAGCACTCAGTTGTTTGAATTGTCTCAGAAGGCAAGTTTCAGTACATATCTCCAAAGATATTTTCTGGGATTTACATTCAGAAACCAACATATTAATGAATCACTTTAATGTAAACTGTGTGTTCTTGCATCATTCTCAGCTTTTCATCAGTGAACTGTATGAAAAGCAAATATACACTGAAAATCAAATGGCAATGCAAAAAAGCCTTAAACAGTTTTGACATATTATTGTCACACAAAAAAAACCCCAAACATAATTCAGACTTTTCTTCTTAAAAGTATTGGTATGAGGTTTTTGAGAACTGACTTTTAAATTTGTTTGGGTATAGGTATGACTCTGTCTAGCTACCTTTTGTATACAGTAATTAAACAATGTATAATAGGAGTGAAAACTAAGGATATTTTTATTGACTATTAAATTTGTAGGTTTTGAGATAGACAAGATGATCACAAAATGGTAATTTGGGTAGCATCTGACATGTGCAGTAGAATAAATAACTTATGACTAGTTTGGCTAGTATAAATCCCTCAAAGATTAAAGTTGTTGGTTGCACCCTCAGACTGTGGAAGTGGTTAACTTCAATGGAGAGATGGTTGCATACGCCCATCAGAAGTTACCACAGTAGATCTGCTCTAGTCCCTTGGAGCATTTTGTACAGTCATTTGATATGGTCATCATTTTTGGTACAGTAGTTTTATAAGGGGGAGACTAATCATAGGTGGTTTTATGTGACCATGAAGCTGAGTTAGTCTCTTTGAAAAGTGGTTTTTGCTTTTCAAATGTGTCTAGAATTTGGGCTAATACTACTCCCAGGAGAGCAGACAAACGAGACTTTGCGTTTCTGGAAATGGAACAAACATTACTCTCATAGCATAAGGCACCTTGCTTTCTCATGAAAGGGCGTGTTTGTTCAGTTCAAACAATTGAGTCATGAAATTTGCCAATTGACTCAACAGCATTTTTTTGTAGCAGCATGTATTCAGAAAGTATGGATTTAGTCCAATACTGTTTATAAATGAAAACCGAGAATACTTGCTGCTGGAGGTGATGTGACTTAAGATTACCTCACTTACCTGAATCAGAGCTGTTGAAATGAAAATGGATAATGTAAAATCAGATAGTAAATTTAAAGCTTTGTTCCTTCTTTCCTTCCCTACACTTTCTGGAAAGCTTAGGGGCATTATGACTCTTAAAGAGTCTGCTTTCTAATGATGAAAAAGCATAGAACAGGCAAGTTGGTGCTACTGCATAGGAGTTGTATGTTTAGCAATTGTTAATTTTATTTTTCAGCTTCAGTAAACAAACCAGTATTTCTGGCATTGAAAAATGTGTCCTTAACATTGTCTGTTACCTTACCTTCTAAGTGTACAAGTTTGTTATAGCTATCTTCTCACTTTTTACATTGGCCTTCTTTGCCCTGGGTGGAAAAAAATAGACCCAGTAATGACATATATTATAAAGATTAATCAACCATAAAGCCTATAATTGAACACACAAGTGTAGTCATTACTTGATTAATTACTTCACTATAATAATCAGTCTTCTACATACATCAGAATAATATTCAATGGTGACTAGAAGAGAGTGTGTGGAGACCAGGACTGCCTTCAATTCTTACATCAGACTTTTCTACCTTTCCTTCTGTTAGGTTGCAGAATCTGCTTTTATTTGAATGTTTCACTTGAATGAACTTGCTTTCTTTCCCAGCAGAATTCTGTCATCCTAACTTTATCCTTAAGAATAAATACTAAAACCTCTTATGTGAACTTTTACATTGCATATGTTACCTTGTGACCTAATGAGTGTATGTGGAAAAGTCCTTTCTAAGGAAGTATGTAGAAAATAATGTCACCCATGGGGTTTAGATTGAAGTTCATAGACAAAATTATTATTGTTATAGATTGAAAGTGCCATTCAGTGAGAGATTATTGTACTCTGAAGTTTTCATTCCTAAAATATGTTTCCTAAAACTGAAACTTGGCAATTCATATTGTAGTGCAGACATTCATCCATTGCTGCATCTAGAGCTCCATACTGGATCTTAAGCTCATGAGCATGTGTCTTCCTGTAATCTGTAAGGGAAAGGTAGAGCAAGTCTGCATGTTTACCAACAAGATCAAGAAGTAAATCTAGCTCAGATGATTTTGAAGCTGAGAAGTTGTGTGCACAAGTCTTGATGATTTAGACTGGGAGATGTATTCTGATATCAATTGCCATAATATTTTTATAGAAGGAAGATGAATTCATTCCACAGTGGTTAACTACAGTACAGTGGTTAATTAATAGTGTTAACTAAGCAGGCTGAAATAAACACTATATGGTTCAGTGTTTGAGCCATGGTCAAAACCCAAGTGAGCATCGAAACTGAAGAAGAAAAGTAGCCCTTGATGGTTGCTGCTTAATCCTGAGAGTTCATGCCAGTTCTTCTGGCATTTTAGAGGCCATAGGAATTGACTTAGTATGCATTTATATTTGAGTATTATGGAGGAAAATTTATATGGCCTCTGCAGGTGGACATTGTAATGTAAGCCTCATATGTGTATATTTGGAACCCTAGTAAATGATGAATCTGTCTTTAACAGCATGGACTTCCTGATGTACTGAAYATAAGCTTGTCATGCGTTTATCTAAAATGCCCAGTGCAGTGAATGCCTTGGTTAGTCATTACACATAATAGCGTACCAKACAATATCTAATTTTCAGTTGCTCCTAATTACGTTATTTCTTAAATAAAATTGTTTGGAACTAACAAAACACGATTTTTTCCTTGAGATGGCTGTAATTGTGAAGTTCAGCTTTCTACGACAAGTCTATTCTTTTGAGTTACTTAAGCATTAAAAAATGCTCTTTTTTAAGCATTATTGATTAGTACAGAAAATTTACACACTGCTGTAAATTGATTTAGTGCTTCAGAAAGCCTGGAGAAATATGTAGGAAAGGTGTGTATCTTTACGTTTTCCTCAATTTTTCTTCTAGGGTTATTAATAAATAGTTTACCCAGAGAGGAGCGAAGAAGTTTCTCAGTTAGTTCAGCTAACTATTATTGCTCAGTCCTGAGAGAGATCTGTGCTAACTCTGATAGCAGAAGCTGTTCACCTATAGTGTTGTGAAATTCAGCATGATCGAAGTTACCCTGCCAAGACACATCCCCAGATGAAAACTGAGGATGCTCAAACTGCATGAGAGTGTGATTCAGCCTCCTCAGAGGCTGGGGCGTTCTGTGGTCCTGTGAAAAACCTAAAGAATTTGCTGAGGAGGATTTTATTTTGAGTCAGTGTTTACCCTTSTTTCCTGAAAATGCTGATTTAGCCTATTGTGATGATGCGGGAAGCATCCAGAAACTTGAATAATATGGCGTAGAGCATTCCCAGTGTATTCCTTACAGAGTATCCAATCTCTGTTGTGAGTAGGTTACTGACAACCTTGTGAGAGAAGGTTAATAGGATTCTATGTAGGAATGTTCTATGTTTATAATGGGGAAGGTCATATTAACTTCTGTGTCTGCATATATGCTTTGGTCAGCATCTGCTTGCTGATCTGATCTGCTCCTCCCAGAAAAATAGGTCTACCATTTCTGTGGGAACTGTGTCACTTCCTACATGCCACTGTATAGTCCCGCACTCCTTATTTATTGTGGAAGAAAGGACAGAGAGAAGGCAGAGGAATGAACTTTTATTTTTTCACGGGGAGGGTAGATTGAAAGAACAACTCTAAATTTTCTTTGTCCTATGCAAGGCATTTCTGTGCTTTCAAAAAGTAGTGTGCTACTTAGTAGTTTGACTCTGGTGGAGCCACGTTGTCATCATGTAAGGGTCAAGAGTCCCTTATGAGGTATAGATAGAAGTTGGAATAGCCCTACAGCACTGCTGTACAGATATGTCACTGGGATTTAGCACATTTGAGGCAAGCCTGATCTGCAGTAGTTTGGTAGGAACTAACAGAGCAGTTTGAAGACAGAGAGGTTAGTGGTAGACAGAGTGAGGAAGTTTACCTTCATGTAAGTAACTAACACAGTATTAGTTACTTATCTAAACTCTAAAATCTTTTCTGTTTGGTTTGGATCAACCGTACTGGCAGCCTTCTCATTGGGGTAAAAGTGATTAGATGAATAGCAAAACCAATGATGTCAGGGATTATGTTTCCAGAACAAAATAAGGACAGAGAATGCAAATTTTTACTTCCATCAATGGCTTTATGAAGCCATTATAGTTGACAAGACAGCTCAATCACTGAACGGACAAAAATCAGACCTATTCATTTGTTTCTAGACCCTTATTCTGATCTTTGCTACATTAAGATTATATCCAGTATGGCACAGTCACAGAATAATTTCCTTTAAGTTGATGTAAAAGAAGTCTGACTATGATCACTAAAGCAATCACCTCAGAAGTGTATTGTTGGGGCAACAAATGTGTATTGCCACAGCCCCGCTTACACTTTGCAATAGAAAACAAAGACTACATTCTGCAAGGCTGCCAGTCTGCCACCTCTCATGAGCAATGAAGCCACTTAAAAAAATAAACAGTGAATAGGGGACCGCATGCTGTTTGTCACTTGTGCTACTTAGTAGCTGTGTATTATCACTTTTGCGAAGCATATAGAAATAGATGATTAATAACTTTGTACAAATAGAACCTCTTATGAATGTGCCAGAATATGGCCTTGAGTGCTAAAATCCAGTATGTTATTGAAATGCTTGTCCCCCAAAAGCGAAGACCCCTGTGGATATTTTCATTACCTTTAATATAATAGGTTGCCAGTGAATTTAAATTATGTCCATTACTGTTGTCATTCCATCAGAATTCTTTATATACTTAAAATATGAAGAAATGTTGAAATTCAGCCCTAGTACTTAAGTAAAAATCTGTTCAGGGATTTAGAGCTCTAGAAATATTATGGTGTATTCATTCTCATTAAATCCTAAGTTGACTTGCGTGTCTTTCTACAAAAAGTGGAGGTGGAGGTGAAAATCTGGCAGTAGTTTGAGCTGGAAGTAATCAGGTAAAGTAAAAGTAAAGGAAGTAATCAGGTGCACCTATGTTAATTTTGTTTGCACAAGGCATAGTACTATAGGTCTCTAAATTTGGATGACATCCATGGAGGTGTACGTTATTTTAGTATCTGAAAAATTGAGAAATAGCCAGAACCGAATGTTATTTTCAGTTAAGATTGCAAATGGGTTTTTTGCAGTACAAAAACCCAATTATACCATCAGGTCTTGTATGAAAGTTCAAGACAAGCTACTCTTGTATGGGACAATAACAGCTACTCATAACTATCATTTTTTTTGTGAATATAACAGCGTATTCTGATTTTATGAAATAATTACATCAATTATAAAGTGGCATTAATAAATTTTAAAATCAAATTTTTAAATCCTGTTAAATCCTACTGAAATTGTTCTCACAGTAGGCCTCAGAGTGTAGTATGAAGATGGATTTCGTAATGTGTACAGGGGCAAACTTTAAAGCCAAGGATCCCTACAGAGAATGTCATATCAACGGCTTGCTTTATTTATTAATTTATTTTTTAAGATACTCCAGCAGACAAATTGCAAGTATAATACAATTATTGCTCAGGAGAGGAGACTTACAAACTTGTATGATGTGGTGATGAAGTCTAAATCCATTTCCTGTAAATTGCTAACGTTAGATTGACTTCATTAGTTAAATTCATATTCCCCACATAAATGAAGCAGCTACTTCGTTTAACAGATAGCTATAATAACTGGCATGTTATTTATAGGCAATCATTGGATTATGATGGCAGAAATACGAAGATGGAATATGAGTCGTGAAGAAAACAGATATGTTGTAAGGTATTCTCTTTCCCTAGACCTGTGAACAATTTTATCCATCTTGATAAAAATTTCTTCTGCCTGTCTTTTTGTGTTCAGGTTTGCTTGTGCAAAGCATATGTAATGTGCTATAAAATAAGAATCATAAAAAGGGGGAAAAAAAAAGAGATTTTAAAGGACCTTTAGATACTATCTAGTCCAACTACACAGTTAAAACAGGACCAGCTTCAAAGTTACATTAATTTGCTCAGGGCCTCGTCTGAGTATTGAGTATCTTCATGTCTTCAAGAGAAGTCTTGAATAGCTCCAAGAACTGTAGTAGGTTCACTTGCTTTGTACATATAAATAATTAAAGTGATCAGGGAAGAGTATTATTTTACGCATACATCAATAAAAGGTTAATTTTCCACTTTTCAACGGCTTGAGTCATTTAGGTTCTCTGCTGTACACAAATCTTTCTGTACAAAGATTTCCACCTCTCGTTTTAAGATTGAGTAGTTAGGAGAATAATGACAAATTTACAAGCAGAGGTTTGGCACAGCACTCTCATCTTCAGCTAAGCGATAGATTTTATAAATGCAATTCTGAAGCCAATCCAGAAAGCAGATGCATATTTGCTACCTAGTTCAATCTTTTCAAGCATGGTGGAAGTGTTTCTTCTCCGCCAAGCTATGGCAAGTTACAACCAGAAGCAAGACAATCTTGTGATTGTGACTAGGGAAAAATGGAAAAAAAGTTGTTGGCAGATACAGTTAAGTCATGGAAAAGACTGTTCTCCTTTGAAAATTGAAGGGAAGTAGAGGTTGTTCAACAATTTCTGGAAAATTAAATTCCAGAATCAACTAGAACAGTTTTGCTAGTCATCTACTTTGGAGGTGTTGGTGGAATTGTGACCTTAAATTTTGCTTTGATGAACAAAAGCAATGAGTTTGGATTCCTCGGTCCAGTCTCTAGTGGCCTGTTGTATCTGGTGCCAAACAATGAGATACTTTCAGTTGTGTTTGGCAGTCTATTTAAGAAAAGATGGGAAGTGCAATAACAAGGAGTATGGTAAATGAAAACTGTGCTCTCCAAGCTACACATTCATGCTGAGAAAATCCCTGATCACTGTATGATTAGTCTTGGTTGATGTTATTGATAAAGACACGCTTTTATTGTCTTTTAAGAAGCAGAGTATTGCATCAGCTGGCTGTTCATGGAACAAGCTAAGTGAAATTTTAGTCTTGGAAATTGCAGCTGTTCATCATGTTTCTGTGTATAATGGATAAGATTTTTCCAAAATACTTTGTGATTTAAGCAGCATAAATCCTATTGGTTTTCAATGGTTCTTGTGTGCTTAAATCATGTAGTTGCTTACGTTTTTGCTTATGTTTATGCTTAGTTTTAAGACTACTTAAAATACGATGTTGGATGTAAAGTTAATGTTTTCAAATGGGGCACTCTGCTGGAGTTGATGTGTGTCATGTAAGCAGTGCAGAGGTACTTGCCAAGATGAGTAGGCACAACTGTGTGTCCTGGATGCTTAAACTTATTAAGGATGGAAATGTATCCTGAAGCTCTCAGTATTTACATCTTGCTTTCTGATTTATTCTTGTAGCTTCTAGACAAGATTTTAAAATAGCATAAAATCTATGAATAAGGAAAGCGAAGAAATAAATGGCAATAAGTTTGGGCTRTAAGAAATGTCAGCTTGTATTGACTATATAGTGGCAGCACATGAGAACATCAGATTTGTATGTTATAGCTAGCTAGTTTCTTGCATTTCTTTTTCCGGAAGAAACTTTTCATCCCATTCTCTTTCGATCCCAGTAATCAGTAATGGTTTGCAAAACTACCTGAAGGTTGGGGTTTTTTAGCTTCGTTTGAATGACCTTACTCTCATGTTGAACTAAAGTCATTAAGAACTGCTGATATTTTGAAAGGAGGAAAGGAGGAAATGCTTTTCTTTTTAAAGTGCTGGGGAATTGTGTAGTGTGTGACCTTTCTGGGGACTTAAACAGTGTGATATTTATTACACCAGAGTAATAGTCATGGCTCAGGACTCTGGAGTTGGGTATAAATCTGTGAAGTTGAAAAGAAACAAACTGGGAACAGTAAGAATATTTTTGACCTATGTTCTGATTAGTAAGCAGTCACTGTTCTTCTCTATAATCCAAATTTTATGATGTGATCTTCCATAGTAATAAGTGGATCACCACATTGGAAGTGCATAGTGAAGACTGTGAGGAATAAGATGAGGGGCACACTGAACAGGTGTGTGTTTTTCATCTCCGGCTGCCGGTGAAATCAGTACGGTTTGACTGGGCAGAAATCACAGGATCTTGTTCTTTATGGTCTCTTTGCATAGAACTTAATGAATTTCAGACTTAAGTGATACTAAAATGGTGCCAGGAAACTAGTTTGGATTCCAGCATGTTAAATACTTTAGAGAGAAGTCTTTCATTTTTAAATGTTTAATTCCTAATTTGAATAAAGGCCAACTGTCATGACTCTTTCCTCAGTGCAGCCATTTAAGGAATAAAATGAAAAGACAATATGCTTGAGTCACTTCAAGGCACTCTCTTCAAAATCTGTGTACATCTCCAAAGTTGCAAGCTCCAGTGAACTATAGTATGTGATTAATATATAGTAAAGGATATAATAAATACGTACTAATTTACTTACTTCAACTTCCCAGGGATATCAGAGCTCTATTATGAGTGGAAATATGTGTATCTTTTTCTGGTGCTATGCCAGCTTTTTAAATTTCATTTTCCATTTTAGTAACTGCTATGTTAAAAGACTATTTTGAGTTTGGGTTTTGGTTTTTTTTTTGGTTTTTTGTTCCCACATAAGTTTTATGACACCCTTTATGAAGAGTGGGAATTGGGGCAGAGATTCCAGTATGTTCCTACTAATGACTACACAGTTTCACCTGGTTTTACACGGAAGAAAAGCTGGATATGGAAGGTTTTTATCATAGAATCATAGAATAGTTTGGGTTGGAAGGGACCTTTAAAGGTCATCCAGTCCAACCCCCCTGCCATGGGCAGGGACAACCTTCAACTAGATCAGGTTGCTCAGAGCCCCGTCCAACCTGACCTTGAATGTTTCCAGGGATGGGGCATCTACCACCAATCTGGGCAACATACATCTCCAGTTTAGAGAGAAGGATGTTGTGGGGGACCGTGTCAAAGACCTTACAGAGGTCCAGATAGACGACATCTGTAGCCCTTCCCATGTCCACTGATGTAGTCACTCCATCATAGAAGGCCACTAGGTTGGTCAGGCAACCAACCTTTTTTTTGCCCATGACCAAAAAATCCTGAAACAAGTTAACAGGAGGCAATTTCCAGGGTGGCTCATATAAGAAAAGCCTATTTCAACAGTAAGTTGAAAGAGAGACCATACCAGAGTTCCCAGCTGAGAAACATGTGAAAAGCACACTCATGGAAGTTGGGGTGGGGTGGAGAGAAGAAGTTTTTTTTGGTGTTTGTTTCTTTTTTTGCAAACTTCAACCAGAACAAGGGATTTCTCCTCAGTTGTTCATACAGAATAAAGACCTACTGATTAATCTTTTTTTGTGGCTAATGATGCCATAAAATCTTATCCAAGCATAATGGATATACCAAATTTTATGCTGAAGAAAATGTCAGCTACATGTGTCATGGTGCTTTTATTTTCCCAGCCAGTAGCAGTGTTTAAAATACAACGAACTACAGGAATTTCCACATGCTCCATGAAAAAGTGGATTAAAATATTTGCTTCATAGAAGTAAGCTCTTAAAGCCTGTTTTTCTTTCATAAGAATCAAATACTCATAAAGACAAAAACTTATCAGCAATCATTTGATCTCAAGGACTGGTTCTACTGGCCTAGTTCTGCAAGAACAACTAATGGAAAGAAACACTATTTTTAGAAGTGCTTCATTAATATAGAAACACCCAGCATTGCATTCTGCATTTCTAATTTCCAAAATGCTATTAAAAATAGCAGTTTGGAGTGACAGTTCATCTACAGTCCTTAGGAAATCTAAAAATAAACAGCCACCTGTGCTCAAAATGCTAGTAACTCTACTTGTAAATCACTTAGATTACTTATTATTTGCAGATATGGGGTTTTTTTCCTGACACTTATGTACTACACAAATCAACCTGGTATATACAAATCAAAAGTTATTCAATTAACATAAAAATATCGGATGTCACATGAAATGTCATTTAATGTCAGGCCTGGAATGAGCAAATAAATTGCCTCATCAGTTTAATTAACAAAACAGGTAACCAAGTCAAATTAATGTACTTCAAATTATATTAGAGCCACGTTGAATGGGATTGCACTGTTGAATTTTAATTGGAAATTCACTTTACAGGACAAGGAAAAACATTATTTTACTTCGATGCTCAATACTGGACAGACAGGCAATGAAATCTTCTGAGCATCTTAGAGAGAATAGGATAAGCTTTGGAGTCCTAGAGTCTATAAGCTGCCATTTGATTATTAGGTATATAATTAAGAAATTGAAAAATTTTTAAAAATTTGTAGATCTAAATTGTTAAGACTTCTCTACGGTTTTGAGTTTTCTAATGATTGTTATTAACGGCAACAGACTGGGCTCCACTGTGCTAAGCATTGTACGGAGAGAGCCTTTGAAGAGCTCAGACTAATGGTGATGGAGAAAAAGAGTATTATTCCTCATTGTGAAGCTGGCTGAAGCATGGAGAACTCAAGTGACTTGGCTGGTTAACAGAAGTTCAGGAGATATGTGGCAGAACTGGGGCTATATGCTACATCTTAATCTCAGTAACTTAACCTCATAATGATCTTTCTACTTTTCATTTTCCACTTGCTCTTCATGTGAGTAACAAAGAATAAGTTCATGTTGTTAGAGGGCTTTAATTAGAATAGTCTGGTGGTTTCTTTTTCTGAACACTTTCCTCTGAGTGATGGGCAAACGCGAAGCAGAATGGTTAAGTGGAAGGATCACAAAACAGTAGAGTGATTTTTGGAAAAATGCACAGACATTTTTATCAGCCACAGAAAGACCAGCAGAAACAGAGACTAAGATTCCTCCTAGAAATGGAAGGTGTTCTCCTTTAGTAAATATAGAAGGTACTTGATACAGAGAAGTGAATTTATGTATCATTTTACATTATTTCTATTAATCTGCCCGAATAAGCTAAACATGAAGGAATCACGGCAGGACACCCTAAATACTTAAAAAACAGAAAAAAAATGAGCGAAAGTTTTCCAATTACATAGTGCTGTCTGCCGGCAATCCAGATTGTATTTTGAATGCAAGCTCGGTTGACTAACCTCACTGTATTATTCATATTTTGCAAAGAAGTAGTTCAAATCCTTAAAGCTTAATACATTTACCTTCTTTCCTGTTTGAAGTGGGTTCAGTATTCCCTTTGCTTGTTTATAAGGTTGACAGTTGTCTCTGAGAAATGGAAGTATGTTTTCAAGCATTTCATGTAAACAGTTAACATTTAACATCTTTATTAGGGGAGAAAAGGACTTAATCCCTTGAGGGGTTATTCCTAGTTCCACTACTACTGTAGTTATTACTAAAGCAAATTACTTTCTGCTAAAAAGTTGTTTGGACAATCAAATTAACATATGTGTCTATACATTTACACAATTCAGTCAATCAACAGAAGGTTGCAACAGCAGAAAAAGAGAGATCCACTCACTACTATGGCAACCAAAGAGTCTCTCTCAGTTACCTGGTATCCTGGAATACTATTAAAAAACACGTTGGAATTGATGGAATAGCACTCCTCAATACTCAGTACTTCCATGTGAGATTTCTTCAGTCACAGCAGGGTAGATAAATACCTTTCCTTAAACCTTCATTGAAAGAACAAATATTCTAATTGCCAGAAAAAAGTTTCTAGAAGTTAAAATTCATCTTCAGAATCTTTCTATAAATCATTGTAGGTGTGGTGGTATAATGTTATTGGCAGCAGCGAATGACCAATGAATTCACTTAAGGCTTTTATATGTTTTCAGTAACCAGGCTATACAATATATTGCTTGGGTTTAGCAATTAGCAACATTCTAGACATTTCTAGCTGGTAGCATAGTAGCAGTGCTTCAGAATCAGTGTTCAAAATTGTCTACTGATAAAAAAATCTAGATTTTTTTCCTAAAAGAAACTTTCAAACAAATATGAGTTGACTATGTATCATAATAATCCTCTCTGGCTTTCTAACTCAAAAGAAACAGATTGTAAGAAAGTGACTTAGGGGCACTTTACATTGACTCAACTCAAATAATTTAACTATACTAACCTGTTTAGCATAAGTATGGTTTTCTTGTATAGACTAAGCCTAAGCACCTTTTCTAATTATGGAAACTCTAATCTTTAATTGAACCAAACAATATAACATCTGTCCATCCATGTCCAGATTTATATTTTAAATGTGTATAAAGAAATTGATGTGTTTGTCTTTTTTCTACCCCAGTGATAGCAAAATTTTCAGAAAGTTTAAAGATGACCAGGAGACAGTCTCCCATTGCATTATTTGAGAGAGAGATATATATCTCTAAACCCAGTAAAGTTGACATGGCCCTCTCTGCATTTCAAAGCATTGCACTTTTTCCCCATTTGTATTTGAACTGTTTTATTTGATTTTTAGCCCTGCTTCTGTTTGGTAATATATAAGTAGTATAGAACTAATTAAAGCTTTGATATTGATATATTTTTTAGTCACAATTTGTGGCCTTTTGGCATATGTCAGAATTAACAGAAGATCTCACTATAAACAATCATTCTCTGAATTAGTTTATTGTTTGAAAAAGAACAACTTTGGCAGGGTTGTTAAGCAGAGGAAAAATAAATGAGTTGGATGAAAATATAAACATATGTTGCCGTAAACTCACAGCCAATGGTATTTAAATCCTATTTAAATTAGATTAAGACAAAATTTCCCATAAGAGTAAAGGAGAAAGAAGCAAGTGGAATGGGTAAACACAAAAATGTCAGATAAAGTTCTTTATAGTTTCTGTTTACAGTGGCATGTGATTGCCTTCTGCACTGTGTGGTGTTGGCTATATAATTATGCTGCATGAATAGTGAGCTCTAATTGCAGCAGGTGAAGTTGATTATTTATGYGCCTCTGTGCTGAAGACATTTGATTTGTACATGCCTACAGCACGGAGGTGTGTACAAATCGAATAACTTTGTAAAGGTGTTGTGGCACACTCCTAAATTGGTTCTGCAGAGAAATATTTCTGATGCATTTAATGCTAGTGATAATGGAACAGTACCTCCTCACTATTTCTATAAGTTATTGTGGAACTTGCTCCCTATTAGACATTCACTCATCTTGGTTTTATTCCATGAGTCACATGGGGGATAAAAATAGAACAGTCTAGGCAGTTCAAGGAAGGTAATTGATATGCACAGAGTTTCCCTGCTCAAATACTCTTTGGCATGAATATGCCAAAATCAGGAAAAATAACCTTGTAAGCTGGCTAAAGCTAGGAAACCTGTGCTAATAGAGATCATAAAATTTTCATGAACACATGACATGAAATGTGCAGATTTTGGTCTGTCAACAACTACTTACATATGGGTCACCGTATGTTACAGCTCAGTGGATGAAAAATGTATGGAAGACAGGTAGGATGGGGCAAGTATTATAAGATGTCAACCATATTCACTGACAACAGCAGAAAGCAAAAAAAAAAAGCCTGAAGATAGGAAATCTAAGACTTGACAGGCTGAAAGTTTTTGCTCTGAAAAAAATTCTTAGATGAGAAATTGTTTCTATCAACAGTTGTGCAGRACATTTTTTGTAATTTTCCAAAAGTCTTGTTTCTTTATGTTTTTCTAGCACAAACTGTATTTGAAGTTAGTCTCTTTAATAGTGCTTGGCTTATAATGGAGGAATGATACGCACTTTTATAAACTGCTATATTACAGGTAGGAAGACTTGTTGAGTATGCTGCTTTTCATAGAAAAAACTCCTTTTTGGGGCCCTTTCTGTGATAATCCTGGTGTCCTTGGAAGAACATTTTTATTTCAGTTGAGTTTCTAGCCTTGTACATTCAAAGTTACTTACACAGAACCGTAATTATAACTGTGATCAATTACTCCTAATATGCCCTTTTTTCAAAATATTAAGATGTAGGTTATTGTTTTCCCTCTGTAGATACGTTCTTATAATTGTTTTAAAACTTTAACTTATGACAACTTAACAAAAATGGATTCCAACTCACATGCACATATACACAGCCATATGTTGCAGAGATTAAAATGCACTTGCAAGTAAGATATAAGAAGGCTGTAAACATTCTGTACTAAAGTAATTTGTCTGGTTGCATATGCCTCACAGGAATACCATTAAAGTGTGTGTTATAAATTTTAATATCCTTTTTTCTAATTCATTAGGCGAAGGCCAGGTCTGCTTGTGGCTTGCAGTACCAACGCTTGGGTAACAGTTATTAAGTAGACAACCGCAGAGGCAAAGTCGTAAAGTGGGGTGCATTTACCTACCTAGTTCTTGTTTTATGTATGATATGTTTGAATATACCTCTGCAAAAGTTATTTAACGGAGACAAATGCATTTAAGCAAGGTAATTCCCTTACTTAAATAAAACCAGATGAAATAAAGATACTGTTTACTAGCTAGAGTATGCAAGTTGGGGAATTGGCTATTACTATATCTGCATTTCTGAATAATTGTATGTATTGAGTTTGAAAATAGTTTTTATTACAAATAGCTGGATTTTTTAAGGTGCCAAAGTCATTGCTGCACCTCTACCTGTCCACTAAGTGGTTACTTAAACAAGATGCTTTGTTTATGGGAGCTTGTCTGTGATTGTGGCATCACGTTATCTGATTTTCCTTGTATATTCAGGGTATAATTCTTTTTACCTTTATGTAGTTTAAAAAAAGAAAAAGTGTACCTGTTTGTACTGAAGCAGTTTCATCATGGACTGTCTGAAGTTAGGGCTCTTCATGGGTCACCATACGACTTATGTTAAAAGTATCTAAATTTCTGGAAAACTCTTAATGGTTTAGTCTTAGCTAGCTGAGATATGGACTCTTGTTCCTTATTGTGACAACTCAAATTAGCTTAAATGAAGGAGACTTGATAGCATAGGATAGCTTGGGTAAGAAGGGACCTTAGGAGGTGTTTAGTCCAACCTCCTGCTTAAAGGAGGGGCTGGTCTGACATCAGACACGGTTGCTTGGGGCTTTAGCCAGCTGGGTCCAGAAAACTTCAAAGGACGGAGCCTGCACAAACTCTGGGCAAGGTATTCCCATGCTTGGCTGTTCTTGTGGTGAAAATAGTCTCCTCTTATCCATTCTAAGCCTCTCTCCTTTAAACTAATGCCCCTCATGCCCTGCCCTGCACCACTGTGAAGAGCCTGGCTCTGTCTCAATGGCCTCCCAGCTGGAGCCACCTCCTCCTCAGGCTCAACCAGCCCTGGTCCCTCAGCCTCTTCTCACAGGGCAAGTGCTCCAGCCTCAACCACCCTGGGGTCCCTTTTCTGAACTTGCTCCAGTTTGTTGGTATCTTCCCTGTGTTGGGAGGTCCCAACATTAGACCACCTATGTGTGATCTAATCTGTATGTCGTCTAATGAGTCAGGGAATAATCACTTAACGCAGTATTGTATTAGTGCAGCGCAGGGTGCTGCTGTTGGGCATCTTTGCTGCTGGGATATGCTGCTGGCTCACACTCAAGAGTTGTGAGCTGCCAGCCCTGGGCTCCCAGAGCCTTTCCAGCACAGCTAATCCCCAGCCTGTGTTGTTGCAAGGACCCTATATTCTAGGGGGGTGAGGTGTGGGGTGGAGAAAAGTTGGTGTGATGGCTCTGAGGGCCCAGCTACTCCATGTGTTTTCCAGGTGTCATAAAAACAAAAAGTGGAATTTTTGAGATGGTAGGGAAAATATTTTGAGTGGTATTTATTGATGGCATGTTGGAGAAGGGGATGAGAAGTTTGAATAGCTGAATAGTAATGGGTGCTTGAGATAAATAGTATTACCTGTGCCACGTTATAACATGCAGCTGTCTGCTTGGGAACAACGATGACATTACTGCTTTTCTCCTTTTGTGCATGGTCCGGAGAACATAAAAGTATTAGCAAAATCAGTGACATGATTGCCTAGATCTAGTGGAGGGTCTGAATACTGTACTGTATTAGGAGAGTGCTTCCAAGGATTTAAGCATCTTTTGTAACCAGACAATCTTTCTAGACACGTTTCCTTGTAACTCTAGGCATTGGCTCCAAAACCGATAAATATCTCCATTTGTAAATGCTCTTTCAAAAACAATAAAAATTATTGTCTCCTTTCTCAGCCCTCTTACTGAGCCAAGTACATGATACTCTGTGAATCAGTAGGTGAAATTCCCTTTCTCCCCCTCTAGATACAAATTTCCTGTTGGTTCTCGTGTTGCCTTGTATTTTTATCTCTCTTTATTTTCAAAATGGTGATTAATCGACCTACAGCTTTTAATATTCAAAGCTGCATGACTTTTTCTCATTATGCAATCAGTAAAATTAATGAACGGCAGCTCTGCACCACCAGGAGGCCTAGCTGAATAGCAAAGGGACTATAGAAACAGGTTATTTGTGGGTCACTGTCAGGATGGATTTAATTTTATTGCACAGAATATTTCTTCTAGTATAGAAAAATGTTTAGTGAATATTCTCGTGTTAATGAAAACTTAAATTTATGCTACTTCATATTTGGCATCACTTCAAAACGTCACTGCTGCACTTTGTTAATTTACTTTTGAATTTGTTTCAGCGTATAATAACAAGAAGGGAGAAATTAGGGAAACTTGAAATCTTGAAGAGTGAAACTGATGGCTCTTAGAAACAGCAGATCAGTTTGGATTAGGCTATGGATCCAGGATATTCAGTGGAAATACTTCATTTGTCTCCTGTGGGATTTGCAGCAAGCTTTAAATCGAGAGTTACTGTTCACAGTTTCATCCCTCTTTAGTTGAATCCAGGGCTGATTCCCAGATGGATGGAAATGATAATTTTCCTTAGCATGTCTCTCTAGCAGCTTCAAGTTAAGGTCCACAGTTAGTGAAAAATGAATGTGAATGGTGCTTGCATGTTCACATATACAGTTCAAAATGTGTGACCCTAGACACATAAAGTAGAAATTCTGTATTGAGCACAGCTGAAATTAACCTTATGTAGTATCATCATTATTTTGCCTTCTGCCATATGACAGAAGGTAACACTCTGTTCCCATGTGTTGGAGCCATTACTCACCACAGATGTACATAGATGAAGGGTGATGTGATATAAGATGCCAACTCCAGATGGAAGCCAAATTGATCTTCAGATTTATCAGAGCCTGCATGGTGTCTGCTGAGTTTGCTACTCTGACTGTGGGTTAGATTAACATAGTTTCTGGTGGTAACAATGGTGTAATGGTAACATCAGAAATGTGGTCTGAGGTAGGGAAGTAGCATTCAGGTTACCTTGGGAATATTTTGGTATAATAAAAGGCAGCCTGTAAATGTGAAGAGGAGATACTTCTTAGGATAGTCTGGGAAAAAAGGAGAAATCTCAAGGAACTTCTGAGAAATCACTATGCTTGCAGTGCTCTCTGTGGGAGCTAGCTGATTAAAAACAAGAGAACATAACTACCCTTGGATCTCTGCCATACCCCAAAGGAAAAACTAACRAAATAACAAAGTGGACCTTTTTTATGCGATGAGAATCTACTTCCTCTGCACAGAAGCAGATGTCCTCGCTGGTGAAACAAGAATAAATTAGACACTATGTAAAACTCTAAACAAAATGAATTGCTACTAGGAGATTTAAGATTATTTATGCTGGAAGAGACTACATTGAAAGTTCATTTCATAGGAGGGACATGTGGAGCTGTTGGATGCCATAGCAGTGTGTGGGTGATTTTGAGGAGTGGGAATGACTAGAAGAGATAGGAAATAAAGAGATAATTATAGAAAAAGTGAAAAGAATAATATTCTCACAGTCATGTACTTTGTGGTCAGTAAAATGAGTTTTTAAATTTAGTTATTACTGGGAACCAAATATAAGCAGATATTTGAATACTAGTAATACTCATCTGTCAAGAAAACCCTCAACCATTTAGTATCTTGGGGGTAAGGCATACCTAACCTCAGAGACCTTAGAAGTGCTCTCATCCTGCTCTAATGCTGATCTTTTCCTTACAAAATAGCATATCATTAGACAGAAGCAAGGAACTATGATGGCTTCCATTTTTTAAGTTCCTTTTGAAACAGAATGCTATATATATATTTTTTAATATCACATTAATATCTTAAGCCTTACTAATCTTTTACATAAAGGCCTCAGTCTTAAAAAATTGTTGTCAGACTTAAAATTTCTTGTTTCCATTAATCACTGAGGGATTCAATTTTTTCAGGGTTGCACTGAGTGATGAAAATAAATTAATAGTGGCTGTGAGTTTGGAGTCTGAGAACTAACAAGTATTATCTCCTACTGCCTCTCAGCAAATGAAGACCATAGAAAATCTCCTCTAGGGCTAGGAGAACAATGTGTGTAGGTTTTCTTTTTTTATCTTTTTCTTCTTTTTTTTTTTAAATGTTTGGTCACTGAACCAAAAAATTGGAAAAGTCAGTTCAGGTCAAGCCAAATCAGAATTTGTCAATGAAATGAGCATGTTTATTTGGGTCAATTAAGTGTTTTATATAATCTGACATGGAACTTCAAATTTTCAATTATTTAACCCTCTTAAGAATTTTTATTCTTTTAAATTAATTTAAAAATGAAAAGAGCCATTTTAAAATATGAATTTTAACATTTTCTTTATGAAAAATATCATAACATGAATTTTGGACATCCCTGACTGACACCTTTCCCTTATCTTGTCTTTAGTGCAAGCTGCTGTAGAATTTGAACAGATTATTTTTTTCCCTGTTACAAACTGATCTTTCTCTGTGGAAAAAATAAAAAGCTTAGATCTACAGCTTGATCCCATGTAAAACTAGGTGATTCAAATTCAGTGGTCCTTGTTTGGGAAGGAGAACATCCTGATCTCCTTACGTAGCTATTCCATTGCTAGTCAATGTAAAACACAGAAATAATCTGAAAGATTGCAACACAGAACATTTTCTTCCTGGCAGAGAAGGGATTGTGCATCCTCCTATTCAACCAGACAACCTCATAGCCTGATGGCTAAACATGTTTCTTGGTGTTTAGGAATCTGGTCAGCTTTTCAAATAAGTGATCTGGATCTTCTGCTTTTACTTTCAGCATCATTTTAAAGTAAGACTGAACTGGGCTCTGGGTTTTAAAGAAATTGATGTAATTACCTCCACTTTACAGAGTATTAAGAGGGCTTTTGTCCCCCTGACTCAGGGCTGTGTAGGCTGTGTGGATAGGGGCAGGGTCTCCCCCACGGCCTCCTCTATGGCTGGCTCCAGCGACTAGGCTAGCAGTCTAGTGGCTCCTTCCTCAGGCAAAGGATGTTTTAGATCCAGTCCTGGCACATGAAAAATTTTTCAAGACTGCTGTTGGGAGGGTGTATGTCACTGAACACTAAATTTTAGATTCCACCCAAAAGGCCAAATAATTAAATGCACAGAAGGCTGAATGCAATCCTGAACTTGTAGGTGCAATCATTCATTGGGTCTAAGTGCTTGTCTTCACTCCTCCACTTTGCAAATTGTCAGTCACTTATGAGATAGTAAATATGAAAGTTAATACAAAATACAAAAACTTCTGTCACTCTCAATAAACGACAAAACATTCTTTCTCATCTCTCCTGTCGAGAAATGCTAGTGGTAGGGGATACTGTAGGAATGGTGTTTTCTCCAGCCCTTCTGCTTCCTTAGTAACCTGTACATAAAATCAGAACCATTTTGCTGTACATAAAATCGGAACCATTTTTCTAAGTTTCACATGAACTTTTAAATTGAAAAAAAAAAATCATTGTTCCTGGCCTTTCACTTGTGTTTGTTATATCTCTAGCAAAAATAAAAGACACAATGTGTCATAATTTATAATTTCAGAAGTTGCTTAATTTTGCCACCCTTCTTATAAAATTCAGAACTCCTTCTATAAAATGTTCCCTACAGAGCATAATCAATAAAAGTAAATGAATTGTTTACAGAAGAAAACCACACAATCTGAGGTTGTAAACTAGTTTAATTTAATTAACCTGTGGGAGAGGAAAATACTGAAATATTAAGCATAAATTTCCTATCTCTGCCCACCCAGACTCAACAGTGAAGTTCTGACTTATTCATAGACCCAACTTGCTCAATTCTATGTATTGTGTCTTTTTCTTTCACAGTACTACATGTGCAGAGAGTATATTTTCTCTAGTTAATGAACCTTAGAAAATAAGTAATATATTTTCATTTAAAAGGGAAGAACAAAATAATCTGTTGTGGGTATTTATGAATTCCATATGATTCCTGTTATTTTTTCATACAAGACAGTAGAGTTAGGAGAAGTTACAGGTTTTGTCAATCTGGCCTTCAGAGGTCCTTGGAGTGAATGACTTGTCTGCAATACAAAAATACAAAATAAAAACAAGAGGTTGTGGTATAATGTAGATGAGGACAAACTATTCCAGACAAATTGTGTTCAGTGGAGTAGTGCTAAGAAGGAAGGTAACTGTTAATGTTATAAAAAATACAGTTATGCAGGACTCTTACTAACCAGGCCAAACTACTCCAGCAGAGGCCATTTTCCATCTTTCTATACCATGGGCTTATGTTACCAGGTTTATATTGTCTTACACGTACAAATGTAGTAAGAATTGCCAACACAGCGTGGAAATGAGCTCCATCATAGACGGGACTTGTTAGAAAATCGATGTAGGGCTCAATGATCTGGAAATGGGTACAAAGGATTGGATTACACAGGAATGGATTTATCTTAACTGCAGTGTTTGAGATCTCATTTGAAAGCTTCCAAAATTCAGATGAGTTTTGATCAAGCCTCTTTATTTGGGCATCTATGCAATAAAGACTCTGCCTTAGAATTTCTTTAAGAACCTAGCTGATGATATTGAGGACAATAATCTAAGTTTCAAACTGCCATCTGTCAGCCAAAAGAAGTGAAAAGCAGTCAGAGCTTACTGAAGAGAACATCAGGCAATAATTATGGGTCTGAGAATACCCAAGTGTTGTCCCTCAAGCAGGGTCCGTCACCCGGTGTGCAATAAGCCAATCTCACACACAGAGCCGAGATATTTGTTTGTTTCATGTCTGCGCAGAGATGGGTACTAGATGGTAACTCCACAAAGCTAGCACACCTCATTTAACACACGGTAAGCATTTTATACATTCCGAGCAACAGTTATCAGTACTTTTTACATCTACAATTAGTAATCCTTGCTTCTATTGGTTCTTGTAATGCCTCGTCTCCACTTAAAGTCACAGTGTCCTTTCTTTTTACTGCGCTTATTCAGTGGGGAAGGGGCTTTGTTGGGCAGGGGGCTTTTCCTGCCCGGGGGTGGGGTTTTTACTATGCTAATTAGAATAGGTCAGAATAGATCAGACTACTCTAGAGGAATTTGCTGGGACCAATGGGGTTAATTGGTAGCTTATCTCTAGTTTCAAGGATGTACCTCTTAACTTATCTCACCAGAGCCCCCCCCCCCCGGGGCCCACCACCTCTGGCGCCTCCAATCCCCAAGACAAACAATGCCAATGCGACCCAAAAGCCAACCCAAACATGTGGATCTGATCAGACTACACAAGGAGTAGATTATTTGGGATCTGTAAGCAGCTTTAAGTTTTGGATACTATTTGATCACTCTTACACTGCCACATTTTTGTCAACAAAGTGGACGATGCGTTTGAAAGAGAACACAGCTTTGTATGGACCTAATGTATGCACAACGGCGCTTATAGTTAATGCAAATAAATGAAAAGATTACTTTTTTTAAAAAGTATGCAAAACAAACTGTGATTTCCAGTAATACTGTTGAGGTAGAAAGGAGGAATGTGCTCCATTTAGAAAGTAAAAGCTGAAGTGACAGTGCTCAGTAGATGTCATGTCCTAGCTGGTTGGTGTAGGTATGTGCAATTTGTGTGTTATAATGGGCAGAGCAGGTTAGTTTTTACTAGTTGCAACATCATTGAGCCCCCAGGGAGATGCCCAACAATCAACCGTTACAAAATGTCATCTGACAGAAGACAGAAATGCTCCTTGCCTGCAGAACCTGACATGCTTCTCCTACCTGAGACATTCAGAAGAGTGTTTTAGAAAACTGTGCAAAAAAGAAGGGAGAGCAAAGAAGCAGAGGAAGAATAACAGAAATGAAGAGGATGATCTTGTCAAACTATGCAAGGAAGACAGTGCAGGAGAATTTGCTTATATTCACGTGTGGAAAGGTTCAGCTATAACTTGTTAAAATCAAGGTATCAACAGGGAACACATATCACACAACACATGACTGGCAGAATACAAGAAACCTGTTAATCTGACAGTTGATCTACTCACTTAATATTTTCGTATCTCACTCCTGAATGTTTAAGTACTCATGGCATGGAAAGAAATGTGCAGACCTGTCTTGAAAGATGTTTTTTGCTAAAATGTACTTCCAAAGGGTGTTTGACTATTTTGAATTGTGACATATGTGAAAGTAGCAGGTGGTCTCACACCAGTTTGAGTGAAGAGGTCTGTGTCATAAAATCAGTGACTGTAGATTACTGCTAGTAAGAAAAACTTGTTAGAAATTATGGCCAGAGATGCACATTTGAAAGGTCTATGGAGGCTGAGGTATTTTCTTAGCCCTCTGAGTGTTTGGTCTTGCTAATGCAGTAATCTGCATTAAAAAGCTTGCAATTTACCAGTGGATCACTTGGTGAATACCTATCTTAAAAGCTCTTCTTTACAAACTGACATAAGTTGTTTGTATATTGCTTTAAAGCAATAAAGGACTTCGGGGCCAAATACAATCAGGTCAAACTGGCTGCACAATGTTGTTATTTGTTTGCTAGGATGCTTTCGTGGCCAGCTTTGAGCAGCTGAGRTTGTAATTTTTAGAGGAAACCATAAGTCCATCCACCTTGCAAGGCTTGCTTCACTACAGATAGGCCCTAGCAGCTTCCAGCTATCCTATCTTGTCTACAAGGTAGTGGCATCACGTAGGTATAGTGATGTCCAGTAGCGAGGATTTGTAGAAAGCATGGGTTTGGTTTTTGTATGAGTTTCCTGCAAGGAACAAAACAAGGTGCCCAAATCTGAAGGTGAGGTTCAATGATCCCAGCAGCAAGGTCATGAAATGCTTTCAAATATTTATGTTTTCTTTTTTGGAAAATAACTTCTATGTAGAAATATCTGTGAACTTTTCTTCAGAATATTTATAAAGACTCTACTATAGGTTTTAGAAAATGCATTCTTCTTTCTGTGAGAAGTCTTACAAAACTTACTCAGCACTCTTTTTGTCAGAGGAGAGTATTTTGAGCAGGGGTTGTTCAATCTACCAGTGTAATGAGGAACTCCTAGCCACATGAAACTGTGGAAGCTGAAAGTTTAGTAGACTAAGAAAGGTATGATACAAATCCAAATTTATGTAGGCTAGGATAGATTCTGTTATGACTTTCAGTAATGATAATGATGGGGCTGCAACCTCCACGTGAGGAAATCCTGAAACTACTAAATATAGGAAACTGAACTGAGAAAGGGAAGTAAGGAGGGAGTTTTAGAAGAAAGATCCTCTAACCCACCTCCATTTCATATTCCTTATCCTTCCACTTCCAGATATTGGAGGAAGTAGGCTCGATGTATCTGGTCTGCCTCAGTTATGCAATTTAACAGTAAACTGAATTTTCTGTTATGATGTGTATTCGGGTCTATTTTTATCTTAGCCTCTTTCTGAGGCTCTCTCTCTCATAATGCAGTGCAACCCCCCTTTCATCATAAAGGAGGGTGTACATATAACAGATGTAGGCTCATTAGGAACTTACTCTAGGGGAAAAATGGGGAGTTTAGGCTCCTGTAAGGCAGCATACATTTAAAAAAGCAGCTTTGAGTTGAACTGACTTGAATTGAGTGCTTTGTTTTAACAAATAAAAGAGAAGCAGCTATTTAAAAATACTTCATGTTTACAAATGTGTAAATATACAATGTTTCATTGTTTTGTTTTTGTTAAAATAAATTGGTACTGGATTAGTAAACTGGAACTGGAACTTGATTACCGTATAGCATCTAATCACATCTTTGATATTGATGGGTAATTTAGAAATAGAATTTAGAGTTGCTTAGACAGACTCTGCTCACCTATTTTGGAACTTTCACAGTAAATCCATTAAATACATACATGGGTTCTTACACTGACAAGAAGGATTATTTTCATAGACGGGCCCTGGACTGTGGCTTTGCACTTCATAGGTTTGATGCCTTATTTTTCGAAGAGTTAATTTGCAGAAGTTCTATATTATTTATGTTAATACTAGCAGGATCTCGGTACTTCAGTTTGCTGTTTGTAAAATATGTGTGTTGGGTGGCAGGAAGTTCTCCAGCCAGAGACTATAAAATCCCAGATATTATGGTTTCCTAGTTTTGGCTGTGTCTGAGCTCTGTTATTCACGATGACAGTTAATAATTCAATGTTCATTATATGCCATTAGTTGATTAGCACAGATATGTCTTCTGTTGACAGAGAGTGAGAATTCCTTGTATAAGTCCACCTGACATAAGATTTTCCCAGACATTTGCATGAATAAATGTGATTCCATTTTTTCATAAAAAGTGAGTAATAATTTTGGACTGCAGTTCCGTTTTTAGCAGCCATGTTGATGTATGATTTCCTACCTCTAGGCCAGCTATAACAGCTAAGAGGAGGTTTTGGCTTCTGCTCAATTTTAGCATGCATTATCAAGGCCATTATATGGAGGTTGTTTCTCCTTCTGCCATCAAGAATCTGAGCAACAATATAACCAATGACTAATGCAAGAGGACAATTACTGGTTTCATCAGCTGTCAATTGAAGCCATATGGTCTAGACACTAGCGAGGTGCTAAGTGATGCACTAGTAATTCAGATGCAGACGAAACCTCTTTTATGGTATAACCTTCACGCAGGTAAATTATACTTGTTTTACAATTAATCAACACATTCATTTGTGTGTGGGTGAATTACTTTTCTGGGTTAAAGATTAATATATCAAGTTTTTCACTCTCAGTAATAAACTAATCTTAAAATACTACTCTTTTTTATAGTGTGTATAGTATTTTAAAATCTGCCTGCTTCTTAGTATCATAGAATATGAGAGATAGTTTAGTCTTTGTAAGTAAGTAAGAAAGAAAAATATGAACAAATGCTAGTCAGATTAGACAACTACTGGTTCCATTTTCTCTCCAGCAGTTACTATTTTGCAGTTAAACATCCGTATTGCCTTGAAGTGTATTAATTGCAAAATAGTAACTGCTGGAGAGAAAATGGAACCAGTAGTTAAGGGTAGAGTTCTCATTGGCATAAGCAGTACTGGAGGAAATTTTTCATTTATTCTGTTAGTCGAAAATGGTATTTAGCAACAAACCCAACTGTATCCCAACCACTTTTGTATCCTCTAATGGGAGGTTTTCAGTGTGAACATTTAAGTTATGCTCATTCCCTGTACAGCTCCTCAATGCAGATTTTTAATGCAATGGTAAAGAATTCTGTCTAGATCAGTGTTATTTTATTCTATTTGTGTTTTGCACATGCATTTAACTGTCAAAGGGTATACATGCTCATATAGCTGGTGTGTGGGTTAGGGTAAAACAGGATAAAGAGCTCTTCCTGTAGCAGCCAAAACCAAAGGGGAGCCTGAGCCCTCAAGGGGGGCTCAAAGAAAAGCCTTTCCTCTGCATTTAGTAGAGAAATGAAAACTTTTTTTCAGCTGGCTGTTGCTGACCACTCCGCCCCACCGCCCGGCCTTGTTTAAGCTTTCCATGCAGCAGATCATTTTTATTTCCAGTACAGCTTCCTATCACCTCCTCCTTTAAAAGTGGAAAAAAATAGATACTCTTTACAACATAAGGCAGAGTACATCCTAACCTCTCCCTTGGTGGAGAGCTGACTACTAATCCTGTGTTGTTCTGTACTTGTTGATTACTTATCAGTCTTTTCCTTACTTTCCATGCTGAATCTATAGGACAGCCACATTACTGATGGCTTGGAAGCTTAGTCTGCTGATGAATGTGCCTTTGGGGAAGATAGTGTGATTGCTGAGCCTGGGAAAGGCTCTGAGTGTGTGTCTGTGGGAGTTATGAGAAGGGAAATTAGTGAACAGGAAAACTAAGGACCTTAATGTTGCTTTAATGTATTGCATAGTTTCTCTGTGTAAATGCCTGGGCATCTTTTCTGCGTAGTGAATGCATAATTGTGAGTTTGGCATTTGAATCATTTTCCCCTCAAGGAAGCCCTAAAGGTTAAAAGCTTGAGGGGGATGGAAAATGTTTTTATTCTCTCTGATCTATTTCTTAATGATGTTTAAAGTGATACCACCCCACTAATATTAAATATCATGAAAACGAAATTTAGTATGCTCTTGAGTTTGGGATTTTTTACCATACATTCAGGAGATGTAAATAAGAAGGGGAAAAAAACAAATTCAGTGCTGTCAACATAAAGTGTATTTTGCTTTAGGGATAAATTTATGCACCATGAAAAATGAGTTTAATTAGGTGCATAAAGTTACCTACATTTATGTTAAAAAAGGAAAGTCCCACCAAGATGTCTGGAAAAAGAAAGGAATTAAACACATTTAATGTCTTCTTCATTCATCAAAGTGATTTCTGAAATATGAGGTGGCCCAAATTCATCTCTAGTGTAAATCTATTGACTTTAGAAAGGAGAGTGGGTAAAGCAAATGGTAAATTCAGCATATTTTTTCATACTTGAATTTATTGTTGACACATTTCTCAGTTCATATTAATAAAACTGGAAAGAGAGAGAAATTGCTTGATTGGCTGCAAACTGTTCTGATTACTGTCTAAAACACAGCCATAGTAATTATGTTCATTGATCATCCATTTTTAGTCTAGGGACAGATAGATCAACTCTCAAGCTTGTGTCAGGGAAAAAGTCTTTCTAGCATGAAAACTGTTTGGTTTTGTATAAGTATACTTTCTTTTAAAACTATGTATCCAGTTATGAATTGTATTTCCTTGTTTGGAGGCCAGCAGAAATAAAATTCCCATTTCATGAACACTTGTGGAAGTGAAAATCCAAAAATTGACTTGTGCCAATGTAAACATCAAAGTTGTTGAAACCTCTAGTTAAGAGAACAGCTGCTTATAAACTTGTTATGTGACCATCCTGAGAGAAAGACAGAGATTCATCATCCCATATAAACTTTAACTTATACCTGTTGGCTGATTTTTCTTTGAGGTTCATCGTAGATTTAGGAGCTGAATCAGTCCTTACTGATCACCATACAAGTTTTCGAGTTACTATTCAGAATGAAAGCTTTCACTCCTATCCTGCTGGCCTCATTAGCAATGAGATAGACCTAATGAGAGGTGTTTAGCTGTGATGACTGCAGAAGGTTTTCCTCTGATTGAAAATTCAGTGCAACTATGCAGCTAGCTTCAGACACGGAAACAATCCAAATACTCTGGAAAGACCCAATTACTGTAAGTCTTGCCAGCATCACTCTTAGTCGATTCTGAGATGTCCCACTCTCACTCTTTCACTACAATCCTGTTAGCCAGCTCTCAGACTGCAGTCCAAACCCATGTAAGTGAGGTGGTTCTGCACTGCTAAAATAGGGCTACATGCTGCCAGGCTCACAGCAGCTTCAAGGTTAGTTTGAGTCTCATTGCCTATTCAACCTTGAACCTGCAGTAACCTTGGACTTTGCTTGTAACTTGGTGATCTACACTTTAAAATAACATCTTGTAGCACCTCCTCTAGCTGAATTAATCACAATGCCATTAAGAGCTATAAATTATTTTATTGTACAACGTACATAATTCCTTTTGTGCTTCTGAAAATTACAGTGCTGCTAAAGATGAATCTATGATGAAGCCAGCACAAGAAGCCCAAGTTTACTAAAAAAGCCCTACATGTGATAACTAGACACAGGAACTCCTCCAAGCTATTTGAGATTGGTTTAAGTCTTGTTATAATGTGCTTGCAAGGACATGCAGAAACGTGCTTTTTTTTTTTCTTTTCTTTTTTCTTCAAGAGTGTAAAAGCACCAGATTTTTCTAAAGTTAAATCTCACAGGGTATGAATAGCAATTGAACTCTCAGCAGGATGGTTACTAAGGCAATCACACTGGACAGATACTGACAGGGGAATTGGTGGAAACTCCTGAGGGTATTCAACCAGAGCCTGGGCTGCAGCACACTGCTATTAAAAACTTAGCTGTGGCTTATGCTGGTGGTTTGGTTTTGGTTTGATTTTTTTTTCCCCATTTATATCTGACTCTCAAGCTTTTCTCTTAAGCAAGTCTTCCCTGCTCCTGACCTGCCTGCCTGTGGTAGTCCCTACACCTGACTTAGTTCATGCTTCTGCTCTAGTATTAATGTTTATTCCACCTTTCTACTCTGACTCCTGTGCTGGGTCCTGTGCTTGCATTGGTTCCTGCCCTTACTCCTTCCCAGCTCCTGCCTATTTTCTTGCTTTCTGTTCCCATTCTTTTGGATCTAATCTTTAGACAACGGAGCTGCCTTGCCCCAAGCTTGAACACCAAGGAAATAACCTTTGGGTAGAACAAGTGCATATCCATATCTGTTTGATGACTTGCCAGAACAGGGAGTAGTGGATATGTTAGATGATACTGTGTGATGTCCCTGGTGACCTGTTTTATTTGAACCCAATCTTAGACTTCTTACATTCTAGGGAGCTTTAAAAATGTCGGCAGTGCTGGAAGGAACATCGTACGATGTGATCTGAGGCAGCTGTAGTTGTAGATGGAGTCAGCTCTGTTCCTGCATGTTAATCTCTTCCTGATATTTCTGTCAAATCTGCAGAATGACAACATGCAGGAAGAAGTGAATGGTAGTTCACAGACAAAAGAAAAAAAAAAATTGTATCTTAATAGTCCATTCAGTGGAAGTGAATATGGGTTTTGGATATAGTAAAGAATCCTGTAAAAAGCTGGATGGTCTGCTCTGACTCCCATTCCTCCAGTGCTTATGGCAGTATATGAGCAGAAGGGCAAGTGTACTGCTGCAGGTAGGCTTGAAGACAGCAGCATTGCAGACCTCTTTAGGAGTAGTGAATCTTCATAATAGCAAGTGTCTGAAGCTGTGTAGGCTATTAAGACCCCACAAGCCACAAATCATGCTATGTACTGGACACTTTCCAAAAGCATATGGAAAAGATGGAGGTGCAAATCAGTTACCGTAAGAGCTGTGGAGAGCTGTGCTTGCATGTCCACTTGCTCAATTAGCATGTGAACCCTCTGAGAGCCAACTCAACCTCAGGTGCTCTAGCCTCTCCCAGGGGGTTTCTTGGAGTTGTTTCATGATGGGAGTCTTTGTACAAAATCCATCCCATCTAGCTGAGAAGTACAAGGAGCCTGGATAAAGTGCACTTAGAGAACCAAAATAAAAATAAAAGCTATTGGCAGTACAGAACAAACTATATTAAAAAAAAAAAAAGTAATATTCTCTCATCCATGTATACATATAAAGAAAATGGCTAAGTGCAGGGAACACAGTGGGGCAAGTATAGTCTGTAATTACTGATAAGCAGCTGACCATCTTTATTTCCTCTGAGAGATCAGGCACTTTCACCTGCACAGGTATAACTCATGCTTATGAGGTAGCAAAAACAGTGCCACCAGTGTTGCTATGGCAATGTATTATAGATAAAGCTGCTGTATTCAAACATAGGATGTATTAAGGGAGGGACAGGACTTAGGCAAACTTTTGGCAGCTCAGAAAGTTCTGAAAAAAATCTTTTTTTTTTTTTCCTAGGTTCTTTCATGTCCTTACAGAGTAGGAGGTAGTTTTACTACGTATCCCAGATGAAACTTCTTAAAACAAAATGTCAGTGCAACAAGACAAATGCTACTGTAACAGACTTTGGTGTTACAGGTTTGAAAATTGGGTTCGATGGTTCATGATTCTGAATAATTTAATTTATCGCAGACACTGACCATTGGCATTCTGAAGCATGAACTTAGATATCACTTGAATCAGACATTTAGTTCATACATTCCTTAATTCAGTGTTTCAAACAACAAGAATTGGGATTGTTGTCTTTGTTAGAACTGCCAAAGTAAAGTTGGGAAAACCAGCTTAATGGGACTAATCTTCAGAACCCTTTCTCTTGCCCCCTTTCTCAAGGGGATTATATGGTCTGTGGCTTTAATGAGATAATCATAATTGTTCAGATTGCTTTGTTGGGGTGATATTCAGCCTAAATGGCCTTTCAATTCCAATTATAGATATTAATATGGCAGTTAAAGGTCAGAAAGTGCTCCAGGATAGTGCTTTGTCTATCTTACACAGTAGCAACCAAAAAATTGCTCTGCCAATTGCAACAAGAGGTGTTAAGACAGTGGCTAAAGGTCACAAGAAATGCTTCCATAGAACGAATTGAGTTGGAAAGACAAGTAGGTATAAATAACGCTTAGTAATGTTTATATCCATTTAGTTTAAGTGATACAACTGCTTAATTGGGACATTTTGAATCATATAAGTCCTCTTAAATAAACAATCTTTACTCAGATTTAAAGGGAACGGATTGTTTTGCTCTCCTCCTGTGAATTACAGCTTCCATGCAACTGGAGGTTGCTCCATCCACTTCTCCAGCTAGTTCCATCACTAATTGCATAAGTGAACCCTTCTGTTGCTGCATGCCCAAAAGGACAGTAGGCAGCTGTGTAACCCAACTTGGTTTTTAATCTTTGAAAAGTGAATATAAAGTAGGAAATAGATTACAGTTAGAGCGGTTTTATTTTTCAATGTACATTCATATTTTAAGGGTACAAGCCTTTTCTGTGAAATTGCACTTAGGTTGGGTTAGTGAATGGATACTGTCCTCACACAGGTCTCATTAGCTGAAATCGCATTTGCTTTTTTCAGGGGGAAAAAAAAGGACTGTGTGTGCTTCTGTTCATAGCTGATCATACTTGTGAAGTGTGATGTGATTGATAGGTATGGTGATATCTTTACTACGCACATCTGCTTCAACCTGGTTTGGAGTTGCTATTCTGTGAAGTCTCTCGGGACTGCAGTCTGTCACTGTCTTGACACCATGAAGACGTTTGTCTGCCAGACACAAATTTTGTTTTACTGTGGTCTCTCTGTTGCGGATACACAGGAGAAGTAGTAAGAATATAATTCTCATTGGTCAAGCGCTGGGTATCCCTTACTTGGACTCTACTGCTTACAGTGCATACARTTAAAATGTGTATTCCCTGTCTCTACTTATTAAACCAATATGCCCTTGTCCTATTTTAAAACCTATACCAATTTTAGGTTGGAGGACAGTGCTAATAGCTCTGAGAGTATTGTGATATGGGGCCCAGGGGCAGTAGTGCTA
This sequence comes from Phoebastria nigripes, assembly GCA_035582835.1. Classification (NCBI taxonomy): domain Eukaryota; kingdom Metazoa; phylum Chordata; class Aves; order Procellariiformes; family Diomedeidae; genus Phoebastria; species Phoebastria nigripes. The sequence continues at coordinate 381,162 of JAYKAV010003242.1, forward strand.
TCATCCATGGATATCATACAGTTGAAATAGAAGTGACAGGATCTCCATGTCTGAGTTAGCAAAATGCTGATTAAACAATTCCAACTCCCTTATTCCTCTTGCAACTTCCCATTTCACAGCCAGTTAACTCCGGCAACTCTCTGGCTGTGGAGAGGATCTGTTCTCAAGTGCATAGGATAATTATTTTAATATCCAGCCTTCTATGCAACTTGTGGCTTTCAGAAGGCAATATAGTGCTTCTGCAGTGGGTGACACTAGAATCAAAGTCTTACTGCTGCAAGGCAGTTAAGCACAGATTGAAAGGCTTCATAAACTTTGGGGACTGATTTAGTAACTTGAGTTTCTACTCAGACTGCCCAATAGAGGAGACAAGGAACACCCCCAAAATGCCCTGAAGACTTATTTTACGTCTCTACAAACTGTGTATTTTCTGAACCAGTGCAATTTTAAAAGGTAGGAACAATTCTGACTGGAGTAAAGATGTTGAGAGACAGTAGATCTATGCCTTTTACACTGTCTTAAATTATAACACATTACTCATTATCTGTCTCAGTTCCAGTACTTTCATTCTCAGGAGTTCTTCCTAATCAACTCAAGGTGAAGAGGAAAAAAGCACTGCACTTCAAATTCATATATATTTTCTAAATTTAAATCTCTGTTTTATCCTTTTTCCTGTGATGATGATCTTACAACTGTCTTCTGATCACTGATTCTTCTAATTTAAAATATGCTTATGTATACACAGAACTAATTTCATGTAGCCATTTGCAGCAKCATCAGGACATCCAGGGAAGATTTTTCTTTTGGTTTTCCCCTCTTGTAGATAAAAAGGTAGGTCTTTAGAAAACCCTAACAAAAGCACCTTTTATTTTATGACTCAGTAATACAAAAGATGTGGTAGTACTGTCTGAAGGTTTAACTTTACTGAAAACTGATATATTAATTTAAGACTGCTCAATTCTGGTAATTAAAAAAGTCTGTCTGGAGAAAGGAGGGGAGTGCAGGTTGACAGCTTTATATTTTGTGGGGGTTTAAACTTATTCTGCCCCTTTAGAATGGAAATTTTAAAAAAGATTAATTTCTCATTAAATTTCCATTTTTCATACAATCCTTTTTTTTAACATGGAAGTTATCAACCAGTACTGGCAGATTAACACGCATTTGGTTGCAATGTGAGCTACGTTATGCCATGATTGTCAGAATACCTTGATCATAATTCTCCTTCTAATAGGCTTATCAAAGAGCTGCTAGTTTTCCATTTCTACTATCCTGTTGATGTGTATATCAGAGGATGCTGGATTATATACCAGAGATCCACAACAAGTTAAACTTGTCAGAATCAGACACGAGGTTGTGGCTAGATTGTTTTCACTTTTACTTTTGATATCCTGTTGCCCCCTTTTTCATGTTCTCTTTTCTGAAAAACAAAAAAATCCTGAAGAAATTATCCATTTGAGGAGGTAGGACTTATTTTTATGGAGTGTTCTGTACTGCTTCCATTTATGGACACTGAAATTGTAGGGCACCAGTTGTATCAGTTGAATGCCTGTAAGTCCATGGGGCTGGATGGGATTCATGCCAGAGTGCTGAAGGAGCTAGCGGATGTTACAGCAGGACCCCTCTCAATCATCTACCGAAGATCTTGGGAGCCTGGGGAGGTCCCCACGGACTCGAAGCTAGCCAACACTATTCCAATTTACATGAAGGGCTTAAGGGAAGCCCCAGGAAACTACAGACTTGTTAGTCTAACCTCGGTACCTGGAAAAATTATGGAGAAGATCATGTTGGGTGCTATCGAAAGGCATTTAAAGGACAATGCATTCATGAGGCCAAGTCAACATGAGTTCACAAAGAGAAAATCCTGTTTAACTAATTTCATATCCTTCTACGATAAGGTCACGAGCCGTGTGGATGAAAGGAAGGCAGAGGATGTAGTTTTTCTGGATTTTAGAAAGGCTTTTGATACTGTCCCTCCCAGCACCCTTCTAGATGAGTTGTCCAACGGTGAGATGAGCAGGTAGACGGTGTGCTGGATGAAGAACTGGCTGAACGGCAGGGCTCAAAGGGTTGTAGTGAACGGGGCTACATCTGGCTGGTGACCAGTCACCAGCGGTGTTCCTCAGGGCTCAATTCTAGGGCCAGTTCTGTTCAATCTTTTTATCAATGAATTGGAGGCAGGAGTTGAATGCATGGTTAGTAAGTTTGCTGATGATACTAAACTGGGAGGTGCTGTTGACTCTCTCGAGGGACAAGAGACCTTGCAGAGGGATCTGGATAGATTGGAGCATTTGTCAATCATCAATGGCATGAAATTGAACAAGACCAAATGCCAGGTTCAGCACCTGACAGACCTAACACCGGGCACAAGTCTAAACTGAGAGAGGAGTGGCTGGAGAGCAGCTGTGCAGAAAGGGGTCTGGGGGTGGTG